>BGNK01000485.1:19203-243193 GCA_003297005.1 Symbiodinium sp. clade A Y106 | reverse complement strand
ACCACCCTGACGGGTCGGTATGCATCCTGCGCAGAGTGAGTGAAGGGTAGTCCGCATTCACAGATCTTTTCGTAACTCTCGCAAAGCGAGCAGTGCCATGGTGTAGCGTAGGTATATTGCTGTACGCCTCCTCCGCTGCGCTCCAATGCGCGGGGGGTGTTTTTAATCCTTTTGTGTACGTATATTAGTGTTCTACCTACGTTACTATGNGCGCTCCAATGCGCGGGGGGTGTTTTTAATCCTTTTGTGTACGTATATTAGTGTTCTACCTACGTTACTATGTTGGCTCAAGTGAACAAAAAGTCCGTGCGTTCTGCTGCTAACAATATTAACTCTGAAGACTGAACAGGGAGTTCGGGTTACTATAGGGGTCGGAAATATTGGAACTGATATTCCCTTACTCATGTTCCCGAATATTTATCTGCAGCAACACAGACCCCAAAACCGTATTCTACAGCCTTGTCGGCAGTATAGACCCCTGAGAGACCAGGTTCCGCCGGCGTGCAGCGCCACTATGCAGGGTGGACGCTTTGCCAGCTGATGGAATGTAATATAGAGGCCTTCATGATTAGAATAGGGTTCCGTAAAGTGGTCCATAAGGGATCTGCAGTAGGGTTCTAGAATATAGGGGCCTTCATAATTAGAATAAATCCGCTAAACCCTAAACTGCCCTAAACCCTTAAAGGAACCCTCAAAGGAACCCTCAAAGGAGCCCTTAAAGGAGCCCTTAAAGGATCCCTTAAGGGCTCCCTTAAAGGATCCCTTAAGGGCTCCCTTAAAGGATCCCTTAAGGGCTCCCTTGAAGGATCCCTTAAGGGCTCCCTTAAGGGATCCCTTCAGTGCTTGATGCCTGAGCCCCGGAGGCCTCCAGCCCAAGCCGATGGCCAAGCGCCCTTGGTTTAGGGCTCAGGGTCTAGTGCTTTTTGGTTTAGGGTTTAAGGCTTAGAGGTTTAGGGTTTAGGGCGTTTTGGTGGGTTTAGGGGTTTAGGGCTTAGGGTTTAGGGTTTAGGGGTTCAGGCAACGGTTTAGGTTTAGGATTGAGGGTGTAGGGTTGAGGGTTTAGGAACCATTCCCAAGTCCTGAACAGCAAGTTTCGACCCTCATCGCCAGACCGCCCAAACTCCCTTGCAAGCCGAAAGCCCTTGCAGCCTAAACCCTACCCTAACCTACCAAAACCTACTTTTTTGTAGGTTCTTATTATAAACCCTAATATAGATTTTATAGGGACCCTACAAAAAAAGGTAGGTTTTGGAGGGTTAGGGTAAACCCAACAGCAGACATTGTAAGCCGAAAGCCCAATCAGCGAGCAAACCGCCAAGGAACGTCTTTGGCTGCCCCGGCCTCCAAATGGAGGCACCGTCAAAGCTACTCAACTCCCTGGTGCTTAGTAGGGAATGGGGGAATGGATCCCTACAGTAGTCCCTACAAAATCTCCAATCATAGTCTCCATAATCTATTCCCCCCATTCCCTACTGGACCCCTTATTGATCCCTTTTTTGGATCCTTTTTGCATCCCTTTAAAGGAACCCTAGGGCCGTTCCCCCCATTCCCTACTAAGAACCAGACAGTCAAAACGCTAGAAGCGGGGGGAGACGCGGGACTTGAGAGGGTTTAGTGATTAGGGTTTAGGGTTACTACGAAAGGGGCCTCAATAAGTAGCAATACTATTTTGGTGGGTTCCTTGTGATATTTCTAGTATAAGGGACCCCAACACCCTATTTCTAATTATTAAGGCCCTTATTTGAGGGTTATAACTCCAGAAGCTCCAATTGAGGATCTCCTTGGACCAACCCCTGCACCCGACTGCTCCCAACAGATCCAAATCACACCTGAAACCCAACAAGCCTTCGTCATAGTTGGGCAGCATTTTACATTTTTATGGGTACTTAAACACAATAAGGCATAAAACTCTAGATTTTAATATTATCCCAACCATAACGAGAAACCCCAAAACTTAAACCCTAAACAACGCCTCCACTCGCTGCGTAGGACTCGCTCGGGCGCTGCCCCCCCTGGTGCCTGAGCCCGTGCATCTGCTGTTTCAGGCGTTGAGAGAGGGGGGGTTGAGCAGGCTTTCCCAAAGGCTCCATGCACCTTTATAGCAGATACCCACAGTAGAAGCCAGAAAGCCAGAAAGTTGAAACATCACTATCCTCTTGCCCTTAAACTAAAGTATAGGGAATCCCAGCAAGAATCATCCTAAATAAATGTTCCAACTTTCTGGGGTTCATTATAAGCCTGAAAGGGGTCCCTATATAGGTACTTTAAGGCCTAAGTATATACTATCTGGGGACATGGAGCCGTAGGGATTGAGAGGAGCTTAGAGATTAGGGTTTTAGGGGTTTTTAGGGCTTAGAGCATTAGGATTTAAGATTCTGGGTGTCTCGTTGGGAACCGGCTTCGGGAGGTCGCTACGGGGGACTTAACTTAGTGGCTGGCCTCAATCTTTCGAAACGGATATTGGGCTGTAGTCTAGTGTAAGTATACAATCTAGATCCAGGGAGTATATAGCAGGCTATGACTTCTAGGTGTTCAGGCCTCTAGAACATGGGACCGAGAACGGGTGCAAGCATCGATTGTTAGAAGCTACGCGCATGCAGGGGTATGAGCTGGGAAGCTTCGGTTCGGATGCTGCTATTCTTCGGCGAGGGGGTTTGGGGCTAGGGCTTGTCGGCATCCCAGAAAAAGTTTAAATAAACCATATTATAGAAGCTTCAATAATTACCTATAATTTCTCTAGGGTTCCTCATTATAGCCATATTATAAAGGAGCCCAAAACCCCATTCCAATTTGTTAAGGCCCCTATATTATAGAGCCCTACTATAGATCCCTTATGCCCGCCAACGCTTAAACCCTAAACCCTAAACCCTAATTATTAGCCCTAAATCCAACGCACCAGAGTGATGCCACCCCCAGAGCCGGAAACCGGATTGAAAGACTCCCTAAGTTGAAACCTGGAATAGTTTCCCTTAAGGGGGTTCCTTAAAGGGATCCTTAAAGGGGATCTATACGGGATCTATAGGGGTACTATAATATTGGGGCCTTAATAATTAGATTAGGGCTCGGGGGTATATCATACTATACATATTATAAGGAGCCCACAGAATAGTGTAGGTAATTATTAAGGCCGCTATAGTACAGTAGAATGTAGGGTGTATAGCAGGAATCACGAGTATGGTTTGGGTCAGTATCCGCCATAAAGGTACTTAGGACCCTTTGGGTGAAAGACCTGTTTCAGCATCCAGTGAAAAATCGTGCGAAACCCCGCGGAACGTTTACGAAACCGTGAATGACAATCCTACACAACCGTGATACTGCCCCAGAGCCTGAACCCGAAGCCTTAAGCCCAAAAAACCGACAAAGAGGATCTTCATGCCCTTCTACCATGCCATGGCGCTTTTCGCAATGTCGATGGTCTGGGCGGTTTGGCCAATTCTCTGGTTGGAGCCACGGCTTATCGGAGTGTTGTGTGAACTTCTTTTTTGTTTGGGAGTGGTTTTGGGGTTTAGGGAGTATGGTTTGAGTTTGACCCTAAACGCTAGACCCTACAACCTACACTCTATCTGGGCTGGAGTGGCTGTTGGGCTTCGGTTCAGAGACGGTTTAGGGTTTAGGGGAATTTCAATGATGGTTGTGGTTCAAACTTTTTGGTGGGCCGTCAATTGGACTGTTTATGGCTTCGGGTCCTCCTCGTAGAACCTATGGAACCCAAGGTAGCCCCAAACCCTATTCCTAAACTTTTTTCCCCCACATCATACACCCCAAAAGCTAAACCCAACCCTCAACCCTAAACCGCCCATAGAAAGTTGAAACGGCACACGCCTTGAATCCCAAGTTAGTCCTATGGTCTTGCAAGTATTTAATAGAGCGTGACACGGGAAGAGTTGCTTACGGGCACTGCAGGGGTTTGTTGTCCGGGCCCTAAACCCTAAACCCTAAACCCTAAACCCCTAAACCCTAACCCCTAAACCCTAAACCCTAACCCCTAAACCCTAACCCCTAAACCCTAAACCCTAACCCCTAAACCCTAAACCCTATAAGCCCTAAGAGGGGTCTCATAAAGCCTGTGCGCATCGGTCCTGGGAGGCTTTGGGGGGGGGGCTTGGGATAAGCTTCTGGCCCCCTCCATGGGTTCGAGGGTTTCTTAGGGTTTAGGGTTTAGGGTTCGAGGGTTTCTTAGGGTTTAGGGTTTAGGGTTCGAGGGTTTCTTAGGGTTTAGGGTTTAGGGTTCGAGGGTTTCGGCAATCCCAGGAGTTGATATAGTTTGTCATCAGGCAACTCTATATCCAATATAATCTAGGCTTCTTGACGGGCCCAAGGCGGTTGAGGTGCTGCTTCTAACTAAACCCTATACCCCAAACCCTAAACCCTATACCCGAAACCTTACACCCTCAATCCTAAACCCTATATACCATAAACCCTCAATCCTAAACCCTATACCCTAAACCCTTAACCTTAAAACCCTCAACCGTAAACCCTATACCATAAACCCGAGCCCCCAGCCCTCCAGACCTTGAACCCCCAAGCCGAGGCTTTGAATCTGCTGCTCCTTGTCTACTGCATCCTCTGGTGCCCTTCGCGCTGCTGCCGGCTGGGCTGGCCGAAGCCGGGGAAGCCGCTGGGGCTTCCGTTTTGTCCGAGGTGGAGAGCCTCTGAGCTTCGGGGTTGAGGGGTTCAGGTTTTAGGTCAGGGGTTTAGGGGTTTAGGGGTTTAGGGTTTAGGGGTTCAGGGTAGGGGGTTTAGGCTTCAGGGTTTACGTTAGGGTTAAGGATGCCATTTACAATCAGTGGCATTATTCCCTCGTTAGCCCCAGGCAAACTTAAACCCTAACCTCCAGTATCCAAAGCCCCACAGCCCAGAAGCCCTCGACACTCAAGCCCCCAAGCCTTAAAGCCGAAAACCCCTGAACCCTAAACCCCGTCAGCCAAAGGATGTCCTGCGAATTCTGGAACTTGGTCTGTCATGCTCCTTGGCTTAGGACTTTCTCTTGGCGGGGTGCAGAAATACCGTGGCCTGAGTAATTAGTGACATTGCTCTCTAAAGTTCCTTAGCAGAATAGAATACCAACTTGCACACCAAATCCCTAGTCCTAGTAGTAGAGTAGGTAACCTTTAACCTTTTTGGGGGTTTTATAATCCCTATATAATCCTTATATTATGAAAAAGGTTAACCTTTGGTTCCCCATGATACCCGACAAGTAGGTTGTACATCGAAGCAGGAATATTGTTCCTCAAGGCCCGGGGGTCCGGAGTTTAACTGTACTATGATATACCCCAAAGCTCTATGCTAACTATTAAGTCTTCAGGTCCCTGTAGTCTAAAAACCAAAAACCCTAAATCCTAAGCCGTATGATGCCTATTAAGTCTTCAGGTCCCTATAATCTAAACATTTATAGAGGCCAGCTTTAATGCGGCATCTGCTTGAAACTTGGAATCATCATCCTCCGGCCCCCGAAGTTCGAAGAAGAGGGGATCCCAGCAGGAAGCAGCCTTTGATTTTTGTCGTTTAGGGTTTAGGGTTTAGGGGTTTAGGGTTTAGGGTTTAGGGTTTTGTCGTGTTTCAACTCTTTGAAATCACGGCATGACACGTGTAAACTCTAAGCCCTACACCCTGACACCCTGAGCTCAGTCCTTGGCCACACCAATCCCCTGCAATCCCTCGGAGTGAGGACTTGAGAACTCGGTTCGCGGCGTATTTGGGGCTTACTTGGTAATACTCGTTACTGTTCCTTATAGGGGTCCCAAAACCTGGTCCAAGAATTTTTGCCTCTAAACGACCCAAAGCCCAAACATCCCAAACAAAAGCCAACCTCAGCACACAAAAACATAAGAACCCCAAAACCCTAAACCCTACGCTCTTGATACCTGCTTGGAAGTCAAAGGGTGTACTGCACTTGAAAGGCAAAGCCTAAGCCCCAAAATTAGCCCAAGACCCCGCTTCCCTGGGCATCAAAACAGCCCAAGAGCCTTATACAGTATGGTCTTTGGGCCCAAGAGCCTTAATATATGAGTCCTTACATTCCTAGGGCTTGGGCCCAGGGCTGCCATGAATGCGACTCTTCCGACTGTGAGTGTGGCTGCTGCAAGGAATGCTTCGATAGCGACTGAAAGTCCCTCCCAGAGCCCTTGACCCAGAGACTCCAACATCCCTTAATTAAGGAATATACCTTAAATCATAGGGACCCGATCCTAATTTAAGGTATATTCCTTAATTAAAGGATTTTGGAAGGTCTGGGAGGGTTAAGGGCTTCAGGTGTTGAGGGCTTCAGGTTTTTAGGGTTTAGGGGTTCAGGCTTTATTGAAAGAATATGCCTCTCAAAGTGTAACACCAGTAGGGTGATTGAAGCTGCGTTCCTGCAGGCCCAATACCCGAATGATTTAGGCATATTCTTGTCAGTATATGTTTCTAATGCCTCTGAAGTCATGATATTGACGTGATGTAAATCAAGTTTGTTCCGCTAGTCTCAATACGTCTTGATCTACGAATATACCTTTCAGACCCGAATATCAGGGTTAGAGCTTAGGGTTATTGGCTCTTGAACCCTAAACCCAAGCTGTAGTAGGCTAGGACGAGAGCACCTAAACCCTACTGCGGCAGGAAGAAAATTCGTCGTACTCGTGCACGTTGCTCTTGAACACCTTGCAAACCCCTTTCCCCCTTAGACTCCTCCACCGAGTCCTCCGCCCGGAACATTATTGTAGTATAATTTTATTCCGGTGATTAATTTTTCCGCTAGCCAGGCCACATAAAATACACTTGCTGGTACTTATTCCGGTGGATTAATTTCTCCGCTAGCCAGGCCACATAAACTGCACTTGCTGGTACTCCGCGTCCTCCGCATGATGGTGTAGGCAACTGCGACGAAACTTTATTCCTGCCGATGTATACCCTCAACCTTACTTTTAGGGTTTAGGGTTCAGGGTTTAGGGTTTATGATTTAGGTTATAGGGTTTAGGGTCTAGGGTAGCAGGCTTTAGAGCTCGGTCTGCGGCTTCCCTGGTGCTTGGCCGGGCGCAGCAGACCGGTCGTCAGACAAGGACAGGCCGCCTGCGCGAGGAACGCTGAAAAAAGCTCCTGGAGAGTCGGTTTTAAGGGTTTAGGGTTTAGGGCGTACAGGGGGTTTAGGGTTTCAGGAGTCGTTTCTTGTTTTTGTTCATACATAACCAAGAGGAGATTCAAACAAACACAGTATGTTTATTATGGTTCTAAGGGGAGTATCGGTTTAGTAGGGTTTCAGGGTTTCAAGGCGTGTGCTGCAAGTCATGGAATCTTACTGTTGGAAGGTTCACTTCGCGGGGTAGTACTATAGGGGCTTAAATAGTTACCTATACTATTTTGGGAGTTCCTTAATAACTAAAGTATATATAATGTAATACCCCCAAACCCTATTCTAATTGTTAAAGCCCCTACATTACAGACCCTAAAGCCCTGTAGGCCCTAAACCCTAATCCTTTTAGAAGCTTACTGTTTTCGTTCTTGTGTCCTCCAGGGCCGGGGCCGATACTCAAGACAGACACAAACCCCGAAGGTTCAACCCAAAGTCCTTTAAACCCTAAACCCTGAAAGACGAAACGCCTCCAAAACCCCAAACCCTGATCCCTGAACCCCGAGAAAAACTCAATTTCTAAAACCCCCTAGAACCCTAAACTCCTATAAACCCTTAAACCCTAAACCCCAGAAGCCCCAAAACTCCTAGACTATATAGATCCCTTATAGGAACACTTAAAGTACACCCGATAGATCCCTTAAACTCCCTAAACCCCTCACCAAACTCTTTAAACCCAAAAAGCTCTGAACTCTTAAAACCCCCTAAGCCCCAAAACCCCCACAGTAGAAGCCCAAAAGTTGGAAACCCAATAGCCTCGATCCTTAAGAGTGATGTATGGGGAATCCCAGCACTATTTGGCCTTAATCCGGTTTCCAACTTTATGGGGTTTACTGTAGTTCCTTCTTGGGGCCCAAAGGATCCTATACAACCGAAAGTTCGAACTTCATTGGAGACTGTCTAGGCAGGGTTTAGGATCTAGCCTTAGGGTTTCCTATAGGGGCCTCAATAATTACAGTAGAAGCTAGAAAGTTGGAACATCATTAGCCTCATGCCCTTAAAGTAAAGCAAAGGGAATCCCAGCATGAATCATCCTAAATCGATGTTCCAACTTTCTGGGGTTCACTATAGAATAAACTCTAGCTTCGGGAGCGCGAGGTTGCAGGCCGAAATCGCGAAGATGGGATCCCAGATCTCCAGTCTCCTGCAAGGTGTTTTTTTGGGGGGGGGTTTAGGGGTTTAGGGTTCTCTAGGGCTCCTTTAAAGGGATCTCCAGGGCTCCTTTAAAGGGATCTTTATAGGGTTTAGGGTTCTCTAGGGTTCCTTTAAAGGGATCCTTTATAAGAGATCTATATAGTGGTTTGGGGGTTTAAGGGTTTAGGAGGGGGGGTAGGGGTTTCAGGGTTTAAGGGTTTAAGGGTTTAGGGGTTTAAGGGTTTAAGGGTTTAGGGGTTTAGGGTTTCGGGGTTTAAGGGTTAAATTAAAGGATTCGGGGGGCCGGGGGTTGGGGCTGATGGTTTGGGCTTAGGGTTCCTGGATTTCCTTAGGGGTTCCTTTAAGGATTCCTAGGGTTTCTGGAGAAGGGTTTAGGGGATCAGGTTTTAGGGCTTGAGGGTTTAGGGTTTAGGGTGAAAAGGGTGCAGTGCGTGGGTTTAGGGTTTAGGGGATGGATAAGGTTGCCCGGTTCGGTAAGGCGTTGAACTTTGAAAGGAGCTCGGCTTTGAGGGGTGTAGTTTTGAAGATATTAGGCCATATCTCTTTCCAGCCACAATGATTTGTAATTCGGTACATTTTTCGTTTTGCTACTGCTATTTCCCTTAAACCCTAAGCCGTAAATGCCAACACCCCAAGCCCTAACCCTAAACTTGGCTTTACTGGGATTCGACATGCGCGAGTTGTATGGAACCCTGAACACAAGGCACCTTGTGTAACGATCTTATCCTGATGCATGTCCACATGTCCACTTTCTATGTAGTGATTACTCATAGAGCCTGAACTCTAAACTTTAAGCCACTTATGTGCCGCAGGGTTTCCTTTGAAAGGCCTGTTGCTATACTCAGGGGCTCTGCTAGAGGTTAGCTGCTTTCTTGACGGAGATGCTTGATTATCCTCAGAAATCGGAGTGTCTTGAAACCATGGTTAGCTAATCCGCACTGCTCCGATGCCCAGCTTCTCTTGGGCTGAACTTCCGCCGTAATCCTTTGAAATCCAACCCGAAAGGCCGCTGGGTTACAAATGCTGTGATAGGGTTCAGGGTTTAGGGTTTAGGGTGGCGTTACCTTAACCCCAAATAACTTACCTTTTTAAGGACTCATATAAAGAAATCATAATAGGGAACCCTAAAACTGTAGGTTCCTTAGGGTCCAGGTAGTCTGGCACCCTCAGCCCTCACCCTGAACCGATAGACACGACACTTTAGGACCACAAGCCCCGAGCCCGAAATGATAAACACTAAACCTTAAGCCGTACCCAGAGACTCGGATATCCCGAAATTCAGGAATAGTCGGAATAGACCTTAATTGATAGTAGGATCCCTAAAATGATTTAAAATATATTCCTTCTGTGACACCTTCATTAAGGGTCTCTGGGTAAGTCCTTTTGCCGGAGGTTCCTCCAGTGTGGACGGTGTAGAGGGCACACAGAAGAGTGGCGTCCGAAGCCCGATGCCGTTGAGAGTGCCGCAAGTAGGGCCCCAAAAAAGCACATAAGCAAAAATTAATGATAGGGATATCCCATATAAACCTCCTTATAATGAAGCCCAACAAGGTAGGGATACCCCTATAAAATGGCTATGCTTATGTGCTGTTGGGGGTCCCTGGTGATTTCCTTTCTGTTTTGGTTCAGAGTTTGGGGCTCGAGGTCTGAAGGTTTAAATATAGGGGCCTAAATAATTGCCGTAGGGGCCTTAATAGTTTTAAAGGGGTTGAAAAGGGCTACAAAAAGTGAGCTATAAGGGTACCGTAATATAGGGGCCTGAAGAGTTACCTATACTATTTGGTGAGTTCCTTATTATGATTAGCCCTCAAAACCCTACTCTAGTTATCAAGGCCCCTAAATTATTTTAGTACCCCTTTAAGGATCCCTTAAGGGAACCCTTAAGGGAACCCTTAAGGGAACCCTATTCCCCGGTAGGGTCTTGAGAAGGCTTCAGGGCCGGAGGGTTTCGCCCCGACCCCGCACTCTTCTAAGCCCTGGGCCCCTAAACATCCCTAAACCCTAAAAAACCCAAGCCCCTAAACCCTGAAATCCTAAAACCCCTAAAGCCCTAAAGCCCTAACCCTAGAAGCCCCAAACCCTAAACCGTAAACCCCTAAACCCCTAAAGCACTAAGCCCTAAACCCCTAAACCCCTATATAGATGTCTTATAGAGCTCTTTATAGATCCCTTTAAAGGAACCCTAGAGAGCCCTAAAGCTCTAAGC
Source organism: Symbiodinium sp. clade A Y106 (assembly GCA_003297005.1). NCBI lineage: Eukaryota > Dinophyceae > Suessiales > Symbiodiniaceae > Symbiodinium > Symbiodinium sp. clade A. The sequence goes on along the minus strand of BGNK01000485.1, from coordinate 232,727 downwards.
TTTGAACCTCTACCCGAAGCCTTGCCACCTCGCATCCTGAACCCTGGGCCTACTTCCGAAAGCGCAAAGGCTTAATTGGTTTAGGGTTTAGGAGTTTAAGGGTTTAGGGTGTAGGGTTTAGGAGTTTAAGGGTTTAGGGTGTAGGGTTTAGGAGTTTAAGGGTTAAGGGTGTAGGGTTTAGGGTTAGGGGTTTAGGGTTTGAGTTTTTGCACTCTACAATCCTAAACCTCAAACACCAACAGAGCGTCGGAGCTCCAAAAACCGTAACCCCCAAAACCATCCTAAGCCCTCACCCCTGATCCTTACATCCCCAAAGCCCTAAGCCTCAGTCCCTAAACCGGGGAGCAAACTTAATCCGGAATTCACTAAACCCTCTAAACCCCCTAAGCGCGATAAACGCCCTGAACCCCCAAGCCGCCTAAACCCCGTAAACCCCTCAAACCCCGAAACCTGAAGCACTGAAGCCAAAAGAACACCTAAACAGAAACCCTTTATAGTAGATACTTAAGCCTTAGAGGGGTCCCTAGGTAGGTACTTTAAGGCCTAAGTATCTACTATATGGGTACATGGAGCCTTTGGGTGAAGCACTGAAGCCAAAAGAACACCTAGACAGAAACCCAAAGTTCGACTCAGGCCACTGTGAGCACAGAGGCGGACGCGGAAAGTCTGGGCACCCAGACTTCTGCTACGTAGGTTCAGGGTTTATGGTTTGGGGTTTAGGGGTTAGGGTTTGACTTTATGGGCCTGAAAAGTAAGTAGGGTTTTGAGGCGTTCCTTTAAGGACTTTATGGCGGTTTTGAGTGTTTCGCGCATGTGGGGCAATATGACCTAGAATCGGGTTCATAAAGGGTATAGGCTTACTGAGGTTTCACAAGATTATTGTACATGTTGTTTTGGAGGTTCTTCGGGGAGTGTATAGGTGGGCGTTCCTTAAGGTGGGAGTCCGTGTTGAAGGTCTTCACATAAGGACCTATCGTTTATGGTATCTACGTAGCCTTATATTATATAAACCCTAAACCCCGAAACCCTAAACCCTAAACATCCCTAAACCCTATAAACCTCCTACCTGACTTTCACTCGAATGGCTAGCCAGGAACGCAGCAACTACGCAGAGTTCTAGCTCCAAACGGCTCGCTTTGCAGTTGCTGGCGGTTAGAGGTTTGGAATTTGTAGAACGGTCCACAATTTAAGCCACGTAACATCAAGACATTTCGAGACCTGTGCAAACTCACAGCTGCAAGCAGAGATCGTGATGTGGACGAAGCACAGCAGCTTTGTCGAATCCGGAGACAGCTTTGTAAAGCCATTCCACAAGCCTATGCGCAAATTGTACGGCGATGCAAAAGACCCCCACCGGCCCTACAAAGCCATTTTTAATCGTTTGTTCTGTCCCGACATGTACATACCTACATACATATACATATACATATACATATACATATACATGTACATGTACATGTACATGTACATATACTTATACATGTACATATACACATGCATATGCATATGCATATGCATATACCTATACTTATACCTACAGCTACACATACACATACACATACACATACACATACACATACACATACACATACACATACACATACACATACATGCATACATACATACATACATGCATACATACATACATACGTATATACACACATACACACATACATACATACATACGTACATACGTACATACGTACATACGTACGTACGTACATACGTACATACGTACACACACACAGACATCCGTCCATCCATCCATCCATCCATCCAGCCAGCCAGCCAGCCAGCCAGCCAGCCATCCATCCATCCATGGATGCATGCATGCATGCAGGCAGGCAGGCAGGCAGGCAGGCATGCACACACACACACACACATCTACAGGGGCCCCAAAACCTAAAGCCCTAAACCCTCAACCCTACAAATCCGTAAGCCCTAAACCCTAAATCCTGAAACCCTAGAAACCCGAAGCCCTCGGCCCTAAAAGCACAAACAGCGCAAGGCGTGGACTCGAGTAGCGATGGCTCTGCCTGCGGCCCAGTCCTGCCGTTCCTTCCAACTCTGCTTGGAGGGTTTAGGGTTCCTTTAAAGGGGTCACAAGGGTTCCTTAAAGGGATCCATAAGGGTGGTCCATAAGGGTTCCTTTAAAGGGGTCTATAAGAGTTCCTTTTAAAGGGATGCATAAGGGTTCTATAAAGGGGTTTAGGGTTTAGGGCTTGTAAATAGGGTTTCGGGTTTGGAGTTCAGGCTTGAGGGTTTAGGCTTAGGCTTATAGGGCTTAAACATAGGGTTTACTGTAGGGTTTAGGGTTTAGGGTGTAGGGCTTTTTGCCTAAGCCTACCTTGTATCTTGATCCGTAAAACAAGGCTTATGGCGGCTCTTCGGCGCAGAGTAAGAACAGCCTCTCCGTGCCGGCCTTGCTCGGAATGGCATTGGAGGTTATCCGGCGAGCCCCCCCAGAACACTGGGGGTGGGTGTTTAGGGCGGGCCAGAAGCGACGCCCTGGACATTCTTCTGCATGGTTCGTTTAACGCACCCTTGTCTAATCATCAGGTCCTGCTGAAGAGTCCATTGAGGAAAAGTTCTTTGAACCGAGTCGTGAAGAACATGTTGGCCGAACAGTACAAACAACAAGAAGATCTCGGAAGATGCATTTAAAAAAAGGTACCCCTAATTTTCGGAAACTCTAAACCCACTTATAGAGCCTTTAAAGGAACCCTTATAGCAACCCCTATTTGTTGCCTGGCAGTTGAGGCAGAAGACCGAAGACACAAGCCGCGTGCGAGATTTGCAAGTGGCAGTTGGCATGTCGTTTGCGCCAGTGGCTCTTTTTTATTCATAGGGGCCTAAATAATTAACGATACGATTGTGGGGGCTGTGGGGGTTCCTGATTAGAACTAGAGTATAATATGCCCCAAAACCCTATTCTAATTATTAAGGCCCCTATAGGATTCATAGAAGCTTCTCGAGGTCTACTATACCCGAATGTATTGGCCTTGCCAGTGCCGCCGCCTCCGCCCAACTCTGTAGGTGAGTTGTTCTTAGGGACCCAAAAAGCACATAAGCATAAGCATTTTATGGGGATATCCCTACCTTAATGGGCTTCATTATAAGGGGGTTTATATGGGATATCCCTATCCTAATTTTTGCTTATGTGCTTNCCCAAAAAGCACATAAGCATAAGCATTTTATGGGGATATCCCTACCTTAATGGGCTTCATTATAAGGGGGTTTATATGGGATATCCCTATCCTAATTTTTGCTTATGTGCTTTTTTGGGTCCCTAATGTTCGATGTTTTGACCTGAACCTCCAGTCAGAACTGGTTCAGTTCCCAAAGGCTCCATGTACCTTTATAGTAGATACTTAAGCCTTAAAGGGGTCCCTAGGTAGGTACTTTAAGGGTACATGGAGCCTTTGGGGTTAGGGTTTATGTAGGGGTCACTAACAATGTTCTTACCGCAAAAATCCCAGTAGGGAACAAAGGTACATGAAAGGCTCATTCCCAGACATGGCCTACCAGCACCCGCCCCCCCCCAACTCCCCTCTCTTATACCGTAAAGACCCACTATTAAAGACCGTAAAGGCTCTATGAAAGGGTACTTGCGGGGTTGCTGGTAATCCTTTAAACATGACCCTAAAATCTTACACCCTGAAACCCTAAACCCTGAACCCTAAAACCCTGAACCCTAAAACCCTAAACTCTGAACCCTAAACCCTAAACCCTACACCCCTGAACCCTAAACCCTAAACCCTGATCCCTAAACCGTATGAGACCGGCGATGTTGTTCCTCCCAACCCTCAGTGCGGACGGGCGCGCCCAGTTACGGTGCTTAATAATTTGATTTAAGGTATATTCCTTCATTACGGGATTGGGCTCTCTGGGTAAGCCTAATTGAATCCTAAAGCCAACATCTCAAACCAAGCCCTAACGGTTTAGGGCTTAGAGTAAAAGCCAGAAAGTTGGAACATCATTATCCGCATGCCCTTAAGGTAAAGTATAAGGGATCCTAGCACTAATCCTCCTAAAGCCATGTTCCAACTTTCTGGGTCTTAGGGTAACCCTACACCTTCAAACCGAGGCTTCAATAATCATGCTACTGCTCCAAATGGGAGTTTCCGAAAATCCGGGGCACCTTGTTTTGGGGTCCTTATAATAAGGGTCCTACTATTTAGGGTACTATATTGGGGTCCCCCATTTTCGGAAACTCCCAAATCGACCCGTAGACCTCAAATAGTACAGTATTCAAGCCCACTCTGTTGATATTTGCGTCCTTAGACCGGTAGGGCAAACCTAACTTAAACCTTAAACTAAACCTTCAGATTCAGCCCTACGCCGTAAATTCTAAACACCTCCAACAAAAACACCCTAAACCCTAGGCTCGCAACTGTAGGATGGCCCAATGGCCATCTCTGTCGCTGAGGATGAGCCATGGGTCTGGGTTCTATTTAAGTTACCACAATAGGGATATAGAGTAAATAATATGGTTTCCTTCTTATGGCAACTTAGATTATATCCTTTAATACGAACCCAGCTGTCGCTGAGGATGAGCCATTGGACGTCTTGGGGATGGAGGCGGACTTCGCGGAGGTGCAGCGGGAAGCGTCCGACTAAGAGTTCCTTTTAGGGTTTAGGGTTAGGGTTTAGAGTTTAGGGTTTAGTGTTTAGGGTTTGGGTTCAAGGAATTGGGTTTGGGGTATGGGTTGGGAGTTGAGGGCTTAGGGTTTAAATTACTTCATTGTGGCATTCCTCTACGAGGTTCAAGGTTCCTAGACAAGGGCCCCTGCAAGGGGCCTTCCATGATCTACCTTTTCGGCGTCATAAAAAGCGAGCATCTTTATTGTATATTCAAACATTTACGACTAATTATGCAGGGTTTGCATTTGACTTTAGGCCAAGGGTTTCTCCAAGCAGGTGTTTAGTAGGTTCGGGGTTTAGGGCTCTGGACTTTAGGGTGTTTATTCGGGTGTTGATGGCTCTCAGCTTCTGGAAACAATCGGCCTTAATCGGGCCACCCTGATCCAGGGTTGTCGCTTTTGGAGGTCCGCAAAGCAGAATAGACAGTTACTTCTGGTGTAAGGGCTTCACGTTCAGGGCCTCGGGCTCATAAGCGAGTTTCCGAAAATAGGGGACCCTAATGTAGTACCTTAAATAGTAGGATCCTTCTTATAAGGACCCCAAAATATTGTACCCCTAATGTTCGGAAACTCCCATACAGGCATGTTCTCGAAGCCTAGATTCCTATTGAAGGGCCAGGGTTTTGGCTTCTGCCACGAAGCTAAACCTACACCATCGAGCACCTCAGCACCCTGACTCAACCCCGCGCCCTAAAGCCTTGCCAGGCCAGCGATGATGAGGATGCCGGCCAAGAAGAGAAACAAGCCGAAGAAGGTCGCATGGAGGAGCCTGGAAAGCTTTATCTTCCCTTGTTGTGCCGTTTCTTGGCGGCCCTGCAAAAACAGATCCCGTTCAGGTCCAGATGCGGGTCTCCCAGTTTTGGACTGGTGTAGGGTTGGGGATTTGTGGACTTAGCATGGCACACCCTAGACCCTAAACCCAAGCGCTGCCCTACCGAGGGCAACCCGAAGTTCTGCACCCTCAATTCCACAGCGAAAGCCCTGCACTGTGAACCCCAACATCCTAAACCCTAAATCCTAAGCCCTAAACCCCTAAACCCTAAACCCCAACACCCTAAACCCTAAACCTAAACCCTAAACCTCAAACCCTGACCCCTGCTGAAACCAAGCCCTGAAGCCCCAGCCTGTTGCAGAACTTTGAGCTCTTGCAGAGGCCCTTCCGGAGCCTTCATAGAACCCTTGTCCTAGTAGTAGAGTAGGTAACATTTAACCTTTTGGGGTATAATCCCTATATAATCCTTATATTATGAAAAAGGTTAACCTTTGGTTCCCCATGATACCCGACAAGTAGGTTGTACATCGAAGCAGGAATATTGTTCCTAAAGACCCGGGGGTCCTGAGTTTAACTGTACTATGATATACCGCAAAGCTCTATGCTAGCTATTAAATCTTCAGGTCCCTGTAATCTAAAAACCAAAAACCCTAAATCCTAAGCCGTATGATCTACACCAAGACCCCCAGGAACTATGAACTATTCAGGCCCCCTATGATACGGTTGATGATACAATTCCTGCATTACCCATCATAAGGACGATACCATAACTCCCATAGTTTAGGGTCATTAAGGTAATGCAGGATCTATACGTAACATCAACAGTAGTTAGTCGGTCAGGAGTACTTTTCCGAGCTTGACGAGCAGCTCGAGTCAGCCTTGGATGGTGAGCTGTCAGGGCAGGAGGTGCCTGGGCGGGAGGGCCGAATAGGGTTCCTTTAAAGGGGTCTTCAAGGGTTCCTTTAAAGGGGTGAGCATTGATCTAAAGGTCCTTGTGTTGGCATTTATATAAAATGGTTTTAACATGTGTCCGCGAAAGATCCGCGCTGGGTCCGCGAAAGGAAAGCAAAAACCCGCGAAAGTTGTTGCGTAATAGATTTGGGCCGTAGAGGACTTGTGAGGTATATGCTGTACCAGTCCGTAGGCATACAGGTCGCAAACTCGCTGTCCGGCCATGCGCAATATANGCTGTGCAACTCGCTAGGTCCGCTGCGTGTTGAATGAATACTACTCCTGCTCCTACTACTCCTGCTTCTACTACTCCTGCTAATACTACTACTACTACTACTACTACTACTACTACTACCACTACCACTACTACTACTACTGCTACTGCTACTGCTACTACCACCACCTCAAACATGTTGCGCGAAAGTGAGGGCGAAAGTCCCGCGAAAGGAAAGTAATAATCCGCGAAGAAACCATTTCCAGAAACAATAATATTGATCAACGCTNTACTGCTACTACCACCACCTCAAACATGTTGCGCGAAAGTGAGGGCGAAAGTCCCGCGAAAGGAAAGTAATAATCCGCGAAGAAACCATTTCCAGAAACAATAATATTGATCAACGCTCGGGTCCATAAAGGCTACTACAAGGGTCCCTTTAAAGGGGTCTATAAGGGCTACTATAAGGGTTCCTTTAAAGGGGTCTAGAAGGGCTACTATAAGGGCTATTATGAGGATTTAGTGTAGGGGCCTTAATAGTTAGAATAGGGTTTTGGTTTCAAAATTGCTCCTTAACTCGGGTTAAGGGTTTAGGGTTCCTGAAAGGCTTCTGTAAGGCTAGGGTAAAGGGTGTCCCTAAAGGGCTCCTGAACGGCAGGGGTTTCTCCTTAAAGGCTACCGTAAAGGTTTTTGTTCTAAACCCCTAAAACCCAAATTGGAAGCTTGCGAAAATAGGGGGCCCTAAGGTAGTAACCTAAGTAGTAGGATTCTTATTTTAAGGACCCCAACCAGGTACCCCTAATTTTCGGAAACTCCCAATTTAATCCCTATGTAACCGAGAGTCACTGAGTCTCTTGTCGCCAAAGGCGGCGAGCACAGACGACGCCCTGCCGCTGAGCTCGCGCCACATCAAGGTCCAGGGTCTTAGGATTTTAGGGTTTAAGGGTTGAGACGTGCCCCTAAACCCTAAACCGTGCTTCGTGGTTGAATTTGAATGATTATATCGGTAACCGACAAATCTACGAGAACTATGTAACCCCAAAGCCCTGCTCAACTCTAAACCCTAAACCCTGAGCCCCTAAACCCTGGGCTCTAAACCCCAACTGCTTGCCTGAACAGGCTTTTGGTACACTTCGTGCGGACCCAAAAAGGAGCCCTTAAAAAAGAACAACTGCTGTTATACTTTTCATCAAGGATCCTCCTTGGTCTAGATTGGGGTTGACACTCCCACCCCTGATACGAAGGTTTGGCAAAGGAAGGCAAGCTTGCCAGGCACAAAAGCAAAGGCAACGTAGAAGAGCACCGCCCCAGACGCGAAACCACTGAAACCAAGCCTCATCAAGCCTCGAAAATCGCATAAAGCTCTGGTAAAACTTGCTGAAACCTTATGAAATCTTGAAACTCAATCCCGACATCCAGGTACACGGCTCCGACCCGCTGGAGCTGGACATGCACGCCATGGAGCATGCTATTTCCTCGGCAGCCAACACGAGATCTGTTTAGGGTTTAGTACCTAGTTGGGTTTAGGGGTTTAGGGTTTGGTTACTAGTTGGGTTTTAGGGTTTAGGGTTTAGGCCCTAGTTGGGTTTTAGGGTTTTAGGGAAAAGAAGGTTTTTTTGGTTCAGGGTGAAGCCTAAAGTAAGGAGTGCTTCAAACCAATCCACGCATCGTGAGGGGTCTTGGGATCGTATGGGTCTTTGGGTCTTCAAGTGCTTAATATAGGGGCCTAAATTTCCAATACTATTGTGGGGGTTCCTTATTGTAGACCGACCCCCAAACCTTCTTCTAATTACTTTTAAGGCCCCTATAATATCAAATCTCAAACCGGATCGAGGATCCTTCGCTGAAGTCTACTAGGCCTGGGTGCGAACGGTTTAGGGTTGAGGTTTGAGGGTTCAGAGGTTCGGATGCGTGCTCAAAACAGGAGCTGAGCAAAGGGCTTCTTTTTTATCGGGCTCTTATAAACCCTAAACCGCCCTAAACCCCAAACCCAAAACCCTAAACCCTAAACCGCCCTAAACCCTAAACCTTTACGGGCTTCTTTGAGTCCCACCATGACGAATCACTACTCTAACTGAGGGGTCGTTGAGTTCCTCAAGCCACAAATGGGAGTTTCCGAAACTTTGGGGTACCTTATTTTGGGGTCCTTGAGGTCCTTGTAATAAGGATCCCACTATTTAGGGTACTATACTGGGGTCCCCTATTCTCGGAAACTCCCGAATCCCAAGCTCCTAACCCTGCGTGTTTGGGCCGGCGATGCGAGAGCAAAGAAGATCCGAACCTAAGAGCTCGAATCACCAAGCTTCCTGAACTTTATTGGGCGATTATGAATCACCCTAGAAGCTCTCCAAAATCAACGCAGTGCCGGTAGCATCGAAGACTTGTCCCCAACATCCTGTTGAAAGCGCTTTAACCCCGTTGAGTCCTATGGTCTGGGCCCAGGCGTTGTAGTCTTTCTTCGTTTTGACATATGATGGTCTTGGCTTAAGTTTCCCAACAACCTATATCCCTTTTTACGGCTTTGAATTTTTTTATCTGAACATCAGTTTCTTAAAATAAACCCTGTTGTTTTCTCCTTCCAGTTTCGGCTGCCCTAAGCTGTAAACAGGGCACACTAAACGCTACGCCCTGAAACCCTAGATCAATCTTTACAATGGTATATCCTCAACCGTAAATCATAGAACCCCAAACCCTAAACTCTAAAAATTTTAAAAACCTCTAACTCCAGTGGGCAAAACAATCCAAAACCTAAGTTCTTCGACATCAGAATCACATTCCTAATGCGAGGCTGCCTCACGCTCTTAGACTCCGGATCGCTTCCAGGTTGCCCTTTGAGTTGCAAATCACACGCTGCAGGCTCCTGAACATCCTCGTGAGCGAGCATGTTTCTGTGCAACGAGGGCGTGCACAGGGCAATGCTCGTGGGTGAAGCCCACATGACCCCCAAGATGATCCCGAATCGCAGAAGTTGACCAACGGCCGAGGCAAACTTTCACCAGTGGTTGATGCCAGATGGACACCGACTTGCAGAAATCAGGGATATCGTAGAAAACAGTTAAATATTAATTAATAATAGCTGATGTGTTGTTAACAGAATGCTGCCACATAGAACACGCGAACACGTGAAGGACATACTCGGGCTGGACGAGTGCTGGGAGTAGAGGCAGAAATATGGACATGGTGGCTTGGGGTACTCTGGTTTAGGGTTCAGGGTTTAGGGTTTAGAGCTTCTTCACAACCCTTAACTCTAAAAGCCTATTCACGAAAACCCAAGACCCTAGACCCTACACCTCAGCATCAGCGAAGGCTCACCAAAACACGTGTCAAGCAGACAAATTGGTGGCACCCCCTGAAGCTCGGATGGTAGGATGCCCTCCAAAGTCTATGTGGGAGTTTCCAAGACTCTGGACCCTAATATAGTACCTTAGTAGGATCCTTATTGTAAGCACCCCACAGTAAGGTACCCCTAACAATCGGAAACTCCCATGATTGATTTCATGAAGTGAGGGGTGCTTGGTTTATGACCCCAAACCCTAAGCCCTCAACCCCTCAAATGAGGATCCGGCGATTCAGGATCCCGTAATATCTGAAACCCAATGAAAAGCTCAGTTTGCGATCAGGGTTTAGGGTTTAGGGGCAAGGATTCCCCCTGAGGTATTTGATTGACTGTCACACCAATACTCCCTTAGTCCATAAATCCTGAGATCCTTGAACCCTTACCCTAAACTATAATTAATCCCTCAACTCTAAACGCCCTAAACCCTGAGCAGAAAACCCCGGTAACTTCAGAAGATTTCGGAAGAGGACGTTTTTTGGCAGACCTGTCCGTTAATCTATGTTGCAACTTTCTCTTAGTAGTAGAGTAGCTAACCTTTAACCTTTTTTGGGTACTATAATCCAGATATACTCCCAAGGTTTAACCTTTAGTTCCCCAGGATACTGGACATGTAGGACTGTAGAGGGGCTACAGCTCCCCAAATGCTGCGGCGCCAAGAACTGTTGGAACCCTAAATCCTAAACCCTAAACCCTAAACTCTACCTCCTAAACCCTAACCCTAAAGGCCCCATCCGCTTAAAACCTCACAGCCCGAGCCCCTGAAGCCCTACAGTAGAAGCCGGAAAGTTGGAACATCATTTGGTGTTTTAGGGTTTAGAGTTTAGGGGTTTAGGGTTTAGGGTGTAGGACATTAGCAACCCTATTCTAATTATAAAGGCCCCTATATTGTAGTACCCTTATAGATCTCTTATAGTAGCCCTTATATAAACCCCCTTAAAAAGAAGCCTATTCTACTTATTAAGGCCCCTGCATTAGGTGCTGGCGTCCTTCTGCTCCGAACATCAGCTGGAGCTGGGATCTCGGTTGCCGAATTGTTCGGTTCAGGACTGTGGGGTTTTAAGTGACGGAGCTTCGGGTTTAGGGTTAAGAATGAGCTTAGTATTAATAGAAACAATCGTAAGAATAGCAATAATAGTAACAATAGTAATATTAATAGTAACACTAATAGTAATACCCACAACCAGAACAAGCGTTTTAGAGTTTCGGCTTGTAGAGCTTTGGGATTAGGGGTGAGCGTTCCAGGGTTTGGGCTTTTACAGCTTCGGGTGTAGGGTTAGGGTTTTAGGGTTTTGGGCTTTCGGCTCAGGGTTTGGGGGTTAGCGTTTTAGGGTCTTGGTAGATTCATTGAGTAGTTGTCAAAATTAAGGTCCCTTTCTTGGGTACCCTAAATATAAGGTGCCGTACTGTAATAAGGACCCAAAAAGGGACCATAATTTGGACAACCACCCATTTAGAAATTAAGGTTGAGCGTTCAGGGTTGCGGCTTTCAAGGGGTTTCGGGGCTTTGGGTGCGTTTACGGAAAGTTAGGAGCTTAGGGTTTAGGGGTTCAGTGTTTCGGGTCTGGGCTTTAGACTAGACGGGCTTGTGCAGGCACCCAGCAGTATTTCCAAGAAGTCGTCCAGGGCGTTGCCCCATACAACGGATATGGACATCTGGGACCCCGCAAGTCGTGCGACTCCTGCAGCTCCAAAGCCGCAAGCCATTACGAACGCCGGGTGCTTTTCTTTGAAGAACAGCCCAGGCAGCGCTGGAAAGCCCTTGTTTCAGCTCAAAACAACAAAGCACCGAATCTGCCTTGGCGAGGCTCAATGTTGAGCAGCTTCGGGACCGAATGGGTGCCCCTCATTCGGAGCCGCTTCCCTTTTTTTCAAGATGGGTTGTATAGGGATCCCATAGTGCTGGCCCTGAAAGCACGGGGGATGGTCACACTCAAGGACCCCACATTGAAACGAGATCTGCCAGGGGCCTAAGCAACTTTTCACTCAACTAGCTGACTTCGAAAGTGCTGACGTTTTGGGTATAATGGAGACCCGGTTTAGGTTTAGGGTTTAGAGTTTAGGGTCCCTTTAAGTTAGGGTTTATGATGGTTACATAGGCTTCAGAGTCATGACTTCTGAACTCGCGATCCGCTGTTCCAGAAAGATCCCAACAGATGCCGAAGGATCTCTAGGGATGTTCATGTCCGCAAATTAGGGGTACTGTATTGGGGGTCCTTATAACTTACAATAGGGATCCTACTATTTAGGGTATTGTATTAGGTCCCCCGTTTTCGGAAACTCCCTCATGGGTCTATAAGGATTTCTCAAGATCTGTTTAATGATCCCGAAGGGATCTCCATGGGATCTCTATAAGGATCCTCGAGGATCCCTAAGCATCCCTTCGCCCTAAACCCCAGACCCTAAACCGTAACCTCAAAGCCTAAACCCAAAACCCTCAAACCTAAACCTTAAACCCCTAAGGACCCTAAACCCTAACCTCAAAGCCTAAACCCAAAACCCTCAAACCTAAAGCTTAAACCCCTAAGCCCTAAGCCTTAAACCCCAAACCCTAACTAAGGATACTAAGGATCCCCCAAACATCTCCCGAGGCCTGGGCCCGCTTCGGTCCTTCTCGGTGAGCTGGGTCTCGCAGGCGGAGGCCCTTCCCGGGAGTGCATCTGGGGTTCCTAGATTCCTTTAAGGGTTTCTAGAGAAGGGTTTAGGACTTTAGGGTTTAGGGTTTAGCACTTTAGGGTTTAAGATTTAGGGTTTAGGGTTTAGGGGTGGAGGGGTTAAGGTTCAGGTTTTATGGGTTTATGGGTTTGGGGTTTAGGCTTTTGGACTTTAAGGTTTGGGGTTCGGGTTTGAGGTTTGGGGCTAGGGTTTGGGGCTAGGGCTTGGTTTTTGGGGTTCGGGTTTGGGTTTAGTGGTGGAGCTGCGCCCACGCCATCAACCATGACCATGCCGGGAATAGGCTTCGAGCCAAATCCCAAGCTATAAACTCCGTGACGACTGCGCTCTGAACCCTTCCCTAAGGGTCCAAGTACCTAGTAATCATATACTCTCTTAAATATTGAGCTACTTAACTACTATCCTAAACCCAAGTACCTAATTATTGGGTCCTTTGGACCCTTAGAGCTTCTACCTGGAACTCTACTGGCTCAGCTCGGGCTCAACGTACCCTAAGTAAGCTCTACGTAAGTGGTTGTCAAAATTAGGGTCCCTTTTTGGGTTCTTATTATAATACGGCACCTATTATTTAGGGTACCCAAAAAGGGAGCTTAATTTTGACAACTACCCACGTATGTTTTGGACGGCCTCTAAGAACGACCAGAAGCCTCAGGCATTAAGTCTGGAAGCCAGAGCCGTTTCAGCTTTTATGTCTTAGGCTTGTCCGTTGAGGAACCCTTACACAACCCTCATGGAACCTGTTACAGAAACGTGAACTTATACTGTAGAACCCTCATGGAACCAAAACAACACTCTTCTGGGGCTCTTCGAAGAACCATGACCCTGAACCCTAAACCCCTAAACCCTAAATAGAACCCGAAACCCTAAACCCCTAAACCCTAAATACAGCACATCTTTGCAGCCTTGGGAGGGCTCACAGCCGGCAACCTCGACACGCTGGATTGAGAAGCAGAGGCTCCGGGCTTCTTGGGTTTAGGGTTTAGGGTTTAAAGTCGAGGGTTAGGGCTTAGGGTTTAAAGTCTAGGGCTTTGGGGTTAGCGTTTAGGGCTTCTAGGGTTTAGGGTCTCGAGGATTGTAAGTAGCAAGGCTTGATGTTTAGGGTTTCAAGTCGTGGTAGCAGGGCTTGAGGTTGAGCGTTGAGGGTTCAGGGTCAGAGCCCCCGTATTGTTGTTATTTAGGCTTCTATACTACATCCTTATAATTGCCCTTATCGTAGCCCTTATAGACCCTTTTAAAGGAACCCTATAAGCTGTGCGTACTACTATGTTTGCAGTCTCTGTGCTGTTCCATGAAGGTCTTAATCCTGTTTGGATTTGGGGGCGTGCGGGGTTTGGTGTCCAGGATGCTAGGGCTTTCGGGGTTTCTGGGCCAGGGTGGATTATGGCCTCGGGCACCCTAAAGCCCTAAACCCTAAACCCCTAAACCCTGCAGATCCCTTATAGGAACCCTTATAGATCCCTTTAAAGGAAGCCTAATAAACCCTAAGCCCTGTAGGGTTTTGGGTTTCGGGGTTCAGACTGGGGGCGTTTGGGTTTTGGATTTCGAGCAGAGGGCTTCTCTGTCTCGTTCTTAGGGTTTAGGGTTAGTATTATGGGCACTATTATTGGGATTACATAGGGATTACCATAGGGATCCATTCCCCCTTCCCCTACCAAGCTCCAGACAGTTCTTCGAGGTCGGCCAATTTCGGGGTTTCGAAGCCCCAATGTTGGGTTTAGGGTTTAGGGATCCTTAGTTAGGGTTTGGGTTTATAGGGATGCTTAGTTGGGTTTGGGGTTTAGGGATCCTTAGTTGGGGTGTGGGGTTTAGGGTTAAGGGGCGTGGGTTGAGCAAGCTCGGGTTGAAGGGCACAGGGCTTGGGTTTTGGGATTTCGGGTTGAGGGTTTAGGGTTCGCAAAGCGGCTGAAGGTTCCTGGAGTGTTGAGGTTGGGCTTTCGAGAGTTTGGCAGGGTTCCAAGTTGATGAAACTCGTATTGAAAAGTCCTAACCCTAAGCCTAAAGCCTTCAATCCTGGGCCCCTGGGGCCCCAAACCCATGAACCCAGGCTGCGGGTGTGTCAGAGTACTTTAAGAGGGTCCTCGAATTGCAGAAAGACCCCACGCCCGAGCCCAAGCGCATAACGACAGGGCTTCGTGTTCAGGGCCTTGGGTGGAGGGGTTTTGTGGTTTAGGGCTTAAAAGTAGGGTTGAACGGTTCAGGCAGGTCTGTCCATACAAAGAGGCCTTTAAACTCTAAACCCAGTCAGGAGGTTCATCTTTTTTATAGATATTGAACCCCAGCTCCGTGACTACGGGCCGGAACTCCATGACCTAAGCCCCAACACCCAGGCCCAGTTAGCAGCATAGTAGGCCACTGTCCCTTTTAACCACAGTACAAGTGGCCCGAGCGCATGTATGAACCATGGTGCAATCACGTGGAAACCTTCCGTTTGCAGCATGCTTGGCATGGTTGGAAGAAGTTCCGCGCAGTGGCCTGGGAGCATTTCAAGGCTTTTTACAAAGACGTCGATGTGATTGTCTTTGCGTGGAAACCAGATGCAAGCTTCGGTCATCGAGCCCGTTATCAAACAGCCCCTGCGAGGGCCTTGCATTGGCACCGACAGCTTCGGCTGACAGCTGAAGACATGCGCAGACTCGAGGGCATGTTCAAGGATCAAGTCTATTATGGCGCAATGCAGGCGGCAAAGCCAGCAACGGCAGCTGCAAACACGCGTGGGGCCAAGGGCACTGAGGCCTCTGCTGCCAGCTCTAGCGTCCAGCCTGCTGCTGCTAGCTCTGGCGCTGGTCCGTCGGAAGCTTCGGAATCCAAAGCGAACCTCACGGTCACTTTTGGGGCTTAGGGCTTGCACTGCTTAGGGTTTGGGCTGGGGTGTACCGGTTGAGGCCGCAATCCCAAATCCAAACTGCCGCTGCAACTGCAGGCCAATTGCGTTTTCTGAGCGTGCAGTTTCACTCCCTTTTTCCGCTGGGGCAAAGGCGCCTTCGCAGAAACACTTGAACCCAGAGTCCTTCTAAAGACCCAGAACGGCAATCAACAAACAGGAGCTGATTGAGAAGTGAAACTAAGAAAGGGCCTCGATAAGGAGAATAGAGTTCCGTTGCAGGGTTCTGCAAAGGCAGCTAAGGTTACCACTGTTAGGGTTCCATAAGGGTGCTATGATGATATAGGGGCCATAGTAAGTACAATAGGGCTTTGGGGAATAAACAGCATAGTCATGTGCAGAAACCCTCAGAAATGGTATGGCTGCTAAATTCTGCTCCTTGTACTGCTGGTATGCAGCAACAATGCAGGCCACGTGGACTCTTACATGCTCCTCTATCGGGTGTAGGAGGATTACATTTCAGAATGTGCTCAGAGGCATTAAAATAACTTTAGAACCACACTAAACCCTAACCGTGCTTTAGAAGCGGCCATGTAGGGGTCTTAAGAACTAGAAATGGGCTTTGGGGTATATCATGCCATAATCATAATAAGGAATCACCAGAACCCTATTCTAATTGTTAAGCTGAAGCGTGCACCGAAACTTTTCGAGCCGCCCAAGCCCCTTGGAAGACGGGCTTTCGCGCGCACTCCAAGCCTGCACCCCAAACCCAAATTTTGTCAAACAAATCTAATTGCAAATGCCGGGCCCCAGAACCCTCGAACACTTCCAAGCTTAAATCCTTAACATGAACCCTACGGGTTTAAGGGTTGTAGAGTTTTAGGGTTGAGGGCTTTCGGGTTGCGGCTGTAAGGCAGGAGTGCCATCGCCGCACAGATGCCTCCGCTTCGCTCACCCCTGTACAAAGCAAAAGCACCGTGGCCCTCAGCAATTTCTTGTGGACGGGTGACAATTGGGAATACTTCCGAGTTGCCCTTGTTCGTTGATACGGATGAACTATCCATGAATAACATTGGGTGCTCTTGAACAATTCTCGGGTTGAGGGCTTGGGATTTCGCTTGGGTGTTTCAATCGTAGGGTGTTTGGGCTCAACGTACAGCTCTCAAATTAAAGCGCGTAGGCTTTTGGAGCCGCCAGCAACGACGAGTCTTGCGCCACGGGTTTAGGGCTTAGGGTTTACCCCAAACCTTAAACCCCAAGGTTGTAGCGAATGGGTTTCATCAGTGGGGATTCGGTCTCTGGCACTAGGGATCATATCCCGGATACCCAGACCCCTTCAATCTGAAAAGCCCTTTGGCTTCCAGCAAAACAACCTTGTTTGTAGGATCTGACTGCTGGGGGCAATAGTATCCTCGCATGCTCCCCCGATAGCTACAGTAAGTTTGACCCCGAACCCTATTCTAATCATCAACTTCTCCTGTGGTAGGCTTATCGCCTTCCCCTTCTTGCACTGCCGCTTTGATGCCCCAGAAATGCCTAAACTAATGTCGCTGTCTGAATGTGTGCCGGAGTCGGGTGTGGGTTTAGGGCCTAAACCCTAAACCTGCTAAGCCATCCAGGCAGCGGGTTTTTACGGTTTAGGGCTTTGGGGTTTAGGGTTTAGGGCTTGTCAGTTTTATAGGATCAAAATTCAGGGCTTAATGTTGCGAGATTCGGGTTTCGCAGGATCTTCGGTCAGTTCCGATGGGTGTGATCTGATCCTGAATTTTTGGGTTAGGATTTAGGGTTTAGGGTTTAGAGTGGAGCAATCGCGCTGATGACGAGGGTTGCGCTGACGGTCAGCATTTGACGATCATGATGACAATGATGGCGTTGCTGTGTAGTGAAATGGATCGTGATGGTGAACCCAGAGACTCCAATACCCTTAGTTAAGGAATATACCTTAAGTTATAGTAGGATCCTTAATATGATTTAAGGAATATTCTTTAATTAAGGGGTATTGGAGTCTCTGGGAAGGTGATCCTGCAGCCCCGGCAACGCAACCGCCACCACGCCCGAACTTGATGCACCGCGGCCATTTCTCATCACGTCGTTAACCTGCCAAGCCATAGAGACCCCCCAATCCACAAACCCCCCAGCCCTAGTTAGCTAAACCCGAAAACTAAGCTGGAAACCCCAAACCCCAAACCCTAAACCCGAAACCCCGACTGTATAGAAGTTTCTAGAAGCCCCTTCGAGAAGTAAAAGTCCTGAAAACCCTGAAGAATCTCAACCCGACACAACGTAAAGCTGCAACCCGAAATGCTATGTCCTAAACCCTCATAAACCTCCCGCCGAGGCCCCTGCGCACCTCTCCTGCATATAGATGAATAGTGGAATCATACAGATCATAGAAAACGGATGATATAAACCCTAACCCGACCCTAAACCCTAAACCGTGCGCCATCACGTATTCTATAAGCCTCCTCTCCCTTTGAAGCCCATGGCGGCTGTGCAGCGGTTTGGGTCACCAGGAGCCGCCTCCCGTCGGTGCTTGTGGGGCTTGGCCCTTCTCGTTAAACCCTAAACCCTACCTTAACCCTGAAGAACCCACCTTTTTCGGGTTCCTTATTATGATTTCCTTGTATAAGTCCTTAAAAAGGTAGGTTCTTCAGGGTTAAGGTAAACCCTGTCTGTTTAGATTTAGGTAGTTCTCTAAATTAGGGCGCAGTTTAGGAATCCAAAAGAAGCAGCTCCCTTGCAAAAGGAGTCTTAAAAGGGACCCTAATAGTCTGGGGTTGGCTTCAGGTTCGGGAATTTGGTTTCACTGGTCTCGCAATACTAGTAATCACAGCGCTAGAAATGATTCATAATAGTAGCGGCAGTAGTATGACTGAGAAGGACAACAGCAACAGAAACTGCAGCTGCTGCCAGTACAAAAGTCAAGACTATCTCACATGCCCTCGGGTACTGAATGTGGCTGCAGGGTCCCCTAAACCCTAAACACTAAACCGTGTAAACCTTCTTGGATCTACGGCCAAGGCATGACAATTAGCACTTGCCTGAGCTTGTCCCTGAGTTTGGCAGTCGGTAGCCTTGGTTTGGGGTGTCAGGACCGAGAGAGCCGAAATACCCGTTGAATAGTCCCGATGCAACCGATATACTACCCTATAAAGCGATGTGAAACCTATGAAGGCTTATAGTTTCTGTCCAAAAGCGATGGCAACCTCTAAACGCGACGGTTCGGTCGAAGAGGCTGTGGCCAAAGGACACCTCTCAGCGCTTGGAGGTGGGCTCAACTGGTGTCTGTTGAGGGTTGCGGAGGGCTTAAATTTTGGACTTTACAAGGGTGTCTGTGGGGGGAAATAGATAGGCTTTTTCCTGGTGGGGTATGTGTCAAGAGTATGTAGGCGTTCGCCGATTTTCGTATGGGGATTGCAGGGATTACTGTGCTGGCAAGGCGGCTGAAGTACAGAGCCCTCAATATCCTGGTGTAAGCAAGAGACCCAAGCCCTTCTAGATAGAAGGTATGACCCCCGTCAATCATAAGGTGCCCAAAAGAGTTTCAGGGTCGACAAGTTGGCAGTGCGACGGTTCATGATGCGGGTTTATTGGCGCGTCGAAGCTTATAGGCTTATAGGGGTTTGATCTAGGCTTAACAGAAGCTTTCCAGGACTGCACTGTTCCACAAAATACACGGGTCTAAATGATTTTCGTAATGCCATTCCTTACAGTTCCCTATTAATTATAAGCACCGTGTAATATACCCCAAAACCCTTTTCTGGTTAATTTCCTCCCGATACTAAGCCCTGGTAGTAACCCATGGTAACTCTTATCGTGACCCTCGTAGCTCTCATGATTAAGGCACCTGTTTTCCCCCTGAAGTTTTCAGCCCCAAGCCCCCTAAACCCTAAACCTTTAACCCCTAAACCCCTAAACTCTAAACCCTAAATCCTAAACCCCTAAACCCCTAACACCTAGACCCTAAACTGTAGTCCATGTCCGTATCTTCCCCAATTGGGACGACCCCCCAAGTGCCTCGGGGCAAAGTAACAAGTAAAGTTCAGGGTTTCGGGTTTAGGGCCGTAGGGGTTTAGGGTTTTAGGGTTGTGTTAAGGGGTTCAGGGGTTTTGGGTTTAGGGGTTTAGGGGTTTCGGGGTTTAGGGGGTTTCGGGGTTTAGGGGTTGAGGGGTTTAGGGTTGTGTTTAGGGGTTCAGGGCTTCCAGGTTAGGTTTCGGGGTTCCGGGTGCCGGGTACTCGTCTCCGACAACCTGAGCAGCCAAAGCCGATGGTCTATTGTGATATTCGGTGGTAGTGGTAGTATAGTAAGTGGTAGTAGTAGTAGTAGTAGTAGTAGTAGTAGTGGTAGTAACAGTAAGTAGTAACAGTAAGTAGTAAGTAGTAAGCAGTAAGTAGCAAGTAGCAAGTAGCAAGTAATAAGATAAAAGTAGTACGTAGTCAGGGTTACTAGTAGTACTGGTAGTAGTAGTAGTAGTAGTAGTAGTAGTAGTAGTAGTAGTAGCGGTTGTAGCAGTAGTAGTAGTAGTAGTAGTAGTAGTAGTAGTAGTAGCAGTAGCAGTAGCAGTAGCAGTAGCAGTAGCAGTAGTAGTAGTAGTAGTAGTAGTATAGTAGTAGTAGTAGTAGTAGTAGTAGTAGTAGTAGTAGTAGTAGTAGTGGTAGTGGTAGTAGTAGTAGACGTAGTAGTAGCCGGAGTAGCCGGAGTAGGAGTAGTAGTAGTAGTAGTGGTAGTAACGGTAGTAATAGGAGAAGGAGTAGTAGTACCAGAAGTCCAAACAGTACCAATAGTAGCAAATATTAATAATAGTAGTGGTGTTGGTGGCAATGGCGGTGGTGGAGGTAGAGTTGCTGCAGCAGTAGTAGTCGTATCAGCAAGGCAATAGTAGTAGCAGCAGCCGTGCTACGCATACTAGCAACTGGCACAAGAGCAGGTCGTTGTGGTGCTAGCCACGCCAGTATACTGGCACTGCTAGTCGTAGTAGCCGACGACTTATTCATCAAAACCATGACTGTATCGAAAGTCATGGAAGCTGGATTGACCCTTGCCATATGCCACTGGGCGTGCACAACGCAGCTGCAGTCTTTTATCGCAGTACGCTTGGTTTCCTGGCGCCTACCGTCGCTTCGGACCCAAGCCGTTGCATTAAACGCTAGGAAAAATCAAGCGTCCGTTCTTGAAAATGAATGGGCAGGCTGTCAACTTATCTGTTTCGGGAGCAACGCAGAGGGGCAGTGCAACGTACCGGCAGATTTGGGACTAGTTGCGACAGTCGCAGCATCGGGCAGTCACACCTGTGCAGTGCGTGTGGATGGGGAGCTCGTCTGCTTCGGGTACAACGAACATGGCAACTGCGATATACCAGAAGATCTGGGGCCAGTTTCGGCAGTTGCAACGGGTCAGTTTCACACTTGTGCATTGAGGACAAATGGTCAGCTACTCTGTTTCGGAAGGAACTACAATGGACAGTGTGACGTTCCAGAAGATTTGGGATCAGTTCTGGCAGTCGCGGTTGGTGATTGTCATACGTGTGCTATACGGACAGATGGTGAGCTAGTGTGCTTTGGATGCAACACTGATGGGCAGTGCGATGTGCCAGCAGATATGGGTCAAGTGTTGGCAGTCGCAACGGGTGACTGTCATAACTGTGCAATAAGGGCAGATGGTGAACTGGTATGTTTTGGATGTAACACGTATGGGCGCTGTGACTGGACAGCAAGCTTGGGACCAGTTGTGGCAGTTGCGGCGGGCTCATGGTATACTTGTGCTGTGCGCACGGATGGTCAGTTGGTCTGTTTTGGTTATAACGAAGTTGGGCAGTGCGAAGTGCCCGCAGATTTGGGACCAGTTTCGGCAGTCGCAGCAGGATTTTCGCACACCTGTGCAGTGTGCAAGGATGGTCGACTAGTTTGCTTTGGAGGTATTGAAGCTGTGCCAGCCGGTTTGGGATATGTTTCGGCAGTCGCAGCCGGCGATGATCATACGGTTGCGCTGCAGATAAACAGTCATGGAGCCAACTTGGGATCCAGCAGTTCTGCTGTGTGAAAGGCTAGCCCAGCACATCGAAAAACAGTGCTGGATGATGCGTCGAAGCAGGTTGAAGATGATAGAAGCATGAAGAAGAGCATGAAAACAGATACAAATGTTCGTATCAGCATACTTAGCCAGAAATGAGAGTTTCAGACATACATACGGACATACGTACAGACAGACATGCATGCATGCTATCATGCATACATACATACATACATACACACGAACATACATACATACATACATAGATACATACACACCTTCATAGGCTCGTACATACAGTCATACATGCCATAGCAAGTTATACTGCACAGCATTCGAAAGTTTTGTCATATGATATCACATTGTATTCCATTCTGTTCTTTTCTGTTTTATCATAGTATTATTTTTTGTGTAGAACTGTATTATGTTATGTCATTTGGTCCTATAGCATAGTACAGCATAGTACACTATGCCCCAAACATCCAAACCGAAACTCCAAACCCTGACCCCAGAACTTCAAAGCCCAGAAACCCTGAACCCCCAACTCTGTACTATAGGGGCCTTAACAATTACTTATACTAATTTGGTGGTTTCTTATTATAATTATAGTATAGTGTGCCCAAAACCATATTCCAATTATTAAGGCCCCTATGTTATAGAACCTTACTATAGATCCCTGAGTATAGACCCCTTATAGAACCCTTCGGAGGAACCCTATTCTAATTATATTACTGAGCGAGGCATCCTCTCCGTTTGGTCGTAGCTGCTGCCGCCTTTCTCTCAGAACCTTTGACGGTTCGTAGTAGGGAATGGGGCGGGGGGGGAATGGGTTATAGGGTTTAGGATGGAGGTTTATACCCTCAGGGGTACCTTAGGGTTCCTTTAAAGGGGTTCTATAAGGGTTCCTTTAAAGGGCTCTATAAGGGTTTAGGGGGGTTTCGGATTGAGGTTTAGGGATCTTAGGGTTCAGGGTTCAGGGGGGTTTTAGGGTTTAGGGATCTTAGGGTTCAGGGTTTAGGGTTATTTAGGGATCTTAGGGATTTCAAACAAGTTTTAGGGGTTTAAGGTTTCGTCTTTGTGAAGTTTTCTTGGGGTCGGGGGCTTCTTTGATTGGAGGGGTTCTGTGAGGGCTTTATAGTCGCCTCTTCTAACCCCGAACCCTAAACCCATTACCCAACACCCGAAGCACCCTGAACCCTTTCAAAAACCAAGTGCCAGGGTTCAGAACTAGGAGTCTGAGGCTGGGGGTTTAGGGTTTAGGGTTAATGTGGGTTTTAGGGTTTAGGGATCTTAACTTAGGGTTCAGGGTTTAGGGGGGTTTAGGGTTCAGGGTTTAGAGTTTAGGGTTTGGATCTCGCATAGGCTTTCCTTCGGGGATCTAGAAGGCATCTTTGGACGTCCTGCTTTGCCACCAGTGTTCGGTCCTGTACTTTGCAAGCATAGGAGCCTCCTGCCCATGCCTTGCTGATTTACGGTGGTAGTAAACCCTAAACTCTAAACCCCTAAACCCTAAACCGCCGGTCGTCTGGTTTCTGTTGCTGCCGACGTGCGTTCCTCTTAGAAGTGCGAGATCGGTTTCCGTTACTCCCAAACGGTTCCCGTCTCTCCTCGCGCCACTATGAAGGCTATATATCAGGGTTCCATGCGGATGTTGGGGTCTTAATTTCGGGTTTCATGGCTTTAGGGTTCAGGGTTCTGAAAGAAAGCCTGAGGCCCTGAACCCTATAGTATAGGGTTTAGGGCCTCAGGCTGTATTTCAGAACCCTGAACCTTAAAGCCATCAAAGGCCCTATACCCAGTAAACCCTAGCTAGGCCGTAAGCTCCGGGGGTTTCTGGCGGAGATTGCGCTCGATGGTTCACCAGCATGAAGCTCCCTTGTATACTAGAGGGTTTAGGGTTTAGGGTTTCCTATAACCCTACGTAAACCCTAATCCCTATAGTCCTTAAACCCCACGGCATTCAAATCGAATAGTTCGAAGGCTCTTTGTCTCCCACTGGCGCCAACCTTCTGCCAGGCATCGAGTTTCAGGCTTTAGCGTATGATGATCTGGGGTTTGAGCCGGGTGTTTTCAAGTGGGATTTTAAGAGCTGGGAAAAACGATAAAAAGAAATAAAACGATAACAACATCCAGGTATAAGGATTTTTATACAGGGTTATTATACAACCCCAGCTGAGTTTAAGGGTTTGGGATTACGGGTTGGGGATCTTCCAAGCCGCAAACCCTAATCGCACGCAAGCCTGTGATCTGCCCGAAGCATCCCTCGTCACTAGTCCCCAACTCACAACCCCATATTGTAGAAGCTTCATTAAAACTGCTATAGAGCCCGCTAAACCTCCTGTAAACGAGGCCCCATTAAGAAAGGCCACTCTCAACGGGACCCTAAAAGGAGCCTTTAGGGGGAGTGTATGTTCAAGCATAAGACCTTTGACATGGGCTCGAGGTGTAAAGCCCAAATTCCTGTTTATGTTTGGAGGCCTCAAACGGTAGGTAGGATGAAGGATCCCTTATATAAGGACTCTTAATTGGGAATTTCCCACCTACCTTCATCTCCACCTTTGGAGCCGTTTGATAAATATGCTTGGCAGGGATGGATGGGCCTCGCCGAAAACTCGCCGGTCGGCTGCGGGAGGCACTTTTCTATGCCTTTTTGGCTGTTGCTTGTTTGCTGGGGCTACAGGGCTTTCAAGGTTCACGGCTCCAGAATCTGAGATCTGAAGAGCCATCTCAGGTTAGAAAGCCTCAATGAAATTTGTACTCTGACCCGAGGGCCGAGCAACCGACATCCTGAGTATTAGTGACTGTCGTCCTTCCTCGATTTTGTAGGGCTGTGGGGTTCCTGTGCTCTGTGACGATATTCACCCAGTAGCCCTAGGCAACAAGGACCCAAAAGCCCTAAACCATACATAATCCCGTGCAAGGCAACCGCGGAGGCATCTGGGATCCATACCTGGCCTAGACCCTTCATCTACCCCCTATTCGACACCAGTTACCCATCATTTGGGACCCCCAAGGAGTGTCCTGGCATTTTGTTGCTTTAAACCCTCAACCTAAGCCCTAAAATCCTATGCCCTAAAAGCCCTAAGCCCTAAAAGCCCTAATCCCTAAAAGCCCTAAGCCATAGGCTTCTTGTTTTTTGGTGTCGGGGAGGCCTTGATCTGAAATTGACGAACTTGTGCCTCGAACGACATCATCCTCCTGGTTGCAATTTCTTCGTCCGTGTCGTATATGTGGGGCCCGAAGACTTACTAGAACTATTCCTTGAGGGTTCCTGATTAAGCCCCGAAACCTTAGTCTAATTTCTAAAGCCCCTATAGTAGCTGTGGCCCAAAAACCGAGCTTTCTAAGAAATCATAATGGGTAGAAGCCATAATAAGGAGCCCTAAAAAGGTAGTCTTTTTTTCGGCCACAGCTATGTCATGCCCTAAACCGGGCAGTCTTCCTGCAGAGGAGTCGAGTCGTTCGACAGGCCGTCGGGACCTCAACGGTCTGAATTTTGGGGTCCTTACAGCCTGTATGCCACAGTTTGGGGTTACTAACCCTAAGCTCTGCACCCTAAATCCTAAACCCGAATCCCTAAACCCTAAAGTTTACAATCCCCATAGTTCCCGAATCCCCAGACTCTAGGAGGTGGGATGTTGCAAAATGCACAGGGTTTTGGGGTTTGGGGTTTAGGGTTCAGGGTTGCGGGGTTGGTGGGTTTGATAGTTCGTAGGCCCAAAAGGATGTAATAAGGATGGTTTTGCCGACTCCCCCGGCTTGGGGCAGCCTGCACCCTAAATAGAGGATCCTTGTGTTTATTGTTGTGTTCAAGTCCTTGGTCCGGCATTGCTGGGTCTGGAGCGTCTAGGGTTGATATACCCTTAAACCCTTAGCCCCCTAGGCCCTAAACCCTACAGCAAGACCTCAGGCGTACCACGCTCAGCCTAACATGCTGAGCCCCATTCCCCTATTCCCCATAAACTTTGAACCCATAACCCCTAAACCCGAAACCCCTAAACCCCTAAACCCCTAAACCCTAAGCCCCTAAACCCTATAGATCCCTTATAGGAGCCCTTAAAAGGAACCCTTATGGATCCCTTTAAAGGAAGCCCCTAAACCCGCAAACCCGAGACGCCTGAGGATTTCAACTTCAAGATGCAGCGCCTGAGGCGCAGGGCCGTTTGATGCACGCCGGGGAGCTGGTCTCTCTTTCTTAGTAGCTGAGTAGGTAACCTTTAAAGTGAACCCCAGAAAGTTGGAACATGGCTTTAGGAGGATTAGTGCTAGGATCCCTTATCCTTTACCTTAAGGGCATGAGGAGAATGATGTTCCAACTTTCTGGCTTCTACTAGAACCTTTTGGGGTTTTTACAATCCTACCATAATTGAAAAGGTTAACCTTTTTTGGGCTAGGGTACTCAGCCAGTAAGCTTTAGAGTTGGCCTTAAAGCCGTTTCTTGGGGTTTAGGGATTTCGGATTTAGTTAGGGTTTAGGGTTCCTTAATATGATTTCCTTATGCAGGTCCTAAAATAAGGTAGGGTATTTGTAAAGCCTGAACCCAGAAATGCCTACTATCACGGCCTTCATAGTTGCCTATACTATTTTCGGCAAGGGCACCGAAAAGGGTTTCTATAAAGGACCGGTCTGTGGTTTTGGGGTTCAGGGGTTTGTGGGTTTATGGTTTCCGGTGTCCATTCCTCACTTGGGCCTTCAGGCGCGCAAGGACACAGACATCACTCGCCTCAGAGAGATCATCAGCAGCAGCTTGTTGGTTTCCTTTCCTAGTAACTGAGTAGGAAGCCTTTAACCATGTCGGGTTTGTATAATCCTGCCATAATTTGGTTAACTTTTTTTGGGCTAGGATACTCACCCTAAACCCTAAACCCTAAACTCTAAACCCGGCGACGACACTTTGTCGGGAGGAACAGAAAATGCCTGTATCCAGGACAAGGCAGACTCGTCTATTTTTGTAGACGATGGCACTCCATTGATCCCGTACGCCGGTGCTAGAGAGCAGGTATCCCAGTTCAAACTTGCTTGCAACACACACGAAAATGGTCTCGCTGCTGCCAGCATGAGACATTACGTCAAGAAGGACGTGGACTGGCAGTACAAGACAAAGGACGGGGAAATCAAGTACACCAACAAAATTGGCAACCCAAGTGAGCTTATTCGCCGTGCAGTTGACTGCGTTGCGAAACATCTCACCAACATGCTCATGGAGATAGATGAGAAGACAATCAAACTTGAAGACATAGAAGCCGTGGAGATACCCGAAGCGGAGGTCGTCAGCGAAAGCCACGGCGAGAGCATGTTTCCGATACACAAGCTGATAGACGAGATAAAGCCGAACTCGTTCACCTCAGAAATGGCGGAAAATTACTTCAGCAGCCACTCTGGAGCGGAAATGCCAAAGGACCCAGTTTGCAAAGGCTTTGTCGAGCCTAACGAAGTCCTAAACAAGGTAAAGCCGCAACTGGTGGGAATGGCCCTAGGGTTCCTTTAAAGGGATGCTATGAGGGATCCTATAAAGGGAGCTATAAGGGGTCCTTTACTGTGTGGTTCTTAGTAGGGAATGGGGGATTGGGTTACGGGTTATGGGGACAATTATTGGGGATTATATACGGAATACTATAGGGATCCATTCCCCCATTCCCTACTAAGAACCAGACAGAAGAAAGCAGATGCAGTGGTCTTGGTAGCTGCGGGACCCACCTTGTCATCCAAAGGCCTCGACGCCTGCAGCTTCAAATTTCGATACCTAAATCCAACACCTAGAAGCGTGCTGACTGGCTTGAAATTGTATTTGAAATCCTGATCTCCAGCATGCATATGGGACGTCGGGGACTGCGTGAACTGTTTTGGATTTGTAATTAGGCCAGAAGCCCCGGCAAACCTTCAGCTCTAACCACCAAGCCAAAGCCCACACTTCGAGCAGGAGAAAGATCCGTCCGGGCCCAACGAGGTCCGTCGCCTCATGGTAATATCATCTGGGCACCCTAAACCCTAATTCCTAAACCCAGAAAGGACCTGAAAATGAGGATCGTGCCATAGGCCACATATATGGGAGTTTCCGAAAATTAGGGGTACCTTAATTTGGGGTCGTACTATTTAGGGTACTATATTAGAATCCCCTATTCTCGGAAACTCCAATATTTTTGGTCTCTGACAAGGCGCCGGCAAGCATGCTCCTCCTAGCCCGATGGCCGAAATTCCGACTCTCAAGGCAAGAAGGAGCTAGCCCAAATCCGCGAAACGAGAAAACTTCACCGTACAAACTAGCAGGAGGAAGCTGCATGCAGTTGAAAACACAGCATAGTCACAAGGCCTCATATTAGAAATCTGCATGGTGTTGATTTTATATTATGCACGCTGGGGTTCTGGGATATCGCCTGATATAGCTATACGAATGTCAACGGGCCAACGGGATTATAGTACAGGCGTATCATTCTCATTTATCTACATCCCGAGACTGCATCGTTCGGCATGTCGAGCTTAGAGTCAGGTCCGCAAACCCTCAGGACGGTTGAGGGTTTCGGGCTTGAGCCTTGATAGTATACTACCTATAGTCTCCATTGTAGTTCCTTGTTTTGGTTTAACCAAATATTATCATAAGGATCCTCTCAGGTAACCCCAAAAAGGAACTACAATGGAGACTATAGGTATACTCTATTATATTATCCGATACCATAGTTATACTACAAAGCAATAGTGTTTTGAGGTATACCATGGGCAGTTGTCGGGCTCAGGGAGTGTTGTAAGGCTTGGCCGATTTAAGTTTGGGCTTGAGGTTTAAGCGAGAAAACTCTGGGTATGACGACAACATCGCGTTGATGAGGGTTTAGGGTGTACGAGGGCGTGGGATATGCCAATTTGTGGTGAGCAGTAAAGCCTCCCAGTGCGGAAGCCTTCAAGCGAACTACGCCCTAAACCTTCGACTACACCCTCTAGAGCTTAAAGCCAGAAGCCTAAACCATTAGTCGCCCAAAGCCGTAGAGGCTTCGAGTAAGCCAGGCCTGGAAACGGGCTGGGGAAGTCGCTAGAAGGGTGTATGAACACCCTTTGAAACCCTTGCAAGACACCGCCGAAGCAAAAACTTATGTGACAGCACAGTAAAAGCCTTACACATCGCTGCTCTCCGGGCTCCATGAACAGCCAGCGACCGCTCGTAGTGCGTAGGCTTGGCAAGTTCGATTCGGGTTTTTTAGGGTCTTAGGTCTTAGGGTTCCTTTAAACTTAAAGTGACTTCAAGCTGTTTCCAAGGGTGGTATTTTTTAGGCTTTGGGATGAAGGTTCACACGTGACTTGTTTGAGGGGCCAATGTTTCTGCAGGGTTCCGGGTTGTAAGCTTTGCAGGTTTACGTGATCACTTGGCTGGCTGTCGGTGGCACTGTCTGTCTTTGGTCAAACGGCTTGGGTTCCTCAGCCATGGCCATTTTCTTGCACGACTCCAGCTTGACCATCGGCCTCATCACAGCGCTCGAGGCGTTAACTGCGCTTCTTGGACTCAGAATGCCTTAAGAGGTTTCTGGGTGGGGGAGAGGATGTGGTGGGGTGTGAAGATGTGTGAAGTTTGAGTCAAACTGCCAATTATCTTCTTAGTTTCGATGGCCGCAGCCGGACGGCCAGCATCAGGAGCATCACGAGGTGTTCTCCGATCCCGACCCGGCCCGAAGCAACGTTCGAAGTGACATGCTCGCCGGCAAACGCCTGTTCATTGCTCTCATTTGCTTGGATGCTCCTACTGATCCAACAGATCTTCATTGCCTCAAAGGCTCCAGATAGTGTGGGATTGTGTCGATTTCACCGCCTACATGACCAACTTTGCGGGTCTCCTAAGGAACGTATGGGCTGACAATTTTAGGGGCTCGAATAATTGGAGAGCGGTGTTGGGTTGTCACAATACGGGGACATGCTTGCATGCGATTGTTTTTCTATTCAGACCTCCTTTATGAACACGGGCTCCTGGTCGAAGATGAACCCGTCAAGTCCATAGTCAGGGTTAACCCTTTCTGAACACGCCATTCGTGTAGAACCTTCTAGGCCACTTGTAGAACCCGTATAGAGCCCATCGAGAACCCTTGTAGACCCCGTAGGTGAACCCCGTCTATAACCATATAGAAGTCTTATATGTCACATGTAGAACACGAATAGAGCCCGAATGAACAAGTGATAGAACAGTAGAAGCTTTGTAAAGCCCGTATAGAGCCTTGAATAACACCTCTTAAACCCGTCATGAAAACCACAAGCCCGTTAGCAAGTATATTAGCTAGCCTTTGAGGAGCCTCTGGTGAACCTTCGAACCCCCTCAAAAAAACCTTGTAGAACCCGTTGAAGAACCCTTCTAGCACCCGAAACAACCCTCTGAAGAGCCTCTCAAGAATCCTAAACCCTAATCCCTAAACCCTAGACCCCTAAAGCCGTAAAGCCCAGGTTGCAGCTTCTTGTCTCCCTTACATTCTTCTGCAAGAAAGGGTGGTCCAAGGATGCACCCTTGCGGGGTCCGTGGCTTCGGGTTTGGGGTTCAGGGTTTAGGGGTATAGGGTTCAGGGTTTTAGGGTTTAGGGGGGTATGGGGTTCAGGGTTTTAGGATTTAGGGGCACCGGGTTAGGGTTTAATTAGGGGTTTAGGGTTTGGGGGTTCAGGGTCTAGAGTTTAGGGTAGGGTTCTGGGTTTCGGGTTTCAGGGCAACGCCCACTCCCTGAGAGGCTTTATTGACTGTTTAGGTTTAGGATTTGCAGCATAAGGGTTTGGCAACAAAGATATGTCCGATTCAGGTGCTTGGGGTTGAGGGATAGCAGGTTGACTGCTTGAAGGGGTCTTCTGGGTTCAGGGTCGTGGGTCTAGGCTTAGGGCTTTAGGCGGCTTTAGGGTGCTAGGCTTTAGTGTAGTGTCAGGCATCATGGTCTCCTTGACGATCAAATAGCATCATTATTTGCGTACCAGTTGGTGCAACTGTATCCATATTTATGACAACCCATGAACCGTAAGCCCTAAATATCACTAAAACCTAAGCCCTGAAACTCTAAAGCCCTGAAACCCTAAAGCCCGAAAGCCCTGAAGCCCTAAAGCCCTGAAGCCCCAACTCCCTCAACCCAACCCATGACCCTGACAGTTCATCTCAAAACCCTAAACCTGAAACTCCCGACCACCGGAAGCCTAAACTGTACAAGCATGCACTGAGATAACATACACCAAGACTTCTCTCTAACCCTAGGCAACTCTACCAGCCCCCCTCTCAAAGCCGAATCATTCCAACTGTCCCTATTCAAAGTTAACCCGACACCCTAAACTTCACCTTCTAGCCAATGGGCGTTTCCAAACCCCGGCAAATACAGGGCATGGAATCGAAACAGCCGGTGGAACCACCGAAACGACTGTAGGGCTGAGACCAGAGCCTCAATTCACGATAAGGATCCTCCTACAGCTTCAGGTGCATTCCTTAAGGGGGTTTGGAGTATCTGGTTTTAGGTCTTGGGATTGGGATCTAGAGTTAGGGATTAAGGTCTAGGGCCCTAGATTTCCCGGCGTTTGGAAAAGCACCTACGGCTGTTCCAATGGAGCCTGGTCCCGTAAACCTTTAATTTTTCTCAGGCCCAGCAAGAGCCAGTTAACCCTAAACCCTAAACGCTAAACCCTTTAATTTTTCTCAGGCCCAGCAAGAGCCAGTTTTTTGGCTCTACTCTCTGAAACCGCAAAGTTTAGATAGTTCCCGTTTAGGGTGCCGTACTACCCTAAACCCTTAACCTTGAAAAGGGAACCTGTTTAATATCAAAATAGGAAGACGGTTTATGGCACGTATCACGCGAAACCCGATGCAAACCCTCCACAACCCCATGAAAAGCAATGAAACCCTTATGGATCCCTCGATGAAAGCCTAGGCACCGCACACAAGGACTCACGCTTAAAGGTGCATAACACTTACTAAGTCGATGTACAAGTCGAGAAGCTACACGAATAACTGCTTACAGCCTGATCGTGGTACTTGTAAGTCCCCCGATCCTCTGACCCCAATCCCGACTAAGTGAACTCCTTCATCCTCAAACTTCGCAGGACTCCGTTCAGCGCCTGCGGCGCTTCGCTGCTGGCCTGCATAAGTAGAAAGGAAGGGATTTTTGCAGGGCCTTGCACAGTTTGATGTTTTTTGAAGGTGTTGCAATTAAGGGTGGTAGAAAGGTTTGTACGGGTCTTGTAAGAGTTGTTGTAAGGGTTGAGCGTTACAGTGCCCTGACACAATCCTTGTAGGACCCTCAGAAACCAATCTACAGACCAAAAAGCCTCAGGAAACCCGTTTCGTTATCTTATAGAGCCCAAAAGTAAACCCTAAACCCTAAACCCTGAACCCTTTTTTTTTAAAAAAAAAACAAACCTGAACCCTGAACCCCAACAGTCGCCCCAGATTACTGGTATCGCCCATGGCCTCGGCTACACGGACGACGATCCGGAGGCGTAAACAGCGGCAGGGTCTAGGTCCCTAAGGATTCCTTAAAGGGGTCCCTAAGGGTTCCTTTAAAGGGATCCATAAGGGCTTCCTTAAAGGGATCTAATAAGAGGGTTTAGGGGTTTAAGGGTTCAGGGGTTTGGAGGTTTGGGGGTTTAGGGGTTCAGGGGTTTAGGGTTTAGGGGTTTTAGGGGTTTGAAGAGTTTTATTTCTATTTTATCTGGCTGCCTCGAGGGTCCAGGGTTTGAGGTTTCGAAGGGTCAGGTGATCCGGGCTTGCTGGTCCCTGTTCAATATTGGGAATCTTGGCCCCCCTAAACTATTACCAATACTATTTTGGGGGTCCCGTATTACAGTTATAGTGTAATGGGCCCCAAAACCCTATTCTAATTATTAAGGCCCCTATATTAACTGTCTTTTGGTAAAGACCTTAAATCCCTATGTCATTTAGAGAAGACCCTAAACCCTCCACTGTGCTCGGCACCGTCTATGATTTGGCAAGAGCCCTAACCCCTAAACTTCAATTCAAGGGGGAAACTAGAGTAGAAAAAGTATTGTGGAGGTCTGAATGGTTAGCAGTGACCTTCACTTGTGGTCCCTGTAGAATCATACCATATCTTTCCTTAAACGCTTATTCTGCTTATAAAGCGCTATACGGAAGAGTAAGACCTATACAGAGACTATGAAGACCGTATAAAGCCACGGATTCTACTTGTCAAGGCCCCGATATTAAGCAACACCGGACGATGATCTCGGCCTGCACCCTAAACCCCTCACCTGTCGTCAGGCGAGACTGGCCAACCAGACGCTGCAGGAGGGGCGATGTGACATGGCTTGGGGACGGTCACAGAGGCGCTTACAGTTGGACGGGTTTGGTGCGTAGGGCGCTCACAGGTTTACACCGGGGTTTTACAAGGGTCATATTGGATATTCAAAGGGTGGTCAAAGGGTGTATTAAAGAATGTTTTCAGGGTTTGTCGGGTTTTGCAAACCCATGCACGCAGGAGGTGTATGTCGGGGTTTCAGTGAGCCCCCCTATGAAGCTATCCACAGAAACCCGAAGCCCCAATCCGGGTGAGGAAGTTTGTCGATTTTGCCAGCTGAGTCAGACACAGAGACCTCTTATGAGGATCTGAGTAGTTTTAGGATTCCTGCTAGCTCCTATATCATCATCTCTCAATGTACCCCGAACCCTATTTTCTAGTACGCCGATGCCCCTACACTAACGGCTCAGGTTTATGATACAAGCTAGCAGCGCAGCAATGATTCCTAAGGTCGTCGTGGCAGTGGAGATAGCAATACTCATAAATCAAGCCCAAACTCCAACCACCCCAACCCTGAACCCTAAATCCTAAACCAGGGCTTTCGGTCTTTGTGGTTTG
This sequence comes from Symbiodinium sp. clade A Y106, assembly GCA_003297005.1. Classification (NCBI taxonomy): domain Eukaryota; class Dinophyceae; order Suessiales; family Symbiodiniaceae; genus Symbiodinium; species Symbiodinium sp. clade A. Next base: position 199,505 of record BGNK01000485.1, on the reverse strand, counting down.
AAAGGTCAGGTTATTGCGGTTGATATAAATCCTGCGTTACCTTAAGGACCCTACACTATGGGAATAATGGTATATTTCTTATTCTGGGTGAAAGCAGGATTTATGTCATCAGCAGTACGGATGAGGCTTGAGAGTTTGAGACTGCGGTTGTCCCGCAGACAAGGCAAGTTCCTCTTGCAGCTCGCAAAGGCCCAGTGTGTTATCGCTACAGATATAATATGATATAGGGTATACTTATGCTAAATATGGTTACTTTTTTATAGTCTTGTATATGTTTATCACACATTTTTGCACATGCATAGTACACGAAGCATCTATGCGAATATATAAATATACATTCGTTTGTTGGTTGTTTGGATTTCAGTATGGCTTGGTCTCCCCAAAACCATACTATCGTCCCCTAAACCCTAAACCCTAAACCCTAAACCCTAAACCCTAAAACCCTAAACCCCTAAACCCTAAACCCCAAACCCCAAACCCTAAACCCTAAACCCTAAACCCCTAAACCCTAAACCCCTAAACCCTAAACCCCTAAACCCTAAACCCCAAAACCCTAAACCCCAGACCCCAAACCCTAAACCCCAAACCCCAAACCCTAAACCAACCCTGAGCCCAAAATCCTCCCGAAACACCTAAACTGTCGGTTTCCGGTTCAGGATTTCGGGACCCAAACCCAAAGGCTCCATGTACCTTTATAGTAGATACTTAAGCCTTAAAGGGGTCCCTAGGTAGGTACTTTAAGGCCTAAGTATCTACTATATGGGTACATGGAGCCTTTGGGTTCAGGATTTCGGGATCCAAACCTCCAAAGTCAAAAGCCCTCATTAGAAAGAGCCCCTCGGCGTTCGAGGCCTAATGAGCGTTAGTCACGGTCATCAAGGAACATACTTAACATACTGTCAGTCATGATAATAAGGACCCCGTACTGTTTGGAACATATTCCTCCCACCCAACCCTCAATAAGGCCATTTCAACGCCTTAACTAAACATCGACATATCTATTCCTTATGAGAAAAACAAGTTGAGAAGTCTCTGGGCAGGCTCCTGGGTGCGCTTCTGGTTCAGGGTTTAAGGCCAAATTCAGGGTTTAGGGTTTTTATGGTTCAGGGTTTAAGGGTTGGTCTGGGTCCCCGGGCTTCATAGCACCCTGATCTGTGGACTACTACACTGTGAATCTCAAATCAAGAGCCGCTTCTATGAACTCCACAAAAGCTTTAGAGACTTTAGAGCACCCCCCCCACCCATCTTCCGGCCTTGCAGCGTTTAGGGGGGGGGTGTTTTTCAGGGTTTGGGCGAGTTTACGGCATCAGGTTTTGTGTTTGTTTGTTTCCGGCCCGGGTAAGTCTGGGGCTTTCTGGTGGAGGGTGGTTTAGTGCTTTCAGGCTTTCTGGCTTTAGGGTGAGGCAGCCTCCCGTCCAAACGCCCCAAGCAGGGTCTGGGGTTTAGGGTTTCGAAACCCTAAACTTAGGGACCCAAAAAGCACATAAGCATGAGCATTTTACAGGGATATCCCGACCTTATTGGGCTTTATTATAAGGCGGTTTATATGGGATATCCCTATCCTAATTTTTGCTTATGTGCTTTTTTGGGGCCCTATAACCATCGGGTTTTCAAGACTGCCGTCTCAGATCATGTGGGTACCGCTCCTCTTCCGCATGATTCTGGTCCAGATCCACCTTTTCGACGCCCTGCCTGGTTTCATATGGAAGTAGCATGAACAAGTACCCATAATATTCCTACTACACAACTTATGGTTTACCTATAGTCTCCATCGTAGTTCCTTTTTGGGGTTACCTTATAGGATCCTAAATGTATAACTGGTTGAACCAAAAAAGAACTACAATGGAGACTATGGGTAGTATAGAAGCAGCATGAACAAGTATCAATGTTATTTCTGAAGGGTTCCTTAAGTTATACATGTACGGGATAATCTTGGAAAGCACTATTCAAATTACTAAGGCCAAAAACACCGACACCCGTATGCAATCCTTATGGAGAGACCCTCAAAGGAGCCCTTAAACACACCCCTTAAAGGGGCCTTAAAGGAATCGTTTTTTTTTTAAGTCCTCTGTAGTTGCGGTTTCGGGATGTAAGGATTGAGCAAAGGTCAGGGGCTGGAGCTTCAGATCAGGGAGTCAAGGATTTTATTTAGGGACCCAAAAAGCACATAAGCATAAGCATTTTATAGGGATATCCCTACCCTATTGGGCTTCATTTCAAGGGGGTTTATATGGGATGTCCCTGTCCTAACTTGCTTATGTGCTTTTTTGGGGCCCTGTTTATGCTTTGAGGTCATATAGAAGTCGGGATAGTTGATCGTACAACTCCTTAGGGTTCTTCATTATAGAACAAACGTACTGCTTACAACATTGAGCCCAGAATAGTTATCAATATCATTGCTTGGGGTTCCCTCTTTCATACTCTAATATGTAAAAGACCCTGTTGTAACGAAAGCCTCTATAGTATGCGGCAATGTGTTCTCGGAAATGCAGTTCTACAGGTTGTTAAAAGCATCGTTCTTATAGGATTTGAGCTTTTAGGTTGTGACATAGTAGTTTCTTTAAATGAAGGTTTTGTCGTAGGTTCAATAGGGTTGAGTATATAGGGTCTTTGTATGAATGATTTGTATGTTTTGATGTACCGTGGCATAGAGGCCTCAGTCATCAGAATAGGGTTCTAGGACCCGGTTCTGGGAAGTCAGAATTGCGTCCTGGGGAGATTCTAGGGAATACGTGCAAGCACTAGTTATTCAGACCGCTTTAAGGGAGCCGTCCCCATCAAGCAACAGGGTTTTGGTGTAGGTCCCCAGGTTTGTTTTGCAGTTTTAATGTTGAGGGTTTTTGTGTTTAGTGTTTATTCGGTTAAGGTTTAGGACTTTGGGTTTAGCATTTAGGTTGTGGCTATCGGGGCCAGCTTATAGTATAACGTACCCCCAAAACCCTATTTAAGATTATTGAGGCCCCTATAGTAGGCGCAGGAAATCCCAAACAGAACAGATTTCATCAGGGATCCTGTATCTGCTCTTCCTTCATCACGAGTTTTGAGGCCCTCGAATGATAATAACAATGATAAACAACTAAAAAAGTAGCAAAATAATAGCAGTAACAATCGTAATCATAATAATAGTAATGGTAGTAGTAGTAATAATACGCACAATAGACACAATAGTCCTAGCAGTAGCAATAGCAAGAATATTTGATAATCATAGCAATAATGATAGCAACAATAGTAACAATAATGATAGTGATCAGAACAAGTCGTTACCCTCCTTGCCCTAAACCCCAAAACCCAAAGCCCAAAACCCCAAATCCTAAACCCTAAACCCTAAGTAGCAGCCTTGCAGTCGGCCTGTTTCACCGAAAGTGACCTTTCGAGGCTCCAGCTCTTTCCCCGAAAGCGTCAAAGAATATGGGGACCTTAGGGTATGGGGTTCAGGGTTCAGGGTTTAGGGTTTAGGGCTTAGGGTTTAGGGTTTAGGGTATAAGGTTTAGGTGTAGGAATAGTGTAATATTGCTGCTTAGGGTTCCTATGATAGTTATATTAGAAATTCCCCTCCGCCTCCCAAAGCCCATGTGAAAGCTTGAGGAACATTACGTTATGAGTGCTCAGGCCCATCAAAGCTCTGTGAAACCCAACGCCAGCTCGTATAGCCCCAGAAGGCCGGTAGAATACATCGCGAACAACTCTTACCCAAAGGATCCATGTACCTTTATAGTAGATACTTAAGCCTTAAAGGGGTCCCTAGGTAGGTACTTTAAGGCCTAAGTATCTACTATGTGGGTACCTGGAGCCTTTGGTTTATTGAATCCCATGCCAGCCCTTATACCTATACAACGCCAGGTCTAATCTTATACAAGCCGACAAAGCCTTCAAAGTCAACACCCTTATAAAGCCCTATAACTATTCATGAAGAAACACCACCCCAAACCCCAAACCCTAAACCCTTAAACCCCCCAACCCCTATAAATCCTAGGCCCCAACCGCTAAACCCTAAAAAAGCATTTCGGTCGAGAGGATGGCTTCGATTCGCACCCTTTCAATGAGACATTGGACGAGTCCTGCATGAAGCTTGGGCCGACTTTAAACGAAAGAGTTCGCTTCTCAGGGTTCACAAAGGGCTGTGGTTTGGAGAGGGTTTAGGGTTCAAATCGCTGTAGGGCTTAATGTTCCGACTTTGAACTGCAGAGTTCGAGGCTCAGGGTTCAAAGGGGCTGTGCTTTAAGGTTTAGAGTCGTCAGGGTTCCAGGGGATTTAGAGCTTAATTTGGTGTACCGTTCAGGGCTCAAAAAATTTGGAATTTGTTGTCTCTGCTTGCCCTTGAAATGTAGCTCCAATAAACCATTCACCCCCAAACACCACAAAACCTAAGCCCCAAAACCCTAAACCCCAAAACCGTAAACCGTAATCCCTAAACCGTATAACCCCTAAAACCCCAAAAGCCTCTATGCGACAACCCTAAGCACCAAAACCCAATAACCCTAAACCGTAACCCCTAACTCCAGAAGCCCCAAAACCCTAAACCGCAACCCCTAAACCCCAATACCCTAAACTCCAAAACCCAACGACCCTAAACCCCAAAACCCTAAGCCGAAAACCCCTAAACCCTGAACCCTAAACCCCTAAACCCTAAACCCCAAAACAGAAAACCCCTAAACAGCAAAACCCGCTATCCGATGATTTCATCCCTAACCCCTCCCGAAGCCCTAACGTCTTAACCCCAAAACCCTAAACCCTTTATAGGACCCTTATAGATCCCTTTAAGGAACCCTTATGGATCCCTTTAAAGGGACCCTAAACCCCTATATAGATTCCTTATAGATCCCTTTCAGGAACCCTTATGGACCCCTAATCCTGATCCGATAATCCCCAAAACCTGAATCGTCTTAACCCCCAAACCCTAAACCCTTTTCCCCAAACCCTAAACCCTAAACCCTTTTCCCCAAACCCTAAACCCTGAATCCGATAATCCCCAAAACCAAAATCCGATAACTTGGTGGGGCCACCAAGGCTCGGCTATGCAGCGCTCACTCTGCTCGTGTCCTTCCAGAAGCTGCTGTCACCACAGACGCTGGATGCTTCTCGTCTTGTGCAAAGAGGGTTTGCTTGGGGACTTAGGGACGAGGGGCTGGGGATTATAGTTTCGGATGTTCCTCTTGTGCAAAGATTTTTTAGGGATTATGGATGAGGGGCTTGGGCTTAGGGATTATAGTTTAGGATGTTCCTTTTGTGCAAAGGGGGTTGTATTTTAGGGATGATGGATGAGGGACTAGGGATTACCCTAAACCCTAAACCTTAAGGTGTAAGCTTCAGGGGATCTTTGGATGAATGTGAAGCCGGCATCTGTGTTTGAAGGGTTGAGGGCATGTGCATGAAGATTGGGTTCCTCCCGCCTGCAGGGTTCATCGAAGTAGTCTAGAGGCCTTACTAATTACCTATACTATTTTGGGGGTCCCTTTGTATAGCTATAGTATAATGGGCCCCAAAACCCTATTCTGATTATTAAGGCCCCTATAGTAGTCTAGGTTCTCTGGTGGTGGCCTTATGTTTTTGTATGTTTTTGAGAAAGGGGAGAGGTCTACAGCGGAATCGCCGGAAGCACGGTGCTACGATTGTAGAGTGGTTGCTTGGAAACCTACCAGTACGCGAAAAAGGCCGGAGAGCCGCCTAAAGGGCCTAAACCTCTTACTTCATCAAGGAAGATCCGAGAAAGATATGGGTGGTTGTCAAAATTATGGTCCCTTTTTGGGTCCCTATTATAATACGGCACTTAATATGTAGGGTACCCGAAAGGGACCCTAATTTTGACACCTACCTATATAGAGACCCATTATGACCATAGTAGCAGGTTAGGTAACCTTTAACCGTTTTGGGGTACTGTAAACCCGGCATAAATACCAAAGGAAAACGTTTAGTTCCCGGAGGGTACTGGACAAAAAAGTCGTTCAAGGAATACTTCTCATTTTAGGGGCTTCCGGCCCTTCTTTGTAGACCCCTGTCGAACCTTTGCGGTTTAGGGTTTTGTAAATTTGGAGGCATTCGGGTCGGCACATGAAGGTTCAGAAAACCAACGGATCCTCCCTGCTGGGTACCCTCAGCCCTAAACCCGTTTATGGGATTTTGCGTTCGGGCCGCTGATTTTCTCAGGTTCCCAAAGATCCCAACCCAGACCTCCCATGAGCCACCCGAATCCCGCAGCTGACTTCCAAACCCGCTCTGTGGTATGGTTTAGTTTAGGGTTGAGGGTTTAGGGTTTAGATCCAGACATGCATCCGCTTAAACAACCGTATTTTTATAGTACGTAAATATGTAGTTCTGTACAACAGGGTCCCCTTTAGACCCTTGCAAAAAAGATCCTAAAAGGGACCCTAATTTAGAGAACTCCCCAAATGAGTACTGTACAGTCTAATCCGCAAGCCTGACCCTCATTATTTCAATCATCCGTCGTTGAGGGCTACAGGGTTTGGGGTTTTCGGTGTCAGGAGAAGATTAGTAGCAGCAAGGTATGTCTTTCGGAAATCAGGCAGAGCATAGTCAGTGTTGCCAGGCCTTTGCGTAGTCAGCAGGATGTTATATATATATATATGTATTTTTTGGCTGTAAGCCGGGATCAGCAACAGCCATTACGGAAATGGTGACCAGACGAGCCCTACCTTTCTGACAGGAAAGGAAGAGAAGCAGATTAGCCAACGCGGGTGAAGGGGAAGTAGCTGTTCTAAAGAGCGCTCATGTTGGCATCCCAGTTGCACAGTTTGCGAGTATGCAGCAAACCTTCATTAAACTGCCAAAAACTTGCCACTAATGACTAAGGCCCCAGCCTTAAACGGATCTGCTTGGGTTTTCTGGGAGCCCTGAACCGTAGGAGGGTTTAGGGTTACGGTTTTAGGGCTTAGGGACTTAGTCAGAAGAGCCTGCCGGGCTTATACTTAGTGTTTCTACATGTGTATTGAGTTCTCTTTCTAATTCAAGTACTTCTATCTGCATGCATCACTTCCCATGAACCCTCAAGCTTTTGAGGATCCTTATCCTCGATAGCTCTTGTTTAGCAGCACTACTTGTTTCAAAAGTTTGTATAGAGTTATATGTAGGGCAGCTTTAGAAGAATTCGTCAATGCCTTGCAGTTGACACAACAAATCCATGAACCCACCCACTCAGGTGTGGTACATCTTGCTGCAGGCTTTTATTACGATTCCAATGCTCCCTGGCTGCTTGAAGCTACGACCAGGATCTGAATACTTAGTAGTAGTCATCTGTTTGCACCCCGCCAATACAAGCATAGCCAGAAAGGTACGAGGGGGCGGTCACACCTACCACAGGCGGTGTAGGTCACAGATTTATAGAAAGAGTCTCAGCAGTTTCCGACTAGCACCCTAAACCCGAAACCCTAAACCCTAACTGGATTCCTAAGCGCTAGGCCCGCTATGCTCGAAGCTCTGAACCGTTGATGTTGCTGTGGCCTTGAATATTATGGTTTAAGGTTTAGGCGTTTAGGGTTTAGGTTTTTGGATTTAGGGTTTAGGGTTTAGGCGTTTAGGGTTTAGGGTTTTGGGTTTATTCTCCGTAGTCGCAGTAGGCTGGTCCTGGTCGTGGAAGCCTCAGACGTAGAAGTAGTAGGTAGTAGTGGTCGTAATAGTCGTAGTAGTCGTCGTTGTAATAGTCGTAGTAGTCGCAATGGCCGTAGTAGCCCTAGTAGTCGTAATAGTCGTAGTAGTCGTTGTAGTAGTCGTGGTAGTCACAGTCGTTTTCGTGGTCGTAGTCCTAGTCGTAGTCGCAGTAGTAGTAGTCGTCGTCGTCGTAGTGGTAGTAGTAGTAGTAGTTGTTGTTGTAGTTGTTGTAGTTGTTGTTGTAGTGGTTGGCAGCACGTGCGTCTGCCGCGCGGGGTGTGTCGATTTCTTTGCTGGCATGTGCTGAAACTCGAGTTTTGGCATTTTGCTCGCCCGAAACTGAACTTGATTTTTGTTTTCGCGTCGGTATTTGCGGTGTTTTCTAGCAAAAAATGCCACAACCGGCGGGCTGCACTGTCCAAAAACATGCTCAGCTCTCCATTTCGCATAGTTTTTTTCGGTGTTTTCCTGTGNTCTTTTTGTTTTGTTGACCTTCTTCTAATCGTTTTGGTGGTCATTTCAGGATACTTGTTGCTTGGCTTTCCACACGTCGACCATGCAAAAACCTCGCGTTTTTGCAACTTTCCAGACAACAACTTCGAAAATGACGCTAAAATTGAACTTAAAAATGCACGAAAAGCATGGTATGTGCGACACTTCCGCAAAAACGCTACCAAAAAACAAGAACGAAGAACATTGGAAAACGAAAACACCGACACATCGTGTTGTTGACGAAAACCTCGCAAATACAGGGTTTTCCTGATTTCGACCAAAAAGACTCCCAAAAATAAAGGACACACCCCGCGCGGCGGCAGAAGCACGTTCTACCTAGTGGTTGTTGTCGTCGGCAGTCGCAGTCGTAGTCGTAGTCGTAGTAGTAGTAGTAGTAGTACTAGTAGTCGTAGTCGTAGTCTTAGTCGTAGTCGTAGTCGCAGTCGTTGTCGTAGTAGTAGTCGTGGTCGTGGTCGTAGTCGTAGTCGTAGCCGTAGCCGTAGTCGTAGTCGTAGCCGTAGCCGTAGCCGTAGTCGTAGTCGTAGTAGTCGTCGTAGTCGTAGTCGTAGTCGTAGTCGTAGCCGTAGTAGTACTAGTACTAGTACTAGTAGTCGTAGTCGTAGTCTTAGTCTTGGTCGTTGTCGTAGTCGTAGTCGTAGTCGTAGTCGTCGCCGCAGCCGTAGTCGTAGTCGTAGTCGTAGCCGTAGCCGTAGTCGTAGTCGTAGTCGTAGTAGTCGTCGTAGTCGTAGTCGTAGTCTTAGTGGTAGTCGTAGTCGTAGTCGTAGTAGTAGTCGTAGTAGTCGTAGTAGCAGTAGTAGTAGTAGTAGTGTTAGCGGTGGTGGTTGAGACTCTCGGGTTATGCCAGGCTTTTGTAACGCGGCATCGTTTAAAGCCGGCAGGTCTTTACGAGTTTCTTGGGACTGTTTAGGGTTTAGGGCTTATAGGGTTGCTCTCACTGGATCAAACATTGAATTGGGCTAGTGATGAATTGAATTCAGAGTGCTTAATGAAAGTACGCCAGAATACGTATACCCCGTTCTGGTCCATACTAGAGCATGAGGTGACGCCAAAGCTCCATTGCAAGTGTACGGGTTCCGCGACAGTACTCGGATTCTCGCATTTATTTTGAGGTATTCTTGCTGAAGCTGAATAGAAGGGCAAGGGTACCTCTGACTTGACAAGTAGTATAGCGGTTTCCTTCAAACGTGTACCCCATCGCTTCTTTGAGTTTCACGTGTCATGGGCCCTAGTCTAGACCTCTAATCACCAGGAATGTTGACATGCCCCCCAACTCGAAGAATGCTCACCCCTGAGCCTTCTAAGGCTACAAGACAATCTCTGAGTTAGGAGTTCTTTTGCTTACACGGGTGCTACAGAAGCTTGAAAAATGTTGAGTTTATTCCTCAGGGTTGCTTCTTATTTGTATCACTATAGCTAATATAACCCTAAACCCTCATATTATCCCAAACGGAATTTCTCGCATTGTCAAGGCCCCTAAGTATTGCTGCTACTCGGAGTGTGGAGGCTTTTTGAGACTGAAGAGAACCTCGAGAAGACATCGAAGCCGCTCGGATTGCTTGGAAGCCACTTATGGTCTTGTAAAGTCTCTATATACCTCTCTATACCTATATATACCTGTATTTACGTATATACTCATTACTCATACTAGAATAGTATAGCTCCACAATCTCTCTATACCTATATACTCATACTATAAGCGACATACCGCCAACCCTTGTTCCTATAGTAGGTGTCGTTTATAGAGGAGGGTCGGGCGCCAAAACCCCAAGCCCCAAACCCTAAACTCCTAAACCCCAAAACCCTCAACCCTAAACTCCTAAACGCCAGAAGCCTAAACTCCTGCACTCCGAAGTCACCAGAACCCTAAACTCCTAAACCCAAACCCTAAACTCCTAAACCCCTAAACTCTAAACCCTAAACCCTAAACCCCAAACCCTAAAACTACCCCAAACCCCTTGACTCCTACAACCCTTAAACTTAAGAGTAAAGTGGGTAACCTTTAACCTTGTTTGGGTAGTATAATCCCGATATACAGTAGAAGCCAGTAAGTTGGAACATGGCTTTAGGAGGATTCGTGCTAGGATCCCTTATACTTTACCTTAAGGGCATGAGGAGAATGATGTTCCAACTTTCTGGCTTCTACTGTAATCCCAATATGCTCCCAAAGGTTAACCGTTAGTTCCCCAGGATACTGGACATGTAGGTAAACCCTAAACTCTCCGAAGCCCTAAAGCGCAGGGCATCGCTCTTCTTTCGCCTTCTCCTGGCCACCCTCGCCCGACGCACATGGCCCCTCAGAAGTGCAGAGAAGTTCGGGCAGAGGGGTTAGGGTACAGGGGATATGGGAGTTTCCGAAAATTACGGGCTACCTTGGGTCTTTATAATAAGGATCCGACTATTTAGGGTGCGATATCAGGGTCCCCTATTTTTAGGGGATAGGATTTAGGGTTTAGAGTTTAGGGTATGTGGCCTTTCGGAAGTCCAGAGACGTTCGGGCAGAGGGGTATAGAGCTTAGGGTATATAGGGTTTAGTGTTTGCAGTATATAGGGCAGAGGGAGCTTAGGGCCAAGTTTAGAGTTTAGGGCTTTGGGCTTTTGGGTGCGGGGTTTAGGGTTTTGTTGATGATTTTCGGAGTCGTAGGGTTTTTCCAGGTATTTCTAGGAATTTAGGGTTTACGATTCAGGCTTTGGGGAACAGGGAAGCGTATTCAGCACTCAGGATGGACACAGAAGCATTAGTCTGTTGTTTACTACTACTATTATTACTACTACTGCTACTACTGCTACGACTACTACTACTACTACTACTGCTACTACTGCTACTACTGCTACTGCTACTACTACTGCTACTACTACTACTACTACTACTACTACTACTACTACTACTACTCCTGCTGCTACTACTACTGCTACTGCTACTGCTACTGCTACTACTACTACTACTGCTACTACTACTACTACTACTACTACTGCTACTACTACTACTACCACCCTCGTCTTACCGTCATTGAGCCATCTTTTTTTTCGGGAGCCCCAGCAGCCAAGGCAGTTCAGAATGCAAGTCATTGTTGGGGCAAGGTTCCAAGAGGGTTTAGGATTTAGGGTTCATATGGGTAGTTGTCAAAATTATGGTCCTTTTTGGGTACCCTAAATAAAGGTGCCGTATTACTGTATTATTAAGGACCCCAAAAGGAACCCTAATCTTGACAACCACCCATATTCTTGGTAGTACTTGGGGATTGACGGCACATGGGGTTTACTGTAGGTTTGGCGGTTCAGCCCTAAACCCTGTGAATGCTGCAGGGTTCATGGGTCAAGCTTCAGGTGCACCGGTGGGGGGATGGTTCAGAGGTTGCATTGTAGGGTTTAGGGTTAAAGGATGTAGCAAGCCTAGAGTTTTAAGCATCGGTGGTCCTGTACTGTAGTACGGGGCCTTGATAATTTGAATTTTGGCCTTCGTTCGGGTGTATTTCAGAGAGGCTTTAAAAGAAGCTACTACTCGTTGTTCTTACATGGGGGTCCCTTCAGGGTCCTTAGAGTATGATACAAACAGTCCCCATAAATATACCCCGTCTCCGAAGTGGGCTCAGGGCTCATAATCCTAACTGCTTGCCTCTACCCAAGACCTCTTGGCCTAGGGAGCCCTAACCCCCAACGGTTAAGGGTTTAGTTTTTAGGGTTTGGGGTTTAGGGTTTGGGGTTTAGGGTTTGGGGTTTAGGGTTTAGGGTTTTTCAAGAGCTCCCAAGACCTGAGGCTTGTCATCTTGGCGAACATCTTGTACTGGGTGGCTGTGGTTCATCACACGCGCCCTGCCGCACCAAGGGGCTTTTCTGTGGTACCCCGTCCCTAAACTCTAAACCTTGAACGCTCAACAAGAACTAGCGCCAGGAACTTCTCTCCATCCTGCGACATCTTCCAGAGTTTGTCTCTTGGCTCTGAAGGGCTTTACGGGGTTTGATAGGGTCTTACAGGGGTGCTTTCAGGGGCTTTGACAAGGGTTGCTTTGTTTGGGTTAATTTTCAGCGCTCCAGGGATTCTGAGGTGGGTGCAGGCACTTAGTAAGGGTCATCATACCAGGGGATTCCAACATTAAAGGGTCTATATTACACAATTGGCGCTTGCCTTGCAATGGAAGTGAGGATGATAGGGTTCGCTGATCAGGGATCCTTAATCTTCGGAGTCTCTACGAGCCGCACCGACGGTAAGGCTGATGGACAAAAGGCAATGGAGTAGTGGGACAAAATGAATCGTACCACAGAGCTATATCGAAGTCATAGTCAAAAGCTCCTAAAATTAGAACAGGCAATCAGGGGAAGGTAGCACACAGCAGCAGTTACGATGGTTAACCAGTTTCTACAGTAGTATTACCCTGGCTTGATTGCTCCAGAAAGTGACTGAGGGACAGCGGGGCGCAGTAGAAACACATACCTGTCAACCACCAGCACGCTAAGCCCAAACCCTTCAACACCTCAGAGAGCTGCAACAGGTATTGTAGGGATCAGAATATTCAGTGATAGTGTGCCGTTGATTATAGTCTGCACCGAATTACACTAACATCGCTTAAGACCCTTGCATGAAGCGAAGGCTAAGAGCATGAACGGAAGAGACCCTCACCAGAATTAGCAAAGGAACACAGCACTATTGGGAATGCTAGTGTCATGCTGAAGCAGGGATGCCAGAAATGGCGCAAGACTGGAAAAGCCCTAAACCCTTGTCTAAACCCCCTACCCCCTTAACCCTAAACCCGAAACTCTGAATCCTAAGCCTCAAACCCCACAACCCCTAGACCGGTCACCGGTTCCAGGACCCTGGAGATTGTTTTGCTACTGGTGACCGTGGTGGCTGTCAGGCGTGATCCCTAAACCCTAAACCCTAAACCGGAAGCCCAGACAATCCTTCTAGTTGGCTTACAGCGAATGCCAGAAAGTTAGAACCCGGGTTTAGGAGGATTAGTGCTAGGATTCCTTACACTTTACCTTAAGGGCAGGAGGATAGTCATGTTCCAACTTTCTGGCTTCTACTATAGGGGACGTTGGGCTTCTAGCGGTAGCTTTGGGGTGTCTTGATATGATTAAGGACCTGAACTGCTACCGTAGTAATGCTAAACTCTAAACCCTAAACCCTAAGGCCAGTATCTTAGAAGGTTTTCTTGCTGCCCTTTTCTGTGGTCTGCAGCCCCTGTATACCTATAAATAAATAAATAAATATGTATATATATATATATCACTAAACCTAGCCTGTTCATCATAAGAGACCTAAACCCCGATATTTTCCAACCCCTCAAACCCTAAACAGCGAACCTTAAACCCTAAACCCCTAAACTCTCAACCCTAAACCCCGATATTTTCCAACCCCTTAAACCCAAAAGCCCTAACCCTGAACCCCGAAGCCACTTTAGCCCCACACACCGGGAACGTGAACACGATTCCCAAAACTTTCGGACCTCGTGGAGCCTTCCACAGTTCCCCTGGGATGATCAGTCATGTCCATTCTGCATTCAAGTTAGGGTTTAGGGTTGGGTTGGGTTTAGGGCTTAGGACTTACCTAGTAGTAGAGTAGGTAACCTTTAACCTTTGGGGGTAGTATAATCCCTATATAATCCTTATATTATGAAAAAGGTTAACCTTTGGTTCCCCATGGTACCCGACAAGTAGGCTTCGGATTTAGGGATCAAGGTGGAAGTGGAGGGCTGACTAGTTTGTACTACTCCTCCGGGTTCCTTGTTATTCCCTGCACGGTAGCCTTTCCCGAAGCCCTACTCTTATCTGTACGGGCCTAATAGTAGGAGAGGGGGGCTGTTGAATCAAATTTCTCAGGGCTTCTTATATGATATAGGGAAAAGGGTGGGGGGGATTTCGGGCTTGGGTGTACAAGGGCTTATCCACGGGGGTTATTTGTGCTGTTTTGCAAGGGCTTCTTGAAGGAGCAGCTGTTGATATGGCTTTCTCGCGGCCTGTTGGATTTCACAGGTCACAGGTTTCAACGGGTCCTCTGGCTTTCAGCAGGAGAGAAAGCTTAGGGGGCGTGGAGTTAGTAGCTGAGTGGATACACTTTACACTTCTTGGGATAATATTACCCACTATAAAACTAAAACTGCACACTTTTTGGGGGCTTATGAACTCAGCAACTAAGTGGAACCGTGGAGGCTTCAGCAGTACAATTGGACCTGCACAACCTTGGATTTGCTCCCCGGCGGTTCCCTAAAAATGGGAACCTAAACTAAACTGGGCTTTGGAGTACCATACTTTAATACTTTTTTCTTAAAGGAACCATTCTAAAATAAAAGTTTATACTTTTTTCTCCCTGGTTACTTAAAAGCCCAGTAAACTCTAGAGCTTCAACCCCAAAAGCCAACATGGGAGTGCTATTTAGGAGTTTGCTTTACACTTCGCGCCCTAGAGACCCTGGACTCCTGGGCCCGGGAGGCCTAAAAGCTGTGAAGGAACACTTTGTCTGGAACTCATATAGGGTTTAGAGTTTAGGGTTTAGGGTTTAGGGTTTACCCTAAACCCTTAAACCCTAAACCCTAAACCCTAAACCGTGGTTAGGGTTTAGGGTTAACCCTCCCAGAGACTCCCAAAACCCCTTCATTAAGGAATATACCTTACATTATAGTAGGATCCCAAATATGATTTAAGGAGTATTCCTTAAACTAAGAGGTTTTGGAGTGTCTGGGCTGTTGTTCTTAATACTGTAATGCTCTTTTGGGGGTTCCTTATTATAATTATAGTATCATGGGCACCAAAACCCTGTTCTAATTATTCAATCCCCTATTATAGTAAACTTATAGATCCCTTATAGTAGCCCTCATAGAGCCCTTTTTTAGGAACCCTATAATGCCCTGTAGAGCCCCTACAGTAGAAGCCCAAAAGTTGGAAACCCAATAGCCTCAATCCTTATAAGAGTAATGCATAAGGAATCCCAGCACTATTTGACCTTTATCCGGTTTCCAAGTTTAGAGGGTTTCCTGTATATTGACCCTGTTGTTCTTGGCGTTCCAGGAGTGTCCGGAGGCCAAGCTCCCAAAAGAAGTTCGGCTCCAGGGAGGGCTTTAGGGAGGCCCTAAGCAGGGTTTAGGGTTTTAGGGTTTAGGGATTTAGGGTTTAGGGGTTTAGGGTTTAGTAAAATTTAGGGATTTAGGGGTTTAGGATTTAGGGATTAGGGATTTAGGGTTTAGGGGAGTAGTACCCTTTTGCCCTTTTTGTTGTAGGGTCCATCTTAAAGCCGAGTAGTAGGGAAAAGGGTACCCTTATTATAAAGGGGCTGCTCAGGAACCTAAACACACAAAGTCCTCGCGGCCCTAACGCCTGTGACTTTTACTTCCTACTTAAGTTCGCCGCCCAAATACCCAGACCTTCCAAAATCCCTTAATTAAGGAATATACCTTAAGTCGTATTTGCTATAATTTAAGGTATATTCCTTAATTAAGGGGTATTGGAGTCTCTGGGTACCACCACCCGCAACCGCAAAGGCTCGGGGTTTATACCCTAAGGCTCTAAGGATTCATATTTCAAGGCTTTTGCGCCTAAAGACCATATTATGTAAGGCTTTTGGGCCATTTTGAGCCTTAGGGATAGGGGTTGAAGAGTTGAGGATTTAGGGTTTACGCTGTCGGGATCGAGGTTTTTAGAGTTCAAGATTTAGGGTTTGTGGTTTCGGGATAGAGGGCTTAGGAGCCAGGGTTTAGAGTTCAAGATGTCGGGTTTATGGTTTGGGATGGAGGGCTTAGGGGGTTTAGGGTTCAGGGGTTTAGGGTTTAGTTCAAGATTTCGGGTTTGTGGTTTTGGGATGGAGGGCTTAGGTTTTAGACTCGAGACACCAAGCGAAGCTCAGGAAGAGCGCTCGCGTCGACTTGGATGCATCCTCGACTCTGCTCCATGACTCAACCTCGTGTATGGTTGATGGCTTGGGAGTTATAGAACAGTGTTCCTTTCAGGGTTCCTTTTGAAGTTTTCTTTCAGGATTCCTATGAGGGGCAATATTGTGGACAGTTAGTTTAGTAATTACAGGGTTTCGGGGCGATATTCGGTTCATGCGATCCTTATGTGAATGCGTGCATTTTCACGATATCCGAAACCTCTTCTAGCTATACTAGTTCTAAAATACCCTAAGACCCCATGCTGATTAGTAGGGGCCCCTAAGGTTTACAGTCTCTTAGTAGACCGCTTGAAACCCGTTATGGTAGGTAGTCGGTGGGTCGCTGGGGTGTTTAGGGTTTTCACCCGAAGGAGTGTTCTTCGATATCAGGTTCAGGTTTGCAATTCTGGGCATTGCCGACAAACCTGTAAGCCCTAAACCATTAGCCTTAACACCCAAACCCTAACAAAACCCAGACACCCAAGGCTCCGATCCCTTTGCGACACCGTAGTCGAGGTAGACTCGGACCTGCACCTTGGCTGGGGATTCGTGGGCTTAGGGTTTAGGATTGTGGATTCAGGGTTTAGGGTCAAGGGAGGTAGACTCGGACCTGCACCTTGGCTGGGGATTCGTGGGCTTAGGGTTTAGGATTGTGGATTCAGGGTTTAGGGTCAAGGGCGTAAGCTTGAGACTTCGGGCTTCGGGGCCTTATGTGAGGTTAGTTTTGGGGTTTCGGTGTTTACACAATTCTGTCCCTTTCCTGCAGATGTCGGGTCTACAGTGCCTGAACATTTAGAAACTCCCGCACTGCGCAGGCCGAAAAGGCTTTAGACTGGCATTGAGGCTTGGGTGTTCAAGGATTGCGCGAGCGTCCTACCGAGGAATGTTCCTCAAGTGACAACAGGGTTTCCCCAACAACCCTAAACGAGAAGCCCTCTCGCAAAGGCGAGGTTGGAGAGTCCCGTGGTATCAGTTTGGGTTGTTTAGGGTGTCGGGTGCAAAGTTTTGGGACTTTGGGGGAGGGATAGCTACACTCAACCATAGTATTAGGGGGTAACCTTTAAACTTTTCGGGGTACTGTAAGCCCTATATAGGTTAACCTTTAGTTACCCTAAGACAACTGGACAAGTGAGTCCACTTCTGAATGGGCAGTTCTCTAAATCAGGGTCTTTCTTTGATCCCAAGAATTTTACGGCACCCCTAAGTTAGAGAACGACCTCTTGGATACTGCCCCCACTCAGTCTCCAGTGTAGTGGGCAAGGGATTTGCTGCAGGTTTGGGCTGTTTTCGCAAGTCTCACTGTTGCGTCAGTCAATCCCAAGCCCCCCCCCCCCCCCCNCCCCCCCCTCAACCCAAAACTCTGGGGCCTAAACCGTCGCCATAAACCTTAAACCCTAAGCGAAAATCCTGGGCCCGGGCACTAAACCGACGTGACGTCCTGGTCCCAAGCTCTCAAAGCCTAGACGTAATTAGGTGTACAATATACCCCTAAGGGTCCAAAGGACCCAATAATAAGATACTTGGGTTACGGACAATAGTTATCTAGGTTAATATTTGGGAGAGTATATATGATTATTAGGTACTTGGACCCTTAGAGTACAAGCTGAATATTTACCTATGAAAAATTAGGTCCCCAAAACCAAAATAGGGATGGTTTTTTTGGGGCCTAATTCCATAGTTAGGGTATATGGACCCTCTGGGGAATATTTACCTTAGGGTTTCCTGTTCTGGTTAGACCGTAATCTACCCCCAGACCCGATGAAAACTGCCCCCACTATCAAGGCCCCTATAGTTCCTGCAACCTAAAGCCCGACAGACGCCAATCGACTGATTACACGTTGCTCGTAGCTGAAGTGTATAAGCTTTAAGCTCCGAATATCCTTAACCCCAAAATCCCGAGTCTCAGAACCCTTTCTGTATGGAAAAGTCCCGCAAGCCTTCAATGACTGGGTCACAGGATGATTTTGCAGAAGTCGAAGACATCCTGTTGTGTTCCGGCCCTGCCCATTTGCCATGTCGCCCGTCCGCATACGATCAGTGCCTCCCTGTTTCTCTTACCACGTTCCTCCTCATGAGAATGGCCTGGTGGTTTGTCTTCAGTGGACATGTGCGGGTCTCGTACTTGGTTGCATATTGGTGGAGTCATGTGTACTCTAGGGGCCTAAGTAACTACCTATACTATTCTGGGGGCCTTATATTACTTGGTGTCCTTATGCATCGCCTTGCGGCGCTGGCTATGGTGCTTCACTTCAGTCTTGCGATGATGGTGAAATATCAAGTTCACCGTGCTTATGTGATGATTTGGCTGGTCGTATTCGCATTATCTATGATGGCAAGATGATGGTTACGAAGCTTGAGCTTCTGCTTCTTCTGCTTGCGATGAGGTGGTGGGTCAGAAAGATCATGATGACACTGATTCTCGTTTTGCCGTTGTTATTGGAGTCGGACACGGCGGTGGCAATGGCATATAGGATGATGACCCATGATCATGATGATGACGATGGTGATGAGGATGAGGATGGTGCTGAGGTTGATGATTATGATGACGGTCGTGATGGTGATGATTATGATGATGATGTTGATGGTGACGATGCTGATTGTGCTGACGATGATGAGATGGTGTTATTGATGGTAAGGATGATGACGCTGATGTTGATGGTGACATTGACTGTGATGGTGACGGTGATGCTGCTGTTCGTGATGATGTGGCGAAGGTGGTAGTGAGCAGGATAAGTCAGCGCGGATTGCGTTCGTGCTTGGCCCTGCAGCGAGCCCAACGAAACCAACTTCTGAGTATCGCGACAATCACCTCGACCAGAGCCAGCAACCGCAAAACCAATATCACGAACAACAGCAGCAGCAGCAGCAGCAGCAACAGTATAATTATTACCTCACTACTGCAGCTACTGCTGCGGTACTGCGGGTCCAAGTGACTAATGATCATATACACCGCCCCCGAGTACTAACCTACACCAGTACCATCCTAAGCCCAAGTGCCCACTTATGGGTCCTATGGACCCTAAACCCCTCCCCCGCCATAAAGCTTCATGGCCCATTGTGGAAACCCTGACAGAACTCTATCAGAAACCTTATAGCCTACACCCTAAATCGGGTCCTTTGGTACGACGGAGCCTCCTTCTAAATCCTAAAACCCTACTTGGGCCGGTCCCACCCATAACCTGCCCTGCCCTGCCCTGTCCCGGGTTTGCCCTGCCCTGCCCTGCCCTGCCCTGCACGCCTGGTCCTGCCCTTCCTTATCTGCTTGGTGTGGGAATTGAGAGCGTAAGCCCTAAACCCTAACAGGAGATGGTTTGGGTGGTTGCTTGTGGTATCATCACAGCGTCCGGGTTTAAGAGAGCTTCCGGTTTCACCAAGTTCTGTGACACATGCAAGCAAGGTCGCTTGACGCGTAATATGCCGCCACCCACAAACCCTGGTGTGAGGTGGCGCCATCCTAGCATGAATTACCAGCCACTGCACAAGAAGACACCCTAAACCCCTAAACCCTGAACCCCAAACATGTGGCACTAAACTCTAAGCCCTATAAATGCTTAAGCCCCTCCTTCGCTCCCAGGGGAAGGGTGGGAACCTACTGAGCTTCTTCAGTGCGGGACCGAGCTGGGTGGGTTTTCTTGGTTTGGGGATTTGAACTTAGGATATGGCTTTCGGGATGTTAAAATTTTAGAATTTGGGATTTGGGTTTGGGGATTTAGAGTTAAAGATTCGGAGCTTGGCCCTTTGGGTTGTGGGATTTAGAGTTTAAGATTTGGGGATAGGGTTTAGGGGTGTATAGGTCTTTTTGTTCGTCGTTGTCTTCAGGGGCATGGTTTTCTTGCAATTAGGGTGAAAAAAGGTGTAACAGCATTATCTGGGTTTTCAGTTGGATATCTTACAGGGGGCTTTGAGCATTGTGTATACAGGGTTTTAAGTGAATGTGCTTACATGGCTTTGTAGTGCTAAAAGTTAGAATGCCCCTCATAGAAGCTACAGACAAACTTATTGCGGGGAATCATTAGTCAGAAACCCTAAACCCGAAACCCTAAACCCTAAACCCGAAGCCCTACTCCTTAAACCCTAAATCGTAAACCAAAATCCCAGACCCTAAACCCTAAACCAGAAGCCCTAATCCTTAAACCCTCAACCAGGAAACAGTTAGGTTTTCGGCTGCAAGGGTTTGGGGTTTGAGGCTTTTGTGTTTGGGGTTTCTGGCATTCTGAGGAGCATAAGAAGAGGATGGAGCTTAGGGTTTGAGGTTCAGGGTTTAGTAACAGAGAAGTAGAGGATGGAGCTTAGGGTTTGAGGTTCCAGCTGGTTGATTGCGTTCTTTCTATCATCGACCAGGTGGGGACCTTGATACATGGAGGCAGTTTTTGAAGCTTTTTTCTGATCCCAAAGCTGAATATCCTATTTGCTGGTGATTGACTTTCTCAGTCTTCTTTTGTGGTGGACCATCCGCTGGCAGTTTTTGCAGTCATTGCAAGCCCTGCTCAGAGGATAGGAAAGCTGAACAATTGAACTGCGGCGTCAGGGCTGCAAGAGCAGACACCTAGTATAATACGAAAAAGCCGATTCACGAGTCGTGCTCTGTGATTTGGCAGGTCCAAAATGCACAGGAGGCACTGCTCCGTGAAATGGATGACTTCGAACAGTTCCCTCCCCTAAGCCGTACTTAGAACTTAACACCCTAAAATCCTAGGCCCCCACATGCAAAGGCCATAAGGGCCGAGAAAAGGCCATGACCTGAAACCACGAAGCCCCAAACCCGAGACGTGCCGGGTTGGCATTGTGTGCCGATACTGTTCCTTTGGGTTCCGACTATATCCTATGATACTCTCCACAAGCAGAAATACCTTAAAACCTAAATCCCAAAACCCCAGACCCTAAACCCTAAATTCCAAAACCCTGCTAACCCTAAACCTTAATTCCCGAAACTCTAAATCATCCCACAACCCTAAACCGCTGAACCCCTTTATAGAACCCTTCTAGACCCCTTAAGGAACCCTTATGGATCCCTTTAGAGGAATCCTGAACCCTAAACCCTAAATGCCAAAACCCTACTAAACCCTGAATCCCTAAACCCTGAACCCTAAACCCCTATATATAGATTCCTTTTAGATCCCTTTAAGGAACCCTTATGGATCCCTTTAGAGGAACCCTAAACCAAATTCCAAACCCCAAACCCTAAATCCTAACATCCCAAAACCCTAAACCCTAAATCCCAAAACCTTTAGATCCCTTTAAGGAACCCTTATGGATCCCTTTAAAAGGAACCCTGAAGCCCTCTGATGCGAAAGCCCAAAACCCCAAACCCTAAACCCTAAACTCCTAAACCCCTAAACCCCTAAACCTTAAAGGAACCCTAAACCCCTAAACCTCTAAACCTTAAAGGAACCCTAAACCCTAAACCCCTAGACCCTACACCCCTAAACCCCTATGATCCGAAAGCTTGCGCAAAAGGTCTGGAAGATCAGAGTCATATCGAGTCCACCCTTCGGAAAAGTGAAGGCCCGGTTTAGGGTTCCTTTAAAGGGATCCATAAGGGCTCCTTTTAGGGGGATTTAGAGGGGTTTAGGGGTATTTAGGGGGTTTAGGGGGTTTAGGGTTCCTTTAAATCATCCATAAAGGCTCCTTTACGGGATCCATAAGGGTTCTATAAAGGGGTTTAGGGTTCCTTTAAATCGATCCATAAGGGCTCCTTACAGGGATCTATAAGGGTTCTATAAAGGTAGGGTGTGGGGGTTTTGGGGCTTTTGGGTTTGGGTTGTGTTGGCTTTTGGGTTTGGGGGTTTGCTTTATTTTTTTAGGTTTAGGGTTTTGGGGTTGCGGGTTTTGGGATTAGGGTTTACATAGGGTTTTAGGATTAGGGTTTAGAGATTTGGGCTTAGAGCTTTACGCTTTTGGGTTTTGGGGTTTTGGGTGTTGGGTTTTAGGGTTTCTGGTTTTGGAGTTCACAAACTAGGTTTAGGGATTGAGTAAAACGTTGGGGGTGCCGATATTAAGGCTTAGGGCTGCTTTAATGAGATTACTGGGAGTTCCTGTAAGTGTTGTCGGGTTCTATCGGGGTGCTTGGTTTCTGCACGGGTGTATAGGGGTTCAGGACATAAGGTTCTTGGCTTTTGGAGTATACCTAGAGGCTCCATAGTACTTCCTTTTTGAAGTTCATATTTAGAACCCTATCAGGTAATCCCACTACTATGGAGCCTATGGGTAGGTTTCATTTTGTGCTCGCCGTTTTGAAGAGGGGGTCTAGCAGAGTAGGACGGATCTGTTGAGAATCCTTATGCTGGGTGTTCCTTTGGAATTGCTTTTCATTTTTGTTATCATTTGGGAGTTCCGAAAGTTAGGGGTACCTAAGTTTGGGGTCCTTCCGTCGGTGCAGAAGCCCGAAGAGCTTTCTGCGCTCCTTTTTGCTCTCTCTCTCTCTCTGTGAGTGCTCCGCACAAGTCTGAGCAGTGAATCCCTATGCACACTCTACTACTTGGACCTGTTTCAATTCCTTACAATAGGGATCCTACTACTGAGGGTACTATATTAGGGTCCCCTATTTACGGGTGTAAGGCGCTGTTGATGCAGCAACAGGAATCCTGCTTTGCCACTCTCTCCGCCACAGTCCAATACGGATCTTCTATCAAGTGCGAAATAAGAATAGTGCCCTATCAAGGCACCTATCTTTAGGGCTCAGGGTTTACCTGTAACCCCACAGCATAGTTATAGTTCGATCTGGAGCTGCTGAACCCTAAACAAGCCTAAACAACCCTAAACCCTAAGCCCTAGTCCCCTAAACCCAAACCCCTGAACCCTAAACCCTAAACATCCAGGACTCAGTAGCAGCGCCTTGGCCCTGAACGCGCGAATGCTGGACTCCTTCGGAAGCCCTTTCGACGTGGAGCCTCCCGGCGTTGTCACTTTTAGGGTGCCGTAGGGCCGTAGGGTTTAGGGTTGAGGGTTTAGAGGTTAATGTAGGAACCTGATTAAGAAACCCTGGGCCTATAACCCCAAAATAGTAGGATTCATATAAGCAACCCTAATAAAGGCCCAAGGTTTCTTAATCAGGTTCCTACAGTAGGGTTTAGGGTTCCCAGGGTTACACAGGGGTTTTGAATTAGGTTTCGGGTTTTATATGGGTTTCGTAATGCCTACTGCCTACAACCTTAAACCCGCACCCCAGTCCAAACCTACGAGTCATGGCTGCAGCCGTAAACTCAACTCTTCAATCCCTCATCTAGGACAACCCAAAGCTTTAATGACCACAGATTTTTCAATCATTGGTGCACTAGGTGAGCTCCAAAATGCCCAGCACAGATGCTATTTCATAAGTCCCAATCCTGAAGATACAGGGAAGCCGATGAGGTTTTCAGAGTGCCCTGAGCCGTTTACCCGAAGCCAAAGAACTCTAAGCCCTAAATCCTACACCCAAAACCCCTAAGCCCCCAAACCCCAAACCCCTGCACCCTACACCCTGAACCCTAAAGCCTGTTGTTTCCTCTCCCTTGAGGCTTCTCCATGTGCCCTATACCAACATCGCCGGGAAGTCCTGTCGTTACTCAACTGCACTTCTGTGCACTATAGGGGCCTAGGGTTTAGGGATTAGGGTTGTGAACTCCCTAAAGAGTTCCACTGGCAGATGAAACCTCAACAGCTGATACGATTCCCAATCGGAAAGCTGAAGTCAAAAGAAGACGAAGAAGAAGAAACAGACCCCGTCTGCACAATCAGGAGAGTCATAAACAAAAAAGAGACTCGTGCCAGGGAAGGCGAGGTTTGTGCACTCTCGAAGTCAAGTCTGTGCTGCCGCAGGCTGAGACAACCAAGCTATGGCTTGCTTTCGTTGGGCATCCTTTTCCAGGACTTGAGCTGTATCAAACAGCTTGAATCGACCTTGAGCTAACACTGTGCGAAGCAGAGTGGCATCCATGACTTTCGTCAAACAATCGGCGGCCTGAAGCGTTGTAGGAATCCAACGGAAGCTGGTGTTCTCTGCGCATCGTTGTTTNCCTTGAGCTAACACTGTGCGAAGCAGAGTGGCATCCATGACTTTCGTCAAACAATCGGCGGCCTGAAGCGTTGTAGGAATCCAACGGAAGCTGGTGTTCTCTGCGCATCGTTGTTTGATAAGTAAAACTTCAAGTGTGGTCCGATGCTCTTCACAAGCTGGCATGGCTAAGCGCGTGACAAGGTCGAACAGCGACTTGCAGTCGGTGACGACGATAGCTTTCCTAAGCTTATTAAAACCTACTTCAGGGTTCTGCCAGCAAAACTTGGGAACATGAACCACACCCCACAGCGCCCGCATCCATCCTAGCATATCCACAGCTTTAGACATGGCGTAAGCCTCTGCCGACAAAGTGGATCTGACAACCCTAGGAATCTTCTTAGAGGTCCAAATGAGGGGAGATAACGGGGCCTCCAAGTTCTTATCTAGTCGGCTATCCGTGGCGCAGACCAAAGCCCCTTGGTGTGAATTCAAGTTCTTTGAAGAAGCAAAGGAAGCATCACCGAATGAAACAAAAGTGATATCATCTGGACTGATGGACAAGTAGTGGATGCAAACAGCGGCCTGCTCNAAAGCCCCTTGGTGTGAATTCAAGTTCTTTGAAGAAGCAAAGGAAGCATCACCGAATGAAACAAAAGTGATATCATCTGGACTGATGGACAAGTAGTGGATGCAAACAGCGGCCTGCTCCTGCGTCTCCCTCAGTACTTTGTTGGCAGACAGGAGTGTCTGCACTGTGGCAGACATAACCTGTCCTTGAAGCTCTCCAAGCTTCGCTGCCATGTCGGGTCTCGTGTGGGTGACAGCGTACTGAAGGCTACCAATTAATCCCCTAAGCCGAGATCTCTCCACCTCTGTNGCAGACATAACCTGTCCTTGAAGCTCTCCAAGCTTCGCTGCCATGTCGGGTCTCGTGTGGGTGACAGCGTACTGAAGGCTACCAATTAATCCCCTAAGCCGAGATCTCTCCACCTCTGTGACAACTGTGTCGGGAGACATCCTTCTGGAACGGCCTATATCAAGCTGCGGAATGTTTCGAACATACTCGCCCTGAGAGGCCCGAATTGAAAAGTCAGGAAATTGCTCAAGATGAATCCCAGTGAAGACGAAGTTGCGGTGCTTACGGCTGTCAAAAGGAAGTTTGGCCTGCAAGGATTGAACTTTGTCATTGAACTTGGCATCCCCTCCGCAAACTCCATCGTCCACATGAACTCCAAGTATGCCGGTCAACGTGGCTCCCGAGTATAACATGAACACGCACGGCTCAAGAGGATGCCTCACGAAGCCTAGACTTAGAAGTTGTCGGCTAAGTTCTTTATAGAAAAGCAAAGGGGCATCTACCCTACCGTACGCGTTTCCCAACAGCTGGCACACTTCATTATCTTGAAGGTTAAGGGCTCGGCGAAGTTCTTTCGGGGGGTCCATAGCCAAGGGATTGTTCTCGTCGGCCTTGCCTCTCAAGAATGCAGTTTTGATATCAAAGGAGCTGAGCTCAAACTTCTTAGATGCTATGGTCTGCAGCACCAGAGCGCGGCCTTCCTTTGACAAGGTTGGGGCATCTCGGGAAACATCTACCAGTTTAGGGTCTTGGTATCCTAGAACCACTAACCTAGCTTTGGCCTTACGATGATCGTCTCCCGGTTCGGGACTTTTCCAAGTGAGAATCCATCGGCTGCGAAGTATTTGTTCTGGGTTTAGACGCTGTCTAAGGATTGCCTTAATCGCAGACGTCTGAATCCAGCATTGGATCTCTTTCTGTTTGGCTTGCTCGAAAAGCTGAAGTTCTGATGCTGTAAGATCCTTGGTGTGCACTTCAGCCCTCGCGCGCTTGCCCACGGTGGCAAGGAAGGAAAGCTGCTCAGCTGGTTTTTCACGGGACCACCTCTTGAAATCTTTGGCTTTCAACGGGATCTCCAAGCAGAAAGCCTGGTGCTCAGTACACTCCAAGGGATGTACAACATAAGGCAAATTATCCTCAGCTAATGGGGGATTACAATCGTTGATCCCAGGACTTAGGGTGGTAAAGGTACTTAGTTCTTCATCATACCCTTCAGTAGCGAGCAGCACAGACTCTGCATGAATCCCTTCCAAGCATTTGGAAGCGATCTCCGCCTCAGCAAGCAGTCCTTCATCGGAATCCGGTACAGGAATGTTTGCTGAATCTGGGAAGGAGCTAGCGGGTACATCGGCAGGATTGTGGGGCTCGGGATTAGAGTTAGATCTCATGTTCGGCATGTTTGAAGGAGCTGCGTTGCTCAGCACAGGCGTTGCATCGCGCTCAACCTCAGGCACAGGAGTTACCTCTTCAGGTACTTCGGATACTTGGGGGGTTAATTCCTGCTCGGGTTGGGCTATGTCTTCTTCAGTAGGCCTAGAGGGTTCGCGGCTCGAAGTACTAGGGGCTGGAAGGGGTACGAATGATTCACCCCCAGAGACGGGAACACTGGTAGTCGGCATGGTAGCAGGAGCACTCGCATCACTTCGGGTAAGATCTAGAAAGGAGCTGGCGCCCCCTGCATTCTTATGTTGATCTGTTAGATCTGCGGTGCTCAACTGTTGCCATTCGCGCAGGCTTGCGGGACGGATGTTCTCTGGGGCACATCTTAGAATTATGGTACCATGGGAAATCCAGGTAATAGACTGTCCTTCCTGCGATATGACACGGGCTGGCCCGTGCCAGCGACCTGCAGCTAATCGATTAGGCGAGCTCTTTTTCATCCAGTACAAAACCCAATCACCCGGTTTATAAGGACCCCTNTGCCAGCGACCTGCAGCTAATCGATTAGGCGAGCTCTTTTTCATCCAGTACAAAACCCAATCACCCGGTTTATAAGGACCCCTAACCGGATTACTCCTACGAAGAAGAGCTCTTCGGATTGATTGGCTGTTGTCAGCTTCCCAGAAAACCTGGCGGGCTCGACAGCGAACATCAAGTCGCTGTCTATGCAGCTCAGCTTCAAGGTCGGAGCCCTCGAGCAAAGCATGCGAGGTTAGTTCTTCATCGGATGTTACGCTCCCAGGAACCCGTAAAGACTTACCTAACACTATTTGCTCGGGGGCATAACCCTGATGGCGAACAAGGGCGTTCTTTGCCTGAAAGGCTTGCAACAAAGCCTGATCGAAAAGCTCATCGTTGGTGAGTGGACTCTGAGCGTCTAGCCTACCCAACATCTCCTTGACAACCTCACCATGCCTCTCCAAGCGGCCTCTTTGCCATGCGGCTGCAGTGACATGGGTTTTGATGCTCATCCCCTGAAAATACTCTAATATCCCTTCAGATCGAAATTCTCCAGCAGGGTCCACATACACCTTACGCGGATTGCCAGCCCAAGAGAGCCAACACTCCGCCAACGTTGTGGGGGCAAGNGATCTACCTTTGAAGAAGAATCCGTCTATGCCTATCAGATCATTGAATTCCAGGGTCTCCGGAAGTTTACTGGGACGTTGGTGACGAGGCTCAGTTGATTCTAAACAGGCATCACATTGGTAATCTAGGGCAGCTTGTACGAGGGAAGGGTTTTCTCCAGCGGCCTGCAGGTGTTTAGCTAAGGTAGTGGGAGCTGGATGCCCAAGATTAATATGGATGCGAATAAGCTGGGTTTTCTGATCACGATCTAAATTCCTAAAGGCAGGTCCATGCGAAGGTGCCGGCGGCGGGGCCCAACCCTCCAGGCCGGGTGTTTGAACCTTTGTCGGCTCAGACAGTCCACTCGAAATCGGGGAGGCTTCGCGCTCAGGCAACACTTCTTTGGATCTACCAAAAACAATGATCAGCACATCATACGTTCCTACTTTGAGCTTCTTACGTTCAGAAGCCATCGTGGTGCGATCCTCGTTCCCTAGGCACAAAAGTTGCTTGTTGGCCTCTCGAACTCCAAGACTTACTCTAACGGGGGCAACTGTTGCAGGCAAGGCGCCTAGGGGGCTCTGCAAGTTCTTAATCTTCTTTCCAACAAAGGCCTGCAATACCTCGATCCCAACCGTAGCTAAAGTTTGCTGAAGACAAACTGCGAGTTCGCTGCTTGGCGGTACAAGCGTGGAGGCCTGTCCTGAGCATCGACTGGCAAGCTCAAACACAGGCTGCCAAACTGCCTCAGGCAACTCAGACATGGTATGCAAGGGCTCAGTAAGCCTTCGGATTGGGTGACTGCGCTGGCTTCCGGCGGCATGCTCATCCATCACCCGCTTGCGAATCTGGGCTGTTTCAACCTTTGCGGATTCTCCGGTGGAAGTCTTAAATCGCTTACGGGTTAGTGGAACCTCAGCCTCGGTGGCCAGTGCATCATCTATGTTGTCCGACATGACATGTCGAGCAACATGCTGCGCGAACCCTTCACAGAAGGATCCTGCAAATTGTGACATTGGGAGTCCCTGTAGGACACGGCCTGACAAAGACTGATGCACGTGCCGCTGGTCACACACTTGGGAAGCCAGACTTTCAGTCATTCCTCGCGATGTGCTGAAAATTAGGGTCCGTTTCCTTATGGGCTTACCAGAACTTGGGGTTCGGAGGCCAAAGGTGCACATGTCTACAGAGGACATATAAGTACCTTTCTCAAGTGATGGATACGCGCTTATCACAGATCGCGGAAATTGTCCGGGCAACTCAAGGTGGAAACTGCGGTGATGGCGTCTCTGCCAGTCGCACAGCTGTGCGCACAGCCTAAAGAGGATCTGATCCGCCTCACGCAACTTAAGGTTTTGTTTGTGTTGCTCAGGACTTCGGGCAGCATTGAGGGCGGACCAGGCAGTCCAGTGACGGGCGTCTGGCGCAATCCAGATGTGCCGGGGCTGCGTCTGTTGCACAAGCTGCCACAGACACTCCTGACCGTGCTCAGTGTACAAATTTCCTTCTACGCTCGTGAACCGCCTAGTTCTACCTTCAAGATCCCTTACACAACTAGTCAGTCGACTATCGGGTTGCACGGCAATTTCGAGAAGATCAAGAGTAGATGCTCCCGGCGGACTTACGGAGAGCTGGGATTGGCGGTGTACCTCTTCAGCCTGTTTGAGAGCTTCCTCACAAGCACGGCCCGCAGCTTGCGCAGCAGCAACAAGCATCGAAGCAGCTCCCGACTCTTGGGCTTCTGGACTGGTAACTTGGGCTTCTCGCTTCCTGGGAGTTTGAAACGATCTGGGAAACCTTCGGGAAAGGTAGAAACCATGTCTCTTTAACCATCCAACCTGAGATGACCTAAGTTTGTAAACGGGTTTCAGGGAGTACCCAATCAGCACGGTCCGGTCACCAGTCCAAGGTCTGGTCGCATGCCAGTCATGGGGATTTAAGTACACAGCTCCATTCGTGATAGGCAGAAGCTTTCCAAAAAGGTCTTTACCATTGCACGTTAGCTTCATAGCTAATGGTTGGTTTCCCTCAACTCCCTGAACAGTCCACACTTCTCCTCCCGCCTGGGGAGCCTGTATTGGGATGATCAAATTGGATGCTCCAACTACATTGTAGCTGTCCCGGTGCGCGGGAGACTGGATATTGCATGACACACCAATGGATGTGAAGCTATGATTGGGGTCTGTTACTCTCAGCATGCGGGTAAGCAGACGAGTCAACCAGGGAAACTTATATGTCACTCTGGTGATACCCACAACTCCCCCGTGCATGAACATCCCAAATATCACATAGGCGGATGGTCTTACAGATCCTTTTAGATCGGCTGGTCTAGTATCTCGGTGGCTGGCCGTATGGGTACGAAGACTAGACCATGGTACCTTCTGTAGGAAGTGTTTAATTCGTAGGATACTTGCTTCTTCATGAACAAGGATTTTCGCTTGGTTCTCTATTTCCCCTAAGGCTACAGTGAATCGTGAGCTGGACTTGTCCTCCTTCATGACAAATGCTGACGATTGGCTCAGGGAGCCGCTGGCGGAGGGGTGATCTGCTGGAGGGCAGCCAGCACTTGCTCCATCACATGCTCGAGGTGGGTCAGCCGGGTAGCCATGGCCGACACCTGGTTGTCGAGAAGAGGCTCTTGGGGCTCTTCCACCAGATCCCATTGCTCGTGACTGGCCGCGGCGGAAGGAGCGGACCGACGAGGCGCGCTCTTGGGCTTCGGACGAGCTGTGGACTGCCTCGTGTGAGGCTCGGTCGGATCTCCGGTGAGACCGTCAGACCTGCCGCGATCTCTTCCGCTTGAGCAGTGTATTTCTCGATGCAGAGAAACAGGATGCGATGGCACCTCTTCTCGCTGGATGCCATGTGGGTGATGAACCATGTCACCCATTCCTTCTCCTGTTCTATCACATCGATGTACTTGCGGCCGCGCATGGCCTTGCCAAAATCGATCTTGAAGTCGCCCAGTTCGGTGACTGACATCTCGGCAAGCTGATCCATGCTGTAAGCGATTGTGGGATCGGAAAGACGAGCGAAACGAGCCGCCAGGTCTTGTCCCTCCGACATGATCGTCACTCGGCGGAGGGTCGGGTGCGAGTGACTCACGGGATGCGAAAGTGACTTCGAGAGTCGCCGTGGCTGCTGATTCAGGGCACGGCACAGTTGCAGAGTGGTTTGGGCTCACAGTATTACCCTTTGGCATCTGCGGTCTACCATTATCAGAACCCGATCTTTTACGGGAAACTAAGTTACTTGAATTCATATCCCTCGCGGACACCTGTGCACTCCAACTACCTATACATTTCTCAGTAGGCACACTCGGGTCAGGGGACATCTCTACATGCACCGGTGGGGAAAAGCTGGGCTTGGATGCAGCAGGCTCTTCACTCACGGTCTGACATTGCTGCTCCTGGTCAACGCATAGCTGCGCCAAGTCAAGCAGATACAGGCCTGTGGGTCCGGTGCTCAACGGTAAGCTTCGCTTCAGGCGATCTAGATAACAAGCATCGCGGGTGGTGTCAATGATACCGCCAAGCTGTTTGATTGCACGCTTGCTGAAGAGTAGTGGGGTGCTTCCCGGAACCACTTCAATGCCAAGCCACAAAATCTGAGAGGACTGTCCTGTGCGGATTGGCAAAAGCACCCGCTGCTCGCTGCATAAGGTCTGATTATTCCCAAACCTAAATTGAACCGAGCTGCGAGTAACCCTCACCTGGTGTTTGACAGCATCACTCCGCTGGCGGATGAAGGCAGGCACTAAGCGCTTTCCCATGACACAACAGCTAGCCCCTGTATCCAAAATGGCCTGAATGAGCTCGCTGACTACCATGGCATCACTTCTTTGGACCCCAAACCGGAAAACGCTTGGCACAAGCCTTGGCTTCAGAGGCTTATCGACGCTCACATGGTCCCTGCACTCAGTCCATGAGCCCTCCCCAGCGCGCATCGGCCTGTTGCTTGGTTGCTGGTTTGAGGTTTTTCGGTCTTTGAGGTTCTGGACTAAGCGACTGAGGTTGCGAAGCGCCGTGGGCTTATCTACTGCGCACGACGCAATGTGAGCCTCTTCCAGGGTGTAGGCTTCCTCTGGCACCGTGGCGAGCAGAGCCGAGGCTCCCGAAGTAGACGTCGTCGATGTATCATAGGTCTCCTGAACCACTTCAGCAACCGTGGTGATCGCTTCACCCTTGCCGCTCATGGATCCAGGACGTCCAAACTTCGGACACTCGGCCTTCCAGTGGCCCTTTTCACCACATGCCCGACACACACTGCGGGCAATCCGCGCCAGGAGTTGATCTCGGCCGCCCTTTCCGCGACCTTTTCCTTTGAACCCGCGGCCACTCTTGCCTCCCTTGCTGGAGCCACCAACTGGCCAGAAACCTCTAGACTTCTTTTTGGCCAGCAAGCGATTCCTGGCCTCCAAGTAGCTCACCAAAGCCTCTTGCAAGTCCGCGGTTTCCTGAAAGTAGCCCTCAAGCTCCTCCTCGAAGGCCTGAACCTGCAACGCATCTTGATCCTCNTCCTGAAAGTAGCCCTCAAGCTCCTCCTCGAAGGCCTGAACCTGCAACGCATCTTGATCCTCTATGGCCAGCATGGCATCTAGGAACTCAGGCTCAATCTCAGTTTCTGCTTCATCATGTGCCGTGGTGCTCGGTGCCACTGCTGCCTGAAAGGCCTTCTCCGGCTCCTCGGGAGAACACTCCTCCAGAGTATTGGCATCGTACACCTTGGTGCGCTGATTCGTCCTTTGACCTTGAAACTCTCCGAAGAACCGAGAGCCCAAAAGCCTGATAGACGACTTCACTTTGTCATAGGTCAGCTTGCCCCCATGCTCCACAACAATGCGCTTCTTGTCATCGCTGCTGAGCTGCGACTGGCGAAGCAAGACGTAAGAACGAAGCTCCTCAAACGTGATGCTCTGAGCCAGGAGCTCCTCAAAGTGAATGTCGTGCCGGGCCAGGTACGAATCATGGGTCTCATCGCTGCGCTGAACAGTTCCAAAGATTGCCTTTTCAAACTGCTCATACTTTTCTTCCAGAACNTACGAATCATGGGTCTCATCGCTGCGCTGAACAGTTCCAAAGATTGCCTTTTCAAACTGCTCATACTTTTCTTCCAGAACTGTCTGACCCCAGGCCCCGCCCAGAGTCTTCACGATCAGTTCAACGCCTGAAGTGTCGGATACCTTGAGCTTAGCAGCATCCAACCTGGCAATCTTCTTGAATGCCGAGCCTTCGCACAGGAGGGCCACCCGTGGGGCCAAAGAGCTGAGGTGCTCCTTGGGCCACACATCTGCTAAGAACTTCAGCTTTTTGCCATATTCTGTAGTGTCCGTGACCCCTGGAGTGTATCGAGGGATAGCTGCCCAAGGAAGGGAGCTCCGGTCATCACTGCTTCCTGCAGCCGGCTCTGTCGTTGAAGCAGATGCCGGAGGCATTGTTCCTGGCTCCGACTTTTCCGCTCAGACGGCCCACCGTCTGGGTAGCGAAGTCTCAAGGCTCCGCTACCAGTGTGAACTCCCTAAAGAGTTCCACTGGCAGATGAAACCTCAACAGCTGATACGATTCCCAATCGGAAAGCTGAAGTCAAAAGAAGACGAAGAAGAAGAAACAGACCCCGTCTGCAGAAAGGAAACTGACGTGTCCCACACGCCAGGTGTAAGAAGGCGCCACGCCCCCTTTTGCCAGCACTCAAGCGACCATGCGTGTCCTAACGCCTCAGCCCTCCCACCTCTGGTCCTTTGGGCCAGAAAACCGTCGGGATGAACATGTCCACGTGGACTTCCTGTGCAGGATTCACAAGGGTTTAGGGTTTAGGGATTAGAGTAGGGTTTTGGGGTATCCTATACTATACTTATACTTAAAATAAGGAACCCCCAAAATAATATAGTGTATTAGGTTTCTTAGGCATAGAGTTTAGTGTTCAGGGTTTGGGGTTTAGAATATAGTTCTTCACTGCCTAGCTCTGCATGGCTTAAATCCGGAAACGTATTGTTGGGCGGTTCTCTAAATGAGGGTCCCTTTTAGGGTCCTTTTTATAAGAGTGCCGTATTATTTTGGTGACCTAAAAAGGCGCCCTGATTTAGAGAGCTATCCCAGATCGCGTAAACCCCCAAACTCCAAACCCCAAGACCACATACTTCTACATGAGGTTTAGAGCCGGAATCCTAACCAAAGAGAGGGTTCCTGGATTTCGTGCCTTTTGGGGTTCTAAACATTCTAAACTTCAATCTCCTACACCTGAAACGGCAAAGGCGAAACTCCTAAACCCTGCCCCCGCCCCTCCCCCGCCAGCCCACACCGCTCCACCACTACCAAGACAGGAAGTGAAACAGATGAGCAAGGCCCCCACTCCACCAAAAACAGCAAGACATCCCCATGGCTCTTCCCCCCCCCNCCCCCCCCCCCCGCCCTATGCCCTTAAACCCCAAACACCGGAAGCCTTGAACCCTAAGCCCCTGAACCCTAAACCCTAAAGCCTTGAACCCTAAACTCTAAACCCTAAACCCTAAAACCCTTTAAAACCCTAAACCTTAAACCCCTGAGACCTAAACTCCAAGCCCTAGAAACCCTAAGACCCTAAGCCGTCAAGCCCAGGCCTCATTGGCATCCGGGACTTCCGGGGGTCGGAGTTTGTGGAAGTGGCGCAGGCCGGGAGTTTGCGTTGAGTTTGAGCTAATTGTTCAATTTAGAATATACGCTTCCTCCTAAAGTAGTTACAGATACTAATACTTTTTGAGTTTGGGGGTTTTCATGTGGATTCTGCAAAAACACCAATACTCTTCCTTAGGGTTTAGGGCTAAAGCACCAGGGCTTCTTCATCCCTTTGGCTCTTCTACTTGTAGCTGAGTGGGTACACTTTACACTTTTTAAAGAATATTACCCACTATAAATCTAAAAGTGTACACTTTTGGGGGGGCTTATGAAATCAGCAACTAAGTCAACCCTAAAGCCCTTAACCACCCTAAACCCTAAACCCTAACTTACCCACAAAGCCCGACCCTAGATTAGGGTTTTTACAATCAGAGCTTAGAGTTTTGGCCGAGGGTCCCCGGATTCAGGACTTCAGGGATTTCGGCTTTTAGGCTTTAGGGTTTTAGTGTTTAGGGGTGTAGAGTTTACGGTTTCGGGTTTAGGGGTTTAGGGGTTTAGGTTTGGGTGTACGGCTTGAAGAGTAGAGGGTGCAGGGCTTCTAGGGTTTGGAGATTGCTTTCGAAACTCTCAGGGCAAGCCCTACTTTTTTGTTTGTGGGCTCTGCCGTCTTTGTTAGGAGAAATCAAGAAGAACCTGCCGAAAAGTGGGCTTAGGGTAGGGTTCAGGTTTGGTTTACCGCTTAAGGGTTTGCAGGCTCGGGGGCTGTTGCTCAGGCATATGGATGAACGTTGAGAGCTCGTTTCCAACAGAGCAATCTATCTGATTAGGACCAGTTTACTCTTCGGCATTCCGTTTGTGTGTCAGTGTGTTTTGGGTTGTTTGCCTACGGAGACTGAATGTTATGCCCTTCTAGTGGTTTTAGGGGGCTCCATACATAAGCCATGAGATACTTGGGAGCTGACTTGCTTGCTGCTCAGGAACTCGGACAATGTGCATGGAGCCCTTTATGGAACCCTAAAAACCAATAAACACCCTACAACAACAAAGAACCAAACCAAGACAGCCTTCTGCAAACCCGTCCAGAAGCCCAATAAGAAAAGTACAAAACGCTATGATCAACTCTTTAAGGCAACCCTAAGCCAATACTATTGGGGCCTAAATAATTTTGCCAATACTATTTTGGGGGTTCCTTATTACAATTATAGTATACTGGGCCCCCAAACCCTGTTCTAATTATTAAGGCCCCTACATTGTCCTAAGCCCTAGACAGCAACCCCAAACTCTTTGGGTTTGACGGCTCAAACGAGGCGCTACCTTCCACTGCGGTGCAATCTGCTGCCGTCGGGATCTCAAGAAGCTCAGTCAGTTCAGGGCCTTTAATCAGAGGTTTTAGGGGTTTGAGGTTCAAACGGGGATTAAGTGTGACGGTTCCGGGTTCAGGGTTATGTTGTTAAATTGGTGTAAGGCGCGAACAAGCTCTATAGTTCCATAGGGGTCCTTCGTGCAGTTCGGGGTGGTCGTAGAAAGTTTTCAATAACTCTGCAAGTTCTGGAGGGGCTGTCTGAGGCTTTGGCGTTGTAAGATGTACAGTGCCGGGTTGAAGGGTTCAGTAGGTCTCAGATAGTCTGAGGTTCATAGCAAACTGAGTAGGCTAACAGTTGCCGCTGGCCGAATGTCTTGGTGAGGAGATTTGAATCAGCAAAACTGAGAAGGCAATCCCACCTAAATCCCACCTACAGTCTCACTCTCCATTGTAGTTCCATTTTTGGATTGCCAAGAAGGAGCTACAACGGAGACTAGAGGTACAAGTAGTTGCTTTTCTGAGGGCCAGGACTAGTCTTGACCTTTGTCGTTGCCATGGGCTGTTCTTGGACTTTTGCAGTATGTATATATATATATATGTATGTATAGACACACATATTATATATATATATTAATATATTATATAATATATATGTATACAATATGTATATGTACATATATATATATATACACACATACATAGGATAAAGCAGCGAATGCATATACATGTATAGATGCCAGGAAGCTTATGAGAATTTCCGAATGCTTCGCAGGTCGTGGTGGTTTTCTGCAGACTAGGAAGATCCCGCAAAGTCTTCGAACGGCGAACATAGGCGTGCCCAAACCCTAAGCCCTAAGTCCTAAACGACTCATGTCGGGTTGATGTAAGGTTTAGAAACCCTATAAGCTAGACAGGGTTCAGGGTTTCAGGGTTTAGCGTTTGGGGTTTGTGTCAAGCAAGAAGAGGGTGAAGCTGACGATGCGGGGATGCCGGGTGTTGACCAACGACAGAGCTCCACTGGAAGGGGTTCCTTGGGGTTTAGGGTTCTACAAGGTTATGAGAGTTTGAGGTGTTCTTCCATGGGGTCGCACAAATCCCAAATTTTCACAAAACCCTGTAGATTCGCGCTAAGAAACCACTGAATAGCCCTTATGACTTTTAGACCCCGAAGGGTAGCTCTCTTTCTCGAGCGGTGGCTTTCAGCTCGAAGTATAAATGTGGCTGCCCGAATTGTCAGCCCATTTCTTGAGCCTTTAAGTAGGGACTGTGATAATGCGGAAGCCTATATTTGTTCACGTTATTGCTTCGGGCTCCTGATAATTGTACTACCGCTTTGTCCTAAAACCCTGTTCAAATTTTACAGCCCCTCATGCTACCCTAAACCCTAAACCCTAAACCCTAAACCCCTTGCTTCCCTTGGGCCACCAACCACCGGTCTGGTGATTTCTTGACAACTGGGCTTTGGAGTACCATACTTTAATACTTTTTTGCTTAACCCTAAGGCTCCATGTACCCAGATAGTAGGTACTTTGGCCTTAAAGGGGTCCCTATATGGGTACTTTAAGGCCTAAGTACCTACTATATGGGTACATGGAGCCTTTGGGTAAAGGAACCATTCTAAAATAAAAGTGTATACGTTTTTCTCCCTGGTTACTTAAAAGCCCAGACTAGATTCTCCCGGCACAGGCCTTTAGGGCAAGCTACCGAGGGTCAAATCCCTTCCAACTGAATCTAAGTAGCTACAGTTGAGTGCAATTTGAGATCCTACTGCCATAAGAACTCATTTTATTTGTCTTACATAGCCATGGAGCCATTCACATAGCAAACTCGCGCCCTGTCACCTGATAAAACGCTATTAGAACCCGATATAGCCATATTCATGTATATACAATAAGCACACACACACACGTACAGACATACATATATGCATGCAGCCTATAACATCTGTAGTTTATAGAAGCTCCTCTACAAAGCCATAAAAAAAGAGTGCAGAGCTGCATCGACTAGGAAGCGTTGGAGGGCATTGTCACGCAGGACCGCCTTAAACACCGGTAGACCAGGTTGGGGTTACAAGAGTATGTTGTTTATCGTTGCTGTGTTTAGGGTTCGGATTTATTTTGCATCGTTTCTTACGGTTGAGGGTCTCGGTTTAGGGGTTCGAATTTCGGCTTCGTTTGGCGCTTTCGGTCTGTTGGGGTGTATGTCCGAGGCCCGCAAACCAGAAATAAGGAGACCCGCCAGGAGCCCGATTACGAAGCATCACTTGTAGGGAGCATGCTTAGGGTTTAGGAGTTTAGGAGGGGTTGAAGGTTTGGGGTTTAGGTTTAGGGTTTAGGGTTACCCTCAAGACCCTAAACCAGGCCAAAGCAAGTTGCCGAAGAGTCTCGACCTCCCAAGTGCCGTCGCCGCCGTCCTCGGAGCGCTGGAGCGGCTGCCACAACTGCTGGTTGTAGTACCATTGTAGTAGTGTTAGCAGTTAGCAATAACACTGCTGCAGCAGAAGCAACAACAACAGCAACACCAGCAGCAGGCGGCGGCGGCGGCAACCGGCAACAACAACAACAGCAGCCACGACGACCACGACGACAACGACCACGACCACTACTACTCCTTCTGCTACTGCCGTTGCTACCGCTACCGCTACCTGCTACTGCTACTGCAACTGACCGACATTCTAAACCACAGGCTGTAAGCCTTATAGAACATGGTGTGGAGACTTGAACGCCGGAGCGTTACGTAACCAGACCGTACGCCAGGAGCATTTCCTATCGAATCTTAGATTTTGACAATCGTCAATATGGGATCCTCAAGTCCCTAAACTCTCTTGAACCTATATCCTAAGTTAGACTCTGACAAGGGATCCTCAATGTGGGACCCTGGCAGCACTGGCGTGAGGGATGCTGGAAACGGTGCATCCCAAAGCCAGGGCTCTCGACTCAAAGGCATGAAGCTAGAATGCTTAAACACCCTAGACCCTTAACCCTAGACCCCAAACCCCGGTCCCTAAACCCTATACCCTCAACCCTATAACCCCTAGACCCTAAACCCTATAAACCCTAAACCCTCAACCCCAAACCCAGACGTTAAACTGGAGATCTTCAGACTAGAACCCTGAAACTCTAAGCCACAAGCCCTGCATGAAGGGAATTGAAGCAGGTATGATTTCTGGATCAATTCCCTAGACCTTCCAAAATCCCTTAATTAAGGAATTTCCCTTCAATCATATTAGGGATCCTATTGTAATTAAAGGTATGTTCCTTAATTAAGGGATTTTGGAAGGTCTGGGTCGGCAATCCTTAAACCTTGCAACTCTGCGGCCCTAAACCCTTATAGTTACAGAAGCCTTTTTGGAAGCTGACAAGTAACCCCGTTCTGAGAGGAGCTGAATGAAGGTGTAGCGAGGCCTCCAGGGGAGATTTGGCATTTAGAACTCCGTCTAAACCTAAACCCTGTACCCTATGTCCGTCGAAATCTTACAGCTTGGGGTTCAGAGTTACAGGTTTTAGAGTAGGGTTGAGGGCTTCAGGCCCCGCAATGGACCCAAAGATTTAATCCCTTAACCCTACACATGGTTTCTTTTACATCAGTCTCTAAACCTTAAACGCTGAACCCGAAACCCTAAACCCTAAACCGGTGTCCAGGAGGACATGTCTCTTCTCTTCGACGCATCCTCCTTTGAACTCCTTTCAGCGAGCATCTGGGACATCCAAAGTTTGCCATCGGGGCTAGTGCAACTTAGATCCCCAATACCTAACCTAGGTTCCCCAGTAGTACCCTTTTACCCTTTTTCTGTTTGGGTTCCCTTATTAAAACCGAAGAGCAGGAAAAAGGGTACTCTTATTATTAAGGGGCTACTGGGGAACCTAGTAACCTTTAAACTTTTCGGGTTCTTATGGTTTGGTAGAAATCGGAAAGATTAAGCTTTTATTTCTGTGGCTTGGTAGTAAGGTAAGGGTTGCGTAACCGTAATTACGACCCCAAAGGCTCCAGGTACCCATATAGTAGATACTTAGGCCTTAAAGTACCTACCTAGGGACCCCTTTAAGGCTTAAGTATCTACTACAAAGGTACATGGAGCCTTTGGGGACAAGGGAGGCTTAGAGTTTGGGGTTAAGGCTTTGGGAATTTGACGGATTGGGGCTTCGGATTTCGGCCTTGGGGTTTTGGGGTTTGGGGTTTTGGGGTGTTTCCCTAAACGCTAAATACTAAACCGCGACGACGACGACGACTACTGCTACTGCTACTACTGCTACTACTACTGCTACTACTACTGCTACTCCTACTACTACTCCTACTACTACTCCTACTGCTACTGCTACTACTACTACTACTACTCCTACTGCTACTGCTACTGCTACTGCTACTACTACTACTACTAGTACTACTCCTCCTCCTCCTGCTGAGGAACCCTTCAGCCCTAATCCCTGCGGCCTTTGCCAAGGCGACGAGTTCTTGGAGTTCCTCGAACGAAGCGGGAGGCAGTGCAGGGGCTCAGGGGGTTCTCTAGTGGGCGCTCTCTGTTAAGAGAAAGTGGCCTTCACAAGTAGAATCACAATTATAATTAGAATAGGGTTTAGGCATTTCGAGGTTTCCCTTCAACTGAGTTTCGACTGTGCGTGTGTGAGGATTTGGGGTTTGAGATGCTGGCATTCCTAAACCCGACACCCTCAACCCACTCACGGTCTTGGGCTTCGGGGTTCAATTGGCGGTTCCGAGTTTTCACACGACTGAAGACCGCAAATGACACCATGTACCTATAGTCTCCATTGTAGTTCCTTCTTTTGGTTTAGCCACAAATATGACCAGGATCCTAGAAGGTAACCCCAAAAAGGAACTACAATGGAGACGATAGGTATGCTGCACCTATCTAGCCCACATGGCTGCAAGTTCATGTTGCTACGCCGCGGCACTCCGATTGTATCCCCTGAAAGTCCGTATGTATCAGAATACTGTAGTACACCTATTCCCGAGGACGTACATGCGGATGAAGCAAGCAATGGCGCAGGCTCGGGGTCACACCACTCGGTCAGATGAATCCTGGAAGGTGGCCTTGATGTTGGGCTTTCCGCGATGACATCCCTGAGAGCCTCGGTCAGGTTCTTCGAAGACAGTCGTGAACCACATACGCATCCCTACTAAGGGAGCACATGGGAAACCTGCCCCTGGGCTCGGACAGTGTGCGTGCCAGCTCCGTCGAGGCTTCGTACGAGATGGACTCTGCTGAGTTCAAAGAACCCGGCAAAGAGATGGATGAGATCTTTTGACGCCATGAAGACGATGAAGTTCGCACTACCGGCTGCTTTTGCACCACGACCACGAGAACTACGACAACCCTTGACGACATTTCTTGTGCCGTAACATCACTGTAAAAGTGAGCCGCGCGTGGTTGTTCCCGATCCCCACCTCAGCCCAACTGTCCCGACTTCGGTTTCAGGGCACCCGAACGCTTCGGCCACGACTGTCCGGACTCCGAGAAAAGGGGTACCAATCATTAGGGCCCTGACATTATATTGGGTTTAGGGTTTAGGTACTAAAAGGATTATGGCCTCTCTAACTATGGTTCTTGGCCACACCACCAAAATCTGACGGTCCTGAGTCCAACATCCTGAAGTACCTTTGAGTATGGTTTGGGGTTCAGGGTTAGGACAACCTAAAACACCAATGTTCCACCGCCTCTCAGCCGAAACATTTCGCAAGATTGACGAGGAGTGACACGAACGTGCAGAACAAGACATTGTCCCTCTGTCGCATTCCACAGAGCTTGTGATGGTACAATAGAAGCCGAGAATCATTAGTAAATCTGTATAGTCCCGAATACCCCTATATCAGAACCCTTACAGTAGCTTGCAGGAATCCTATTCCAGCTGTTGGGCCCGTATTTTAGTTCGAGCGCTCTGTTCGGGTTAGCAGGTGCTTTTTCTGCCCTCGGTATTTAAAGTCTCTTGCCTTCCAGTCATGGAGGTTTTGTCGTACTGCGCCTTGGGCTTAGGAATTTGGGAATTTGGTTTCGGTCCTTTGAAGTTAAAGCTATTTCTCCATGTTGCGCACCTGAAGCTCTGAAGCCCTGTCCCTGGAACCCTATATGACCCCAACAAACCTTCGCGTAAAGCTAGATCACTAACATCCCCACTATACCCTAACAAGCAGTATTTCAATCAGTAAGGCATCTGTATTACCATCCAGAAAAACCAATTCTAGGTTCCTGAGTAGTACCCCTTTGCCCTTTTTGGTTTAGGGTCCCCTTATTAAAACTGAATATTAGGAAAAAGGGTACCCTTATTATAAAGGGGCAACTCAGGAACCTAGAATTTCAAAGTACAAAACCCTAACAACATGACTACTTCTTGGTCTTAACTTTATGCAGCCAGATGGGTAGCCAGATGGGTGAAGAGCGGGAACCCACGACCCTGACCACCACTACTATTAAAGGGGCCTTCATAATTACCTATACTATTTTGGTGGTTCCTTACTGTGGATATAGTATAATGGGCCCCAAAACCCTATTCTAATTATTAAGGCCCCTATATCATAGAACCCTACTATAGATCCCTGAAAGACCCCTTTAAAGGAACCCTAGTCTAATTATTAGGGCCCCTACATTATATCCGAGGATGGACCTCTTCCCGGACACCCGGCCGACGTCCCTCCTGGGGCGGATCCAGGAGCTGAGAGTCGTTGGAGTGTCCTTTGATTACAGGGGTTAGGGTTCAGGGTTTAGGTTTACGGTTTAGGGAGAGTTTAGGGTTTCAGGGTTTCAGGGTTCAGGGTTTAGGGTGTAGGGTTTAGGGCCAATTTAGGGTTTTGGGTTGAGGGTTTTGAGTTTAGGGTTCGGGGTTTAGGGTTAGAGTTTAGGTGGGAGCATGGGTCCTGCAACAGGGTGGGCTTTAATAGAGGGGGGACCCACTGAGCCCAAATCGATGAGTCCCAACACCTACTATCGGGCCTTAATAATTACCTGTACTAGTCTGGCGGTTCCTTAATGTACCCCCAAATCCCTATTCTAACCATTAAGGCTTACCCGGCAACAGCCTCTGCCAGAGGTTTTTAAGGGATTCATTGGATTCTTTGAGTTTTGGGGGCTTCGGGTATTCAAGGACTTAGGAATTTAGGGCTTAGGGCTAAGAGTTGTGAAGGAATTCAATCGTAGTTGAAGGGCTACGGCTTAGTTGGTCTTTAGTTTGAGTCCACAGGGCTAGTTATATCTGAAGACTTGTACCGTATCCCGCGATAAATGAACTCCCTTTTGTTACTGGCCTATGAATGTCTCAGTCCGATCGAATGAACGATATAATTGACTAGCCGTCTGCACTGTAGCGTTTCCAAGTACGGACGAAACCCCTACCCTAAATCCTAAACCTCTCGTTTCTGTCCCGTCTTACGGTTTATGGTTTAAGAAGGTTGCTGGAAGTGCTCTGTAGGCAAGGAAGCTACATTACAGGATCAGGTTTTCATGGCTGCATCGCGCCTCCTAGCAGTTCATAAATCTCCAACAGCTAGTACTGTTCCTAGTGCCGTTACTATTGCTATCATTTGCTCTGATAGATTGTTACTAACTCACACGCATCCACAGGCACAAGAGCTGAGGAAGCGAAGTATCAACAAGAGATTGGCGGTAGTCTGAGTGCTAATTGGATCGTGCCAGCGTCGCGCCCATGCCAGAATACCAACTCCTCTAAATTCCAAATCCGATAGTTTCGTCCCTACCCTGAGTGACCAAAACCTACTTTTTTGTAGGGTCCCTAAACATTCTAAACCCTAAACCCCTACACCCAAAACCCGAAACCTACTATATTAGGGTTTGTAGACAGAGCCTTGTGAAGGGCTCCTTGTCTCACTGGATTCTTTTTCTCCGCTACTCAGACCAAGTAAGCACTGAATCCCAAAAGCCGTTATTCTTCAGACTAGGCCCGAGGTCCAGAATCCAGAATCCCGGCAAGAAAAACCCTAACAGGTACGCTCATTCCGGAAACACGCAATAAACAAAAGCTCGCGCAACTTTTGAGAAATCTCTCTCCCCCACAGCATGCTAAATCCTAAACCCTAAACCGTAACCGCTGTGTCCTCGCCACAGGATGCCGTAAATTCGGCCGCCCATGGCCCGGTAGAGGACTGCCCGCTAGGATCCTTTTGACGGTTCCATATGGCTGAATGTGTGCGTGTGGGGTGTATAGGTCGTATCTAGGGCCCTTAATAAGCAGAATATGGTTTGGTGTAGATTATATAATATATTCCAGTGTGTGGTG
Source organism: Symbiodinium sp. clade A Y106 (assembly GCA_003297005.1). Taxonomy (NCBI): domain Eukaryota; class Dinophyceae; order Suessiales; family Symbiodiniaceae; genus Symbiodinium; species Symbiodinium sp. clade A. The sequence goes on along the minus strand of BGNK01000485.1, from coordinate 156,057 downwards.
TAAGGATCGTGTATAGGGGATTAAGGTTTGGGGGGTTAGTTTATATAGACTATGAAAAACTACGAAACCTAAAGAATAGTATTGGTAGTTTTTCAAGCTTGCACATTCTGGTGTTCGATAAGGGATGCTGTAAGGGTTTAGGAGAGGGGTTTGAGTAATTAGCAATTCTATTCCTGAGGGTTCCATATGATAAGAGGGTCCATATACACTCCTATTATGGAATTAGGGTCCCAAAACCATAGTAGGGATGGTCTTTTGGGACCTAATTCCATAATAGTAGTGTATATGGACCCTCTGGGATGATAACCCTTATTCCTTTTCCCCCAACACCCAAGTTGCCAAGTCTGGTTCTTAAGGCCCCCTATGTTAGATGCACGCTTGAGCCTCGACATATGAATGCAGGATAACCTGTTGAGAATCTACCGTGAATTCCCTGCAGTCCATTGATGGTAGAAATCAACGGGCCATATAGCTTTCAGGATATACCCTGAGCTCTGAAACGCCAAGCACGAAACCCTGGCCACTACTTCGAGAACCCTAAAGGAACCGCTGAAGAACCTTTAGAGAACTCTTAAGGAACCCTTAGAGAACCCTAGAGAGGCACCATCACACACTAAAACCGCGACTCTCGTTGTCCAAGCGGAACCTTCGACAGGACTTCTGCTGCTACAACGTCGAGCTGGGCGATGACACCGTGCACGTCATGGCCTGGGGACGAAAGTTAGTAATTACGCTTCGGCGCCGTAGGTTTACGGCAGGGTTTCAGGATGAGGATGCTTTTACATACCATCACTATATACATTGTACATATATATATACTATATAGACATATACATTTATTTATCTAATTGGTGTTATTATTGTCATGTTTGTTATCACCCCCGGAACCCAAAACCCTAAACGCAGACCCTAAACCCTAGGTTCATAAGCGTCGGAGACAGTTTGCCTCCAGTACGGCCTGCAGGCCTTGAGGTGTAGGGTTTGGGTTGAGCGTTCCTTGACGTTTTAATGGCAACTCAGGAAGGGTTCTTAAGGTAGGTTCAGGGTTCGGAGCCTTGTGACAGGTCTCTCTGGAGCACGACAGCGTGCTGGAGCAGCTGGTAGGCCGCTGGGCTACGAACAAGGAGAACTTTACCGATCCAGGGTTGATGGGGTTGAGGGTTGAGGATGTATTAGAGGGACCTTAACAGTTAGACTAGGGTTCCTTTAGGAGTTCCTTTTCAAAGGGAACTATAAATGTTTATAGAGATTATCATGGATTGCTACACGGGTCTTTTACTGGGCTTTGGAGTACCATACTTTAATACTTTTTTCTTAAAGGAACCATTATGAAATAAACGTGTATATTTTTCTCCCTGGTTACTTAAAGCCCAGTTTAGGATGTATAGGTTTAGAGCCCCAACAAACCGCACAGAAACGAAACAGCAACCGGATTTGACCGGGCCGGATGATCGTCACCTGCTGTACAATCGAAAGCAATTCTCCCGGTTTAGGGTTTGGGGTTTCTCCCGGTTTAGGGTTTAGGGTTTAGGGGGAGAGGGCGGCTGCCAATTCGTTAAAAATAGGTCAAGTTCCCAGTTCTCGGATTTGTACCGGAAGGTTAAAGGCTAGGCTTACTTGGGGCTTTCAGTTCTTGCAACCCTAAGGCCCTAATCCCTACACCTTCAAACCTGCAGCAACATTCTAAACCCAAAACCTTTCTAAAGCCCTAAGCCTTTAACCCCCAACCACCGATACCACAGTCTAGGATGTGGGGTTTCGGGCTTAAGGCTTAGGGGTTCGCAGGCATCATTGTAAGTCAAGTTTCTCGAGGAAGGCCATTGTTTCCAGCTTTTTCGTCTTAGGGCTTCCTTTCGGGTTCTTCTTAGGTTGGGTTCCCGAGTAGTACCCTTTTGCACTTACTCCAACTTGTAGGAACAAGGGTGCCCTTATTATGCAGGGGCTACTGAGGAACCTAGCAGGGGCTCCTTTAAGGTTTCCTTTAAGGCTACCTCTAAGGGTTCCGTTGTTCCATTCGGGCAAAGCAGGAACCCGTTCCTTTGCGGGCTCAGCATTTTTCTCCCAGATGCGGCTGAACCATAAATTGCACTTGCCCTAAGCCCTAAATCCGCCAAACCGTATGGTTGCTCCCTATGCCCTAAACCCTAAACCCTAAACCCTAAACCCTAAACCGAAACCGTATGGTTGCTCCCTATGGCACTGAATTTCAAGCCAGCTTTGCGTGTATCCTAAGGCTTCCAGGGAGTTGCTCGAATTCTTCAACCTCCTTGCAAGTGCTATAGGGGCCTAAAAAAATTACCAATACTATTAAGGCTTGTTCCTTATGAAAAGCATAGTATAATATACCCCAAAACCCTATCCCAATTATTGAGGCCTGTACTGTTAAGGCTTGAGACCTAACGTCGTGACGGTTGACGCGTCCAGACACGATAGTGCGTGAGATTGAGGCTTCTGAGAAGAAGCAGGTCCAGATGGAATTTCTTCATATCAGTAGTATTCTTGTTAATTTAATGTGTTCTTATGATTTTTAGTGTAATATTAGTATTATAAGTCTATTCGTGTCCTTCGTTTTGAAAAAACCTGTTCTTCATGCTACTGGTGGGATGGCCCAGGTCGACAAAGAAACCCTGGGCATGGGTTAGACTCGCCGACCCTCAACACCATAATAATTCTTAGTTCGAGAGGTCAAAGCTTTGGGAGGTCTGGACGCAGCTTCTCTCACCTCTCTTCAAGCCCTTACCACTAAATTCCTAAACGCTACACCCTCAACTCTAAGCCCCTAAACCCCCAGACCCTACATAACCCTACAAAACCAACTCTCCCCTTCTCGCCCAACGTCGGACCTCAGGAACGCTGTCCATCTCAGCGACGAGCTCCGTGTCGCCACTGACAGAGAGCCCTTGGGCATTCCTTTTATAGGATACTATAGGGGCCTTAATTATTTTCCATGCTGTTTTGAGGGTTCCTTATTATAACTATAGTATAATGGGTCCCAAAACCCTATTCTAATTAAGGCCCCCAAGGTTTACGAGGGTTGTATGTTGAAAGGGCTCTATAGGTTGCTCGCGTTTGCCCTCTCAGATCTTGAGCATAGGCCCGGTAGGGGGGAGTGGAGGGTGTGTGTTAGGGCATGAGTCGAAAGCAGTTTAGCAGATGTCAGGTTTGTACCTGCAAGGTGCCATGAACTTTGGTCCAAGATATTCTGGGTCTGCTGACTGTATGTCCTGGGCTGCTGGCTTTTTCGGGTTTGAGGCACGGAAGGGTAGCTTAACATCCTTACATTTCGTTGACGGGCTTGTGGGTCTGGAGTTGTGCACATTCATAGCCCTTTGTTGATTTCAATCACCTGTACACCTATGTTTGCTTTTGGACAGGTTTGTGTAATTACGTGTGCAGCCGAAGATGTCCAGTGCATGTGAGAGTCGCCTTCGGATCCTTAGCACAAGCTTGCCTTCTTGAGGGACGAAAACAGGGTTCGAGTCATGCCGGCAGACCCCCCAACGGTGCAAGGCTCATTATCACCCTACTTGCGCGAAAATAGGGTTCCGATAGCCATGCTTGCTTTTTCCCCATGAGCCTTTAAGTAGGCTCAAAAACTATCAGAACCTCGCCCAAAACAAACTTATAAACTCCCACATCCTGAGTCCCATCATGATGCTATGAGTACTCTCCATCACCCGAAGCGAAGCCTTAAAGCAATCCCAATCCTTGAACACGAAGCCGTAAAGGCTTGAAGAATTTGAGGTAACCTTGCCCGACTACCCAGCAACGCCACAGCCGCTTCGTCTTCTTTATTCTTGTGAAGAGAGATCAAGGTGTAGGGGTGAAGGGGCTTGATGTTGAAGGTTCCCTAAGCCCTAAACCCTCAAGTTCACCCATATCTCCTTAGAGTTCCACCATATAGTTATCGTAGAGTATACCCTGCAAAACCGTAGTCCAGTTCTAAGGCCCCTACTAAATTCGGAATTCGATTTTGGGTTTCGGGTCTTTCGGTTTTAATGTCAATGGTCTTGAGTTCGGGGCGAAGGGTTTGAGATTCATGATCCAGGTGTTGGAGTTTTGAGTTTGGGATCCCGCGTTGGAGGGTTTGGGGCTTGGGTAAACCGGGCTAGGGGAAAAACCCAAACCCTAAACCCTAAACCCCTAAACCCTAAACCCTAAACGGCCTAGCTCGAACCCCGAAGTGCCCAGAACCCAAGAGCTCCCTGTAGGTCTCGAATGATAGCCTTGTAAGTGCCCAAGGAATGATTCTGTGTTTCGTTAAAGTACCCTAAATAGTAGGATCCTTATTGAAAAGGACCCCAAGATAGGGTACCCCTAATTTTCGGAAATCAACCCAACAGAGTATTGAGAAGCATGTTTTTTTTATATAGGTTTAAGTGGCTTAGAAGCATATAGTTCTTACCTTCTAACACCCGCATACCCCGCGCCGCTCCCCGCAAAGCACAACCCAATGCTGCAACGAGCGGTGGTCAACTCAAAGCCCGAGCTCTAAACCTTAAGCCTGGCTAAGGTAGCTGATTGGTGGCCTGCCTCAATCGGGGCTCTCTAGACCTCCTGCGGAATAGAAAGAGGCCCTTAAAAAAAAAAAAAACCTTAAGCCTGAATCCCAGACGCCAAGCCCGAGCCCAAAACCCTAATGACCAAAGCCCTCAACCTTGACTTATAGTAGAAGCCTGAAAGTTGGAACATAGCTTTAGGAGGATTAGTGCTAGGATCCCTTATACTTTACCTTAAGGGCATGAGGATAATGATGTTCCAACTTTTTGGCTTCTACTGTACTACGCCCTCATGGAATCCAATAAAACCCTGCAGAGCTTTCAACAACACCTGCAGAACTCTCGAAAGCCCGACAACATTCAAATAGAAACTTTAAAGCATCCCGGTATGTGACCGTATTCTCGGGGCCTGAAAACAACACCATTATGTCTGAGGCTTCCTTTAATATTTGGGTATAGTACTCTAATGTACCCTAGTCCAACTATGATTATGAAGGCTCCTATGGAACAGCCCTACTTAGTTCACCTGAAAGCTTTTCGCCCGAGCCCTGAAGATTTAAAGGAAGCCTGAGAACCCCCAATCCAAGGAATCGTTAAAGGATCTATGGGGGTTCTCTTAGAGGAAGTCGTAAAGGAGCCTTCAAAGGATCCCTATTAAGGCCCTATAAAATAGAACCCTTCCCCTAAACCCTATTGAGGCCCCAGTATATAGAGCCATTAAACAAGCGGCTCAGGGATGCGAGACGGCCTTGCGGTTGCTGCTTGGCTTGCATTTTTTCGGGTTTAGTAGCAGTGTAGTGGTAGTAGTAAGGGTTTAGGGTTACTACTACTACTACTACTACACTACAATGTAACTACAACTACTGCTGCTACTCATAGTCATTACTCAGACTGCCTGCGACTACAACAACTAATACTGCCGTGAGTGACTGACTCGGAGCCAGAATACAGCTGCCAGGCCGGCTCCTGCGTCGGACCAACAGCACGATGCGCAGGAGACGGGGCTTAGGGCTTCAGGGTCTGGTGCTGGCTTTTGGAATAGGGTTTTCCGGTAAAGGGTTGATTGGGTTTGGGCTTTTCGACTCGAGCATAAGGTTGCGGGCATGACGGTTACTAAGGACTAGGGAGACGAGAAAAAAGGGCTCGAAGAGGCATCGTATAGATTATTGGTGTTTAATTTCCCTTCTCTTGTCCGTTTTTTTTGTAATCTGCCGTATAGAGGAGGTGAATCACTCGCTTCCCCATATTTGATCTTACCATTCATCGCCTTCAGTTTAAGCCCCAAGCCAGTTTTCGAAGCCTGATGTGATAAAATAAGGAATTATGTCTAAGGCACCACTTGGTTTACGGTCATCCGCCTATGAGGCTTGGTGTAATACTGTTCGAGATAGCTCTCCCAAGAGGCCCCCAGCACGTCCCCAACTTCAACCCCCCCAAAACCCACGCCCAAGTCGAGTGTCTAATAATCGATCTGCACTTCTTTGAACCTTCGTTCCACCACGCCCCATCCCGGTTGCAATGCCTGTACTCTCCTTACCAGTCCTTTCTGCCTTTGGTAGAGCCCTCCCGCTGATGCAATGACGTCGTGTACAGCCGCACCCGAAACTCCGTCTGCCTTGGCAGTTTAGGGACCCCAAAAGGACACAAGCATAAGCATGCTATAGGGATATCCTTACAGTATTGGGCTTCATTATAGGAGGGTTTATATAATATCCCTATTCTAATTTTTGCTTCCGTGCTTTTGTGGGGCCCTAGCAGTGGCAGGTGCAACAACCGTGCGGCGACCGCTGTCGCAATGGTTGCCTTGGGTGCGCCCCCTACAGCTGCGGCTGACGTTTGAAGGGGTTAATATAGGGACCTAAATAATTAATTACCAACACAATTTTGGGGACTCCTTCTTATACCTTCCTTACAGTGTAATATAACCCAAAACTAGCTATTAAGGCCCTATATTGTGCAGCGCATCCTCCTTTGGAATCCCCAAACCCACAGACCCGGGTATGGTTCAATGCAGAAGCATGCAGACCGGGTTTAGGGTTTAGACAAAAATCGTCGGTTTGCGCTGAAGTTATTCTGAGCCGTACATAGTACACCCTAAGTTGCCAACCTCTACCTTGAACCCTGAACCCTAACCTGAAATCCAAGAGGGTAGATGAGCCTTCTTTGACCGAAGTGTAGGCCCTAAACCCTAAACCCCTAAACCCCTAAACCCCTAAACTCCTAAACCCTAGGGACTTGGAGCTTGATTTCAAGGCTTACAGGGTTCAGGGTGAAAGGTTGAGAGGTCCGAGGGTTTTGGGTAGAGGTTGTCGGGTTTAGGGTTTAGGGCTTAGGGTTAGAGGTTGTCGAGTTCTTAGTAGTAGAGTCGAGTAGGTAAGCTTTAACCTTTTTTGGGTACTATAATCCCGATATAATCCCAATATGCTCCCAAAGGTTAACCTTTAGTTCCCCACCCAGGATACTGGACATGTAGGGGTTTAGGGTTTAGAGGGTATTCACTTTCGACGTTTGGCGCCCTAGCCCAACGTTGCTGCCGAAGTTCTACCCCCCCCCCCATGTTTCTGAATAACCCAAAGCCCGAACGCTCACGAGCCCTTGGTCCAGATTCAGGCGTCAACATTCTAGCATGTGCGCAACAACGTATGCAACATGTTTGTCCGCGATGTCCGTAATAAAACGACGCCCTCTCCCAAGTCCCGAACCCCGAAGCCACAAACCCTGCCAACCCTAAAACGCCACTTTAACCCTAAACTTGCTTTTCTTGAGCGAAAGTTCCGACCCTGGATAGTCTCAAGAAGGGGACGGAAGTCACAGTAAACCCTGAACCCTTAATCCCTTAAATCCCGAAAACCCTAAATCCCGAAACCCTAAATCCCTAAACCCTAAACCCCAAACCCTTTGCGACCCCAAACCCTAAACCCTAAAAAGCTCGGAGATCTCCATGGAGGGCCAGGGGACCCGTGATCCTGCACCCACAAGCTGCCAGGTTCTGTTGAGTTCAGCTGCTTGAATATATGACAATAGAACGCGTATACTACAATATACTACAGTATAGTAAAATGTAGTAGAATATGAAATAAATACTATAGTAATATATTCCGATAGAATAGAAAATAACATATCACAGGAGAATATGCCCCCGCCCCTCCAACGAGCAGAGATCCCCAAAGACCTTACATATGGTGAGGCCCTGGTAGGCACCAACAAGTCCTGCCTGGCCAGGCACCGGCTAAACCGGAACAGTGCCCTTGCATATTTGGCTGCTCGGGGCGTCCCTTGGCTAACGATGGGTAGTTATAATTCTGAGTGTTTGTTATTGTTCTTGTTCTGGTTCATATTCTTGTTCTTGTTGGTGGTGGTTGTTGTTGTGGTTGTTGTGGCTCTGGCTCTGGCTGTGGCTGATGCTGTTGCTGTTGCTGTTGCTGTTACTGCTGCTGCTGCTGCTGGTGTTGTTGTTGGTGGTGGTGGTGTTGGTCTTGTTCTTGGTCTAGGTCTTGGTCTAGGTCTTGGTCTTGGTCTTGTTGTTGGTGTTGGTGTTGGTGTTGTTGTGGTAGTGACTGGTAGTGGTCGTGGTCGTCGTCGTCGTCGTCGTCGTGGTCGTCGTTGGTCGTCGTCGTCGTCCTCCGCATTCCTGCGTTCTTGCGTGTTTGCGTGCATGTGCTCGTTGTGTTTTAATTTGTGGGTTTGGGGTTGCATATATACAATATATACAATATATCAATATATCAATATATCAATATACATATATATATATATATTGATATATACATATATGTATATACATACATATATATATATATATATATATATATTGATATTTTGATATATACATATGTATATATGTATGTATGTATGTATGTATGTATGTATGTATGTATGTATGTATGTATGTATGTGTGTATATATATGTATATATTATATACATACATATATATATATATAATGTAAATAGTTTTTATGTTCTGCTTATATCATTATACAGACCTACGTACATACACATAGTTGTTTTCGGGTTGCACAAAGGTCTAAACTGGTGTAAAACACTTCAAGAGTTGGGTGGGTTCAGCGGTTTGGGCCGTTATGGTGTTGTGGGGTTCAAGGCACCCTAGTCCCTAAGCCCTAGTCCCGACTCCCTAAATCTAAACCCTACTCCCTAAACCCTTATCCCTGATCCTCAACACCTAACCCTAAACCCTGAATGGGGCTGGTTGTGTTGGGGGTTTTCGGCAGGCCTGTGTCCAACAACTACTTCTCGTGCCCCTGGCCCCGAACACTAAACCGGGAAGCCCGGTACATCAATGGGTTTATGGATTTTGGTTTCCCTAAGTCCTAACTCGTTCCGGCTCTGATTCCGGAAAGGCACACGTGGAGGGGCGCAGACGGCCTGAGAGTTTTACCTACAGGATTTGGGGGCTTGGTACTTACATTGAGAACTGCAGGGTGACTGCACTTCTATTTCCTATGTCCCTGGCTACGGCTTACGAGTATCCAAAGACTTTCAACAGAGTACAGCATCTACGGATTAGAGCTTAGCGTTGAAGGCTTTAGGCGATGGTGATCTCCGTTTCCGGTGCTCTAGCTGTGTTGCATGTATCTGCACTTGATCCGCCTATCTATTGCATACATGTAACTTTTGTTAGTTCTAGTTGGTAGTTGCACATACATATTCGTGCTGCGGCCGAGACTTTAATGAAGAATTCAAGGATTCTGGTTTAGGGTTTAGAGCATAGTGAGGGGGCAGCTGATGGGATCAACGAAACTCAGCGGACATGGAGCTGTCGTAGATTTGCTGGCTGATGCCCCCATAAGCTTTGAGCCTTACGCCCTGAACCCTAAACCGTGAACCCTGGTCGATGCCAAGGAGTATCCACGCACTGGGGCGCAGATCTGAGCTCGCGCTCCACCAGGCCACTGCAAAGGGGTCGGGGGAGTCCCCGGCGTAGAGTTTAGGTTTTAGGGTTCACTTAGTTTGGTGTTTGGCATTTCGGGCTTTCAGGCTTTGGTGTTGAGGCTTAGGGGTTTGAGGTTTAACATATTGGTCGGAATTATGATACAATAATAGTATCCGCTTGTTGTCCTTTTCCCTTTGCAGCTATACTATGAATGAACTATCCAATACCCTATGCTAATTACTTATCCCAGAGGGTCCCACACACACTACCATTATGGAATTAGGTCCCCAAAACCACAACAGGGATGGTTTTTTTGGGGCCTAATTCCATAAATAGTGTATATGGACCCTCTGGGAAACCATTAAGGGGATGGTCTTATGGGACCCAATTCCATAATCGTAGCGTATATGGACCCTCTGGGTTACTTATTCAGACCCTACAGGGAAATTTGGCGCTTTGGCTTTGACGGCTCTAGGCAAGATCTGGGCAATATAAGGGCCCGAAGAAGCAGACAGTGCTATTAAATACAACGTCTTGGGGTTGCCGTCATATCCATTTTGCAATACACTACAGTACTCCTCGACCCTATCCTACCCTAAACCCAACTAGTCATCCAGACCCCTACGTTACATGATACTTCCACTTGCGGTGTGTGCAAGCCTAGGGATTAGGCACTCCAATTCAGGAGCTAAGGAAAGCATGACCTTCAGATGCATGGCATTGTCCTTCCAAGGGTAAAATGGCAGCTGGGTTTAGATAAGCGTTGCAATCATGCTGTCTGATTCGGGTTGGAGGTTGTGTGGTTTGGCATCTCGGGTTTACTCGAGGGTACTTTCGCATACAGCCTAAACTAGGTATCGATATCGATACTTTTTGAATTTTCCATGCTGTTGAATAATATAGAGCCCTAATTGTAGATGATTTTGCGGGCTGTTGAAATCGACACCTAGTACACCACCTATAAAAACCTTAGTATATGCCGTGTAAAGCCCGAAGCCCTGGTTTGAGCCCGGGCTGACAGTGACAAGGGTGTGAGAGTGGGGGCCTCAAGAATGATAGTAGAGTTTTTGGGGTTTAGGGTTTAGGGTTAATAGAGTTTTTTTGGGGGGGTATATTCCAAAGTGCAATAACGAAACCCCGGCAACGTAATGACAACTATTTACACCCCTATAGTTTGACGGCTCTTTCCACTTCTTTGTACAGGGCGAGCTTGCTGAGGAATATCTCACCGTGTGAGGGACCTTGATCCTTCCTTTCTCTTCGTCGACATGGTTGTATTAGAGCGGCTGTACATGATCATAAGCGTAGATAACCTAGAACATATACATATATGTACCTCCATCTCTCTATGTAGACACATATTTATGTAGCCCTTTAAATCTACTGCAGAACCGTTTTGAGACAGCCGCACTGAGCCCTACAACCCTTTGAGCAAGTCACGAACCCTGGACCCTAGAGAGTTCTGAACCTTGAAACCGAAAACCCCAAAGCCTAAAACTTAAACCCTAAACCCTTCCTATAGTCTCCATTGTAGTTCCTTTTGCGGGTTACCTTATAGGATCCTACATATATAATTGGTTGAACCAAAACAAGGAACTACAATGAAGACCATAGGTTGTAAACCTTAAAACCTGACAAATGAAATGCGAGCCGCAGGATACCTCGCCCTCATGTTTCTGGACCTTTGCTCCTCGTACGCAGAAAGGAAGCTCCGAGTGTAAGCTTTCAGGGCTCAACTTAGCGGGGTCTGGGGCTGCAGGGTTTCTTTTGCAGTAGAAGCCAGAAAGTTGGAACATGGCTTGAGGAGGATTAGTGCTAGGATCCCTTATACTTTAATCTAAGGGCATGAGGATAATTGTGTTCCAACTTTCTGGCTTCTACTATAGGGAGGTTTCTTTAAGGGCTCTGCCAGGCTCTATATACATGGGCTCATGTACCTACTAGGCCTTCGGATTTAGGGTTTATAGGGTGCTTGGGGTTTGGGTAACGGTTTAGGGGTTTAGCCAAGCGGCCAGGTGCAGGAATCAAGAAGAGCATTCAGAGTCCCTGGAGCTGTACGTAAGCCAGTTTACTCTTATTGCTGCAGTTGTGTGGCGGATGTATGGCTACTTGTATTCCTCGACCAGCACCTGGAGCTATAAGATGCCCGACGGAGAGGGTACATGTATAAGTAGGTTTCTATTAAAACTCCAAAACTCTGTAGCCCTAAACACTGTAAACCCGAAACTCTAGTGTCCGTGACAGCGAGCAGCTCGACCAACATTTTCAAGCAGTGTTGAGATCTGGTTCCCTGAAGCTTGGTAAGGGCCTTGCAGAGGTTTCGGAGTCTGATACGGCTGATGGACAAAATCCTGCATTACCCATTATAAAGAATATACCATAATTCCCATAGTTTAGGGTCCTTAGGGTCATGCAGGATTTTGTCCATCAGCCGTATGTCAGGAAATAAAGGCTTTTTAGTTTAAGAATGTTTAGATAATCGGGTATAGGGTTTAGTCCCCAAGACCTCATGCCTGAATGATGCCCTGTATGACTCCACTCATCCCTTCCTTTACGTAAGGCCATCTTCCCTAAGCCCTAAGCCTTAAACCCTAAAACCCAAAAGCCCCACACCCTATAAACTCTAAAACCGTAAACCGTAAACCCTAAAAGCCTATACCCTAAACCCTGAACCCTGAAACCCTAAACCCTAAAGCCCTAAACCCTAAACCCTTAAACCCTAACCAAAGAGAGCCGAAGGCCCCACTCGCGCAAAGCCTTACAGGGGAGACTTGGAGGATTTTGGGACTTAGTAAGTCAGGTTATAAGTACCTTAACTGGGCTTATAAGTGGTCTGGTTATAAGTATAGTTACCTTACTTATAACCCCAGTTACTAAGTCCCATGATCCTTTAAGGACCTCTTTCGTGAAGTGCTGCATGCCAAGCCAAAGAAGTGCTCGTTTCGGGTTCGGGGTTTTAGGGTTTAGGGTTTTAAAATTAGGGTTTAGAGTTTTAGGGTTTAGGGTTTTAGGGTTTTTGTTTTATAGGGTTTATAGGGTTTAGGGTTTAGGGTTTTAGGGTTTTTGTTTTTTGTAGGGTTTAGGGTTTAGGGCGGGCCTAGGGCCAGGGGGATGAGGCTTCTGCCAGGCCTAGGCTACTCAGCCATGCTGTCACCCGCTGCCCAGGGAATACGCAACACCAGGGTCATTGAGAAGCACACGTGAGGCGGGATAGCTTAAAGCAGTCCCAGAAACGAATCATTTTAGCAGTTTCGGGGTGCGTCTCATGCCAGCGCACATCCTCCGTCCCTCACGTAACCTTATTGTTCTACCTTCTAATACTACCATTAGACAACACGGATCCTGACACGTGGTATCCTGAGTCAGCTCCTCCAAGAAGGCTTGCCCTTGCACCATTTCCAAACACCCTAAGCCCTCTCAGCACACTCGTTCGGCACGCAACGCATTCTTGTACGGGCCTGAAGAATTCGAAGGATGCCTTCTATTTGTTGAAGTTCCCGAATGCGTTGATATAGCGACAAAACACCCAGAGCCCCAGCCCAAAGAGTCAAGTGTCAACATTGCACACGGAATCATGGGCGCTTATGCTACGAAACAGGCGAGAATGAGAAAGACTGAGAATATGGACCCGTGATAGTAAGATCCTACTAAAAAATCTTCACTTAACCTTTTCAAACCCAGCCTAAACCTTAAACCCCTCAACCCTAAACCTCTAAACCCTAAACCTTAACTCCCTAAACCCTTAACCCCAACACCCCCGATCTCACGAAAGTCGGGACCCTATAGTTGTTCATCCCTCAACCCGAAACCTAAAGTTCCCGAAAAATCTAGGGCTTAGGGTTCAGGGGTTACCACTATGGGCTATTAGACCCTAAATATCCCTATTAGGACCCTAAAACGGGTAGATTAAGGTACCCTTAAGGTCTAATAGCCCATATCAACCCCAATCCCTAAGCCCTACGTGAAGGGCCTGGGCACATCTTTCAGTAGAGATTCATGGGGCTAGCTGCTTACAGCCCTAATTAAAAGTGCTTACAGCCGGTATGGCCATACTTAGTTACTGAGTCCCCCGATTTTTCAACTAATATAGGGGTCGGAATATCAGTCATTCTACATCATGGTCCTTGCTATAGCTATAGTATACTGTAAATGTACCCTCAAGCCATGTTCCGATCATTAAAAACCGCTATACTAGAACCCCTAACGACCTAGCCCTAAACTCCTGAATGCTGCTGGCATTCTATAAGACCGAAGCTGGGTGTTCAGCAAAGACTCCAAAAGCCCTCAGCATGGGATCTTCCTTAAGTACAACAGGCCAGAAATTGGAAGCCTAGATGGTTGCCAATGTGAACATTATTCCTCGGGGTTCATCCTACCTGTCGTCTCCATTGTAGTTCCTTTTTTTGGTTCAACCAATTATATATGTAGGATCCTATAAGGGAACCCCCGAAAGGAACTACAATGGAGACGATAGGTATAATGTACCCCCCCAAGCCCTAAACCCTAAACCCCTAAACTGCCCTAAACCCTGAACCCTAAACTGCCCCAAACCCTAAACCCCTAAACCCCTAAACCCTGAACTGCCCTAAACCCTAAACCCCTGAACCAAAAACTGCCCTAAACCCTAGAATAATGATTACGGCCCGTATGTTGTGGTTCGGGCTCTAGGGTGCGGGGTTCTCAGTCCAGAAGGGTCCAAGTCGTTCTTTTTTCATGGCTTTTGGTCCTTTTGGTACCTAAAAAGGCACAAAAACCCTATAATAGCGAGTACTTGGACCCTCCCTATGGTTATGTTAGATATTCTATATTACACACTTTTGTATTGTTTCATACTATATACCATATATTGTGGTTCACAGTCTGGACTTAGGTTTCTGGGTTGAGCTTAAGGTTCCCTTTGAGGCCGGAAGGCTCTGGGGGTTCAATAGGGTTCAGGGGTTTAGGGGGTAGGGTTTAAGGTTTAGGGTTCAGGGGTTTAGGGTTTAAGGTTTAGGGTTGTGGGGTTTAGGGTTTAGGGGTTTAGGGGTTTGGGATTTCCGGTTTAGGCTTTGGGGTTTAAGTTTAAGGTTTTAGGGTTCAGGGCTTCGGGGTCTAATGTTCAAACGGTGGATTTGCTTCCTGTCCTAAGTCCGAACAAACTGATACGTGAGATCACCCTTTTGCTGCACCCTATGCCTAAGCCCTAAACCCTAAACCCTAAACCGACACAACGGCCCATACCACGATGAAAGTGAGCCCCTGTTAGACCCTTACGTTCTGATTCTTGAGGCCATATGGGAGTTTCCGAAAATAGGGGTACCTTATTTTGGGGGTCCTTATAATAAGGATCCCTACTATTTAGGGTACTATATTAGCGTCCCCTATTTTCGGAAACTCCAATATAAGCCCCAACGGTAACAAGGGTTGTGTAAACCGTGAATCCCCCTGGCTTGGGCTTTGGTTTAGTGTCCAGTCTGGTTGGTGTGTGTGGTTGGGGGGTGTGTATTTTCCAGTCAGAGCGGGTGTGGTCAGTTTGTTTTTCGGGTACTGGCCTAAACCTGAACCTCTAGACGTGGGGTTTATGCTTTTGAGAGCCACGGTTCAGCAGCTAGGGGCTGAATGCAGTCGGGCCATAAGCCCGAAATGCCAGAAAGTGTAGGATGTAGGGTCTTGGTTTCGGGTTTAGGGCTGCTTGAAGCCCGAAGCCCTGATTCCGCTCATCGAAAGGTGTTCCTAAACTCTTACTCTTAAGCTCTTCGACTGGACATCTTGCATGTAGGGCGATTCCCCTAAGGGTCCAAAGGACCCAATAATTAGGTACTTGGGTTTAGGATAGTAGTTAAGTAGCTCAATATTTAAGAGAGTATATGATTATTAGGTACTTGGACCCTTAGGGTTCTGAAACCCTTGAACAGAAACCCTGAAGCCTGCAACCCTAAACCAAACCCTACGACCCCGAACCCCTAAACCTCAGCCCTAGACCTGAACCCCTAAATGCGAAAATCTATAGTGAACCCCAGAAAGTTGGAACATGGCTGTAGGAGGATTAGTGCTAGGATCCCTTATACTTTACCTTAAGGGCATGAGGATAATGATGTTCCAACTTTCTGGCTTCTCCTTTTCAGGGTTACAAAAGGGGCCCTTTAATGTTTCTATGATATGGGGGCCTTTTTCTTTAGAGTAGGGTATTTGGGGGTTTAGGCACTCGAAGAAGTAGTATTGATACGTATTGAAGCTTTTATTGCAGGGGTATTGGAGTCTCGCAACATTTCATGCCGGGGTTCACCTCCGCTCCTTTCGCTGCAAGTGGTCTCTTCGGGTGGAGGACTTGGGGTTTAAGGTTTTAGGGATTTCGGGTTTTGTTTTTGAGATTTAGGGTTAGGCTTTGACTTTTGGCATGCGGCGGGCGTTCATGGATTCTTATTTTTTAGGTGGTAGCCTTCTAAGTGTGGTGGTTGAATGGGGCTTTCAGGTTTAGGGTTTAGAGCTTGTTATGCGGCTGTCAGATATTGGTGTGGAACAGAGAACAGTTCATTTGCATCTTAGTTTTTGGTGTTGTTCGTCCGGTGGCTTGGGTTAAGAGTTCAAGGTTTACTGTCTAGGGTTTAAAGCCCGAAACCCGCAACCCTATCATATTAGTCTTGAGCCAGTCACATGGAGCAACTGACTCTTCCGTTGATCATGCCTTCATTGATAGGAGCCCTAATCGCAGAATAGGGGTGTAAAAACGGATGTGCAGTATATCTCTTTGTGTGCATTATACATATATATATATATATACACATATGTATATATATATATATATATATGTATGTATATGTGTATATATGTATATGCATAGGTATATGTATATGTATATGTGTATGTGTATGTATATGTGTATGTATATGTATATGTATATGTATATGTATATGTATATGCATATGCATATGTATATGTATATGTATATGTATATGTATATGCATATGCATATGCATATGTATATGTATATGTATATGTATATGTGTATGTATGTATGTATGTATGCATGTAGGTATTTGTATATAAATATAAAAAATGCATATATATATATAGAGAGAGAGAGAGGGAGATATAAACATACACATATGATGTGCCTGAGTGTATATGTCGTTCTTAAAGGTGGTGTACCATTATGTATCTGTACACGTTCTACATACGGATATATCCTTGTATTAGACAGTATGTTCAGAGTGCTCCTGGTGTCATCTATTCATGCAGGCTTTTAGGGTAGCTGATACGCAGATCGGCACAGAGTTAGTTCTGCATCAGCTGTAGAAGGGCATCATAGCATTGAAGTTCATAGACCAGATAAAGAGTCCAAAATAATTACCTATACTATTCTGGGGGCTCCTGATATTATAGTCTCTATAGTATAATATACCCCAAAGCCCTATTCTAATGGTTAAGGCTCCTACAGCAGGGTTTCAGAGTTAGGCCATTCGGGCTGGGCATCGGGGTACGAGTTAACAGGGAATGCGCTGCTGTTATCTTCTGAAACCAGCAACTACCTAGACCTACTAAACCCTACTTTTTTGCAGGCTCTTATTGTAAACCCTAATATGGGATTTGTAGGGGCCCTGCAAAAAAGTAGGTTCTGGTGGGTTAACGTAGGACATTGCTCTCAGAGGCAAGCTCTAGTATTTTGCTGACCAAAGGAAGCACTTATGGCAGTTTCCGAAAAGTCGGGGTACCTTGTTTTGTGGTCCTTATAGTAAGGGTCCTACTATTTAAGATACTATATTAGGGTCCCCTATTTTCGGAAACTCCCATATGATCTGAATCGGGTTTGCTATGCTAAGGCTTCAGGTCTTGCTTATGTCAGCATTTGTGGGATGTTTTGTATGCGATTGAATAGGATTTTCAATAGCGTTGCTTACTTTTCAGGCTTGTGCCCATTGAGGCAAATCGGGTTCCTTTTGCGGGACGGTCTAAGAGCCCTTGACCTTGCTTCGCACTGTTTTCAGGAGCTCTCATGTAGTAGGGTAATACAGGGGCTTTAGATAATTAGAATAGGGTTTTGTGCCCCATTATACTAAGATTACAATAAGCAACCCCCTAAAATAGTATAGGCAACTACTATGGCCCCTATATTACAGGATTCTGTCATGTCGGTAAACTGCAACCAGACAACCCTAAAGCCTTTGGTCTACTCAGAGACCCGGCACGCCGCCAGTTTAAACCTTTATGCACGCCCTTGGGTACCTGGGTCTTACATACTTGGCTCAAACCTCCTCCAACAAGAATCGACAAACCCTAGACACTAAACCCTAAAACCCTAAACCCTAAAACCCTAAGCCCTAAACCCTAAAACCCGCAACCCCAAGGCAAATCCGAAAGCTCAGAGCCCGAAACCGGTGATTCCAGTTGGGTTTTCAGGAGCTCTTGGGTGGTCTCGTCAGTTTATGGTTTAGGGGTTTAGGGGTTTAGGGTTTAGGGTTCAGGGTTTAGGGGCTTAGGGTTTAGGGTTCATGCAGCAGTCCAGAATTTAGGGACAAATTCAGGGTTCTTCAGGTTGTTTGGTGGAGTTCTTGGGTTTTAGAAGCTCTTGGTGAGCTCCGGACAAGTAGCGGCAACCAGCGGCAACCTTGGAAGCGTTTTCCGATGTTCTGTTTTTTGGGGTTATGGTCTCCTTTAAAAAAGGATCTGCAGAAAGCTTTTTTAGTTTTTCTAAGTGTAGGTACACACTGTTGTAGCAGATGAACATTATCTTTGAGAGGGTGAGTTTGGGATTAATGCTTTTATTCGGATGCATTTCGGGTCTAAGCTGTTGGTGTGTGGGTTTAGGGCTTTTTGGTTGTCTCTAGGGATTGAAAAGGTTAGGGTGGTGGTGCATCTGAACCCTAGACCCTGAAACCTCAACCCTAAACCGTGGAGACTTACAGAGAGACCCAGAGGCCAGATGGGATATCTATAGACTTGCTACACGCAATCTTCTTTCGCATTTTCGCGAAGCGCCCTTGTGCGTGCGCCTGTCGCGGGCATGCAGGCATGAGAGGCTCCCTAAAGCCCTGAAAACAGTAATAGCAATATTATTCATAGTAGTGTTAATCAAGATAGCAGCAACAGCAACTTTAAGTCACAAACTCTGTCGTGCATGACCCAAACAGCCCATGAAGCCCCAAAGTGTGTGTAGGGCCAAGCTGGTGAGTTTCAGATCTCCGAACGTCCGAGCCGTAGGCCCAGAATCCCAGACCGTTTAGGAAGATATATTTAATCATAGGGACCCTTACGGGGGGGGGAGGGGGTAGGGGCCCCTTCCCCCTACCCCCCCTAAGGGTCCTTATGATTTAAGGATCAGGGCCTGCCCAGACCCTCCCTCTACCCTCTATTCCTAAAGACCGATGGCTCGGGCCCAGCGGGCCCATATCTGTGTTACCATTCTGGAATGGGGCCGTCCTTATGGTTTCCGGGGCCTAACCCCAAAATAGTCGTATGTATGTATTCTCTAGGTATGCGTGTAGGGTTTCGAGTTGTAGGGTGGGGCTTCGAGTTGAGGGGTCAAGGACCCTAAACCCTAAACCCCAATTAAGCCCCGAACCCCTAACCCCTAATTTCCACACCCCTAAACGGGGGGGGGGAGGGGAGGGGCGCGTAAGGGCCCTTCCAGGAGGAATCTTGAGTCTGAAGCCTCGGCCGGGTCGGTTTAGGGCTTAGGGGCTTAGGGTTTAGGGTTTAGAGGTTTAGGGCTTAGGGGTTTAGGGTTTAGGGTTTAGGGGTTAGTTGTTTAGGGGTTTAGGGTTTAGGGGTTTAGGGTTTAGAGTTTAGGGATCGAGGAGAGTATTGCTGAAATCCCTATCCTTAGGAGCTGAATGAGTGCACTTCGCATTTGTTGGGATACTATTCCCTTTAGAACTGTATGAGCTGAGCAACCAAGTATAATTCACCCAAAAACTTCTTGAAACGATTTTTGCTTAAGGCCCTCTCTAAGTGTAATTCTCCCAAGAGCCTGTTCGAAGTAGTAAGGATCCTACATCCAAAGCCCGAAGCACCCGAAGCTCTGTGGCCTGCTAGCATCCTTCGCAGACCACGGTTTAGGTTAGGGGGGTTTAGGCTTTAGAGTTTAGGGTTAAGGGTTTAGGGCTAGCATCCTTCGAAGACCATGCTCTAGACGCCTGCTCAGAGGGTCGTCTGACTTGGCAAGTAGGGAATGTCAGGGTTGTGTATTGCGTAGTTACGCTTAGAGTTATTCATGGTCATGACCGGAATCACAGCAGTTCGAACATGATGATGTTTCCCTACCCAGAGGCTCCAAACTGCCTTAGTTCAGGAATAGACGTCGAGTCAGAACAAGCTTCTCCTCATGATTCAAATCTTGGGATTTTCGGATTTAGAAGTCCCTCGGTACCCATGAACCTCGAGTGCATTCTCTCTGTCTGGTTATGCCATAAATGCCCCCAAGCCCAGTCCTATAATAACAATAACAATCCAAACACAAATAATGAGGGTAATCAAAGTAAGAAGAATTATATTGTAACCCACCCGGGAAACCTACTCAACATTAAGATCCCTGCCGTAAATGAACTGCACCATGCCTTCCTGCCACACCCGTCCGAAGTGCGACAAGCCCTGGCATCGTCCCTCTCAGAGGCTGGCCCTCCAATCGAAATTAGAGTTTGGGGTTTAGGGTTTGGGGTTTAGAGGTTAGTTATCGAGGCTTTTGGGGTTGTAACTATACACAAGGTCTCAGAAACATAGCTAGAAACGCTTGAACTGGTGAGAAGTAGCTCTAGTGCTAAACCCTAAACCCTAAACCCCAAACCCTGATGATACCCCCCTACACCCTGAACTCTAAATACCCTAAACCCTAAACCCTAAACCCTAAACCCCAACCCCCCCAAAAGGCTCCTCTGAGTCGCATGGGACCCTTTCTGAAGCTTTAGACTCCTTATAAAACCCGACGAGACTCTCCTGGTATAGCCGTTTACCACTATGGGCTATTCGACCCTAAAGATCCCTATTAGGACCCTATTAAGGGTAGATTCAAGTACCCTTAAGGTCTAATAGCCCATAGTGGAAAGCCCATGGAGAAGCAAGCCATCATGTTGCGCAAAGTTGAGGGCTCTTGTTCGGATTTGGGGTTCGGGCTTAATGTTTAGGGTTTTGGGTTTTGGGTTTTAGGGTTTTAGGGTTTAGGGTTTAGGGTTTTAGGGTTTTAGGGTTTAGGGCTTTGGGTTTAGGGTTTTAGGGTTTAGGGTTTTAGGGTTTAGGGTTTAGGGCTGAAGCTCATTGAAGTTTGGTCCGACGATACTGCCCGGAGAGGGGGCCATCAGCAGCGCGCTTGTAAGGAGGACAGCTCCGTTGCCTGTCTCAGGGTCACAGCTAGGTAGGGTGTGGGATTTAGTGTTCAGGGTTTAGGTTCTCTAGGGTGAAGGGTTTAGGGCTCACGGGGCCAAAGCTGCGTCCGAGCTTTTAGGTTCAGTCTTCGACACCCTACCGAGATCCTGCGTTGTAGTGTGGCTGCTCTGCATAACCTGGATTTTGGTTACAGCAGGGTCCTAGCAGATCTGTCGAGCCAATCTAACAACTTACACTTTGAGAAACCAACAGATACCCTAAGCCCTAAACCCCCAACCCTAAACCCTGAACCCCAAACCACTCCTAAACCCAAACCCCGAACCCCAAACCCCAAACCCTGAACTCCAAACCCTAAACCAAAAGCTCCAGCGGCCTCTCCAAAACCGTCAGGTCAGACAATAGCAATGGCAGTTGTGGAGGTTTCGCAGGTACAAAGGCTTAACGGTTTGGTGTTTGGTAGCAGTTTTGGAGGTATAAAGGATACAGGGTTCAGGGTTTGGAGCTTTGGGAGGACGAAATGGATGCAGGGTTTGGGGTTTTGGTTGCAGTGTTGGAGGTATAAAGGATGCAGGATGTGGGATTTTGGTAGCAGTGTTGGAGGCATAATTGATGCAGGGTTGGCGTTCTTGTAACAGTTTAGGAAGTAGAAATGGATCCAGTGGTGTTGAAGGTGTAAGGAATACAGGTTTAACAGGTCTGGGGTTTCGGCAGCAGTTTAGGAGGTATAAAGGATACTGGATTTGGGGTTTTGATAGCAGTTTTACAGGTATACCTTTCAGGCTTCGGAGTGTTGGTAGCAGGGTTCGGGTTTTGGTAGCATTTTTGGGCGGTATGAAGGATACAGGGTTTGGGGCTTAGCTGCTCAGGATCGATGGGGTCTGGCACTGTGTCAGTTTTTGTTTGACGTTTTGTACGTTTGGGCCAATCCTCACAGTCAAACTCCCAACGCACACGCCCGGGTCGCAGGCATCGGAGTAGCAGCTTGGCATTTCATGACTGCCTTCCAGGTTCCGCTATCCACATTTTTTCTGCTAGGCCTTGCTTGCAGGACCGAGTTAGCATGTGAGGTATTCAGGTTGCTGGGTTTGTGCCTGTTTAGGGTTTAGGAAAGTTTTTGACACTAGCGTTTGGCTACACGGAGTGGGGTCACAGGGTTTAGGGAATTAATGTGATGTCTCACATTTTCTTGAGTTCTGTCTAGGAGGTTCCGCAACTAACTAGGTAGATCATACCAGACAGCTTAGTCGTGCTAGCCAGTCATTGCAACAATACTTCTGGCGTTAACGATGGTACCCTGGTACATCCTGCACCCTGAAGCTTCAGCCATTAACCGTTGTTTCGGTGGACGCCGCAGGGATGTGCATGGGGCTCTGACCCAGTGTACGCCTTGCATCAATGCCAACGAGGCCTAATATCTCCACTCCTCCCCGGTTGCAGAGTTGATGGCCAGGCAATGCTTTCCTAGACCTCCCAACTACCCTCCATTCCGGGGGTTTAGGGTTTAGGGTCCCCCCAACTGACTGCCCTCCATTATACCCCAAATACCCACTGCCAGGGACCAAAAGGCCTCTATTGAAGGGCCCTTGGGGGGTCCAGGTTTAGTCTTTTGACATCTCTGTTTGCAATGGTTCTGACTGGGTTGGGTGCATCGGTGGGACTCCAGGAGGGACTCGAACTGGTGGATTTCTGTAACGATCTGCTTTGGGCCTAAGCCGGTGCTTCAAAGTATTGGGGTTTAGAGTTTAGGGTTGAGGGGTTTCGGGTTTAGGTATTTTGAGGTTACGACTGAGGCTGACAGGATCGGGTTTACGGCCCAGGTGCCTGCAAAGCAATGAGCAATCTAGCAGGCAAGGATCTTGTACAGCAAATCATTCCTCCCCAATGTTTGCTGCGCTGATGGGTGATGAGCCAAGAGGTGGACTTTCATTAGACTGGGCAGAGCCGGAAATGCACGGTGTGGGGGTTTGGGACTTGCACTATAGCCAACCCTTGTTGCCTTCAGCATCGACCCAATCCAGACGCCCGAAGCTTGCAAGGAATGTACCAAGCTAAACGTTCACGAGAACCTGCCAGCCCAGAGACCATACCTCCATACCTATTTGGATTCAAGGTCTCGTTTTTGTAAGCCGCATGGGCATATCATGATAGGGATCTTAGGTAAATATAGTATGGTTTCTTTATTATGATAGCTTAAATCTGCGATGCTACAAAAGCCTCGCCTCACAAGACGTTCTGTAATGAAGGGATTTGGATTGTCTGGGAGGACTCCGCCTTGCACTATAGTGGCTCCTAGAAGTGCTAGAAGATGGTTTAGGGTTTAAAGGGGTTTAGGGTTATAGGCTAGTTATAGGGTTTAGAGTTTAGGGTTTCGGGTTGTAGGTTTAGGGCAGAAGCTTAGGGCAGACGAGCTTCTGCAAGAGCCATCTCTGTTGGAAAGCGTAAGACCTGCTTCGCGGATCAGGGGACTTAGCCAGAAGGGCAACAAATAGGTCCGAGTCGCTTGACTTTTTTTGTTGTGTATAGAAACGAAGACCAAAATGCAGTGTAGAATGACTAGAATGAATTCATAGTCTTTGTGAACTAATTAGAATGAACTAGAATGAATTATGTAGCCATCCTACAGATGAGCCTTAGAAGCAGTAAGCCCGACAATTGAAATATCAAGCCGAATCAAGGCCTTAATAAGTACAACAGGGTTCCTTTAAAAGGGTCTATGAAGGCTGCTATAAGGGATCTATAGGAATTTAAGGGATATAGGGGCTTTAATAATTAGAATAGGGCATTGGGCTCTTTTTTTGCTATAGTTATAATAGATATTATGCCCTATACCTCTAGAATTTAAATCTTCGGACCGCTATGGGAGAGATTGGTCGGGTTCTGGGTGGTGGGTTCAGGGTTTCGGGTTTGCTTCTTGAGATCTCGGGTTCCTCAACTTAGTAGCTGAGTCGGTAGCCTGTTTCAGCTTTTGGGGGGGGGGTGTTTCTCAAGTGTTCCTTTAAGGGAGCTATAAGGGTACTATAAAGGTTTAGGGGTGACCTTTAACCTTTCGGGGTTTAGGGTGCTATAAGGGGTCCTTTAAGAGATCTTCTGGGGTGCTATTAAGGGTGCTATAAGGGTTTAGGGGCAAACTAGAACCTTTTTGGGGTGTATATGATCCTACTATAATTGAAAAGGTTATTTTGGGCTAGGATACCCAGCCCCCTTAATTCAAAAGCTCTACAAAGAAAGGTCAATCGGGTATCGGGTTTGGATGGACCGTTTAGGGTTTGGAGTTTAGGCGGCATGAGGCTGTTTAGGGTTTCGGTTTGGGGTATAATACTAGGGGTTTCAAGAAGCAGGGTTTGGGACTTTTGTAAGGGAAGTGGCCCTATTCTATTCTGCTTCAGCCCTCAACCGTCAAGCTTTGCCCAGTTTCCGGCCCGACATGCCCTCAGCAACCGCGCCTGCGACACCGCCATCCCGGAAATGCTGGCGCAGGGCCCTTAGTCACCTTTTCCAGCCATGCAAGTAGGCAAACCTTCGTTTTCATTCAATCACTTTAATCTCGGCCTGAGAGGCTTACATATCAGTTTTCGAACTAAACCGGTTGGCCAGGTCATCTGTTTTGGCTATGTGGGAGTTTTGAGCTTAATTATTATGCTTTGCAGCTGTTGCTGGGTGGTGACATGGTTGGGAATGGGTGGAATGTTTGGTGTAGAGCCTGAATTCGTCTTTATCTGGCAAATTTGAGCTGTCGTAGGCTTTGCGGGTGTTTTGGCAGCAGCGAACCCTAAAACCCTTAAACCCTGGGCCCTAGCAAGGGCATCGGGTCGCAAGCAGGCGCAGTTAGTGAGCAACAGGGGGCGGCCCTGGCTTTGTTGCGGCTCGGGCTTGGGTCTAGTTGTTCTCTTAGTAGCTGAGTGGATACACTTGACACTTTTTGGGATAATATTAACCACTATAAAACTGAAAGTGTACACTTTTTGGGGCTCATGAACTCAGCAACTAAGTTCTTAGTGGGATGAATATAGAAGCCGGAATGATGGTTAGCTGATAATTTAGGGTTCCTTCTTGTGAATGTACGATCACATACCCCAAAACCATTATCTAAGCTAACCTTCAAAGCTCAGGGCTTTGAAGTCTGAGGTTGAAGGTTCGGGGTCAACTTCCCAAACCGACCTTGCCGTTTATACATTGTTCGGGTTTAGGGTTGTTGTATGGACATAACAGAGGAAATCATGACAAGCAACCCATAAACTGGAACGTTTTCTGTGGATGGAAGGTGTGCTTAAAGGATCAGGGGACTGAGCAAGAAGTAGGGTTTAGGGTTTAGGGGTTTGGGGTTTAGGGTTTAGAGTTTAGGGTATATGCGTTATTATTAGTTAGGTAGCTGCAGTTGTAGGTAGAGTGTTTACCCAAATTCAATTTTCACTTACTCGAACTCCCCTGATCCTGTAAGTAATCTTTAGATCTCCTTAAACCCTATAGAACCCTAAACCTATAACAATAAGTAATCTTTAAATCTCCTTAAACCCTATAGAACCCTAAAGCTATAACGATCCCACGAAACTCTGTGGAACCCCATACTCGACGAGCCCCACTTTGGGCTTCAAAGTTTGTATTTTGCCTATGTCGGATTCGTACTGCGTGCTTCCGGGATGTACCCTTTTTGGGTACCCTAAGTATTAGTGCCGTACTATATTAGGGACCCAAAAAGGGACCATAATTTTGACAACCACCCGAATGCATTGGGGTTTCATTGGGTTGCCGGACGGAACTCAACCCTAAACCGACATCGACCCCCTAAACCCTAAACCGGTTTAGGGTTTAGGGTTTAAGGCCATCCAGGATTTGAAGACGTGGTCAGTGTCAGAGACAGCTCGAACCTAAGCTCCCTTCCCACGCCGTCCGTCCTATTCCTAAAGCCTCAATCATGTTTAGGTAGGGTTTATAAAGTTTGGGTTTATAGGGTTTCAGGGTTTAGGGTTAGAGTATATGGTTTAAGAAGTCTAAGCCTTAAGCTACCATAGCCTACTTTGTCGTAGGCTCTTATTATGAATCCGAATATGGAATTGTTAGGCCCTACAAGAAAGCATGTTCTGGTAGGTTTGATGTAAATCATAAACACAAGTCCAAACCCAAGCCCCTAACCCGCAAAGACCTTGAGCTTTGGATTTGATTAGTGCCTGCCTACGCAACAGAAGCATTACAGAAAACCCGCGAGATATGAACATGCAGAGCAGTGGCTGTTTATAATCGGTTTCAGTTAAGGGTCTTCGGGGGTGAAGTCTTGAGGGTTAGTAATGTACGCGGTTTAGGGTAATTAAGGCTCCAGGGCTTTGGGCGTAAGAGTTAGGGCGTTTAGGCTTCAGGTCAATCGGCCGCTGCCTTTGTTGCAGGGAGAAGCTCACGGATACTCTTCCCGCAAGAGTCGAAGCCCCAACCGGTTTTTCCCTCGCACCGGTGTGCGTCGAGGGTTCAGGGTTAGGGTCGCCACATCGCAAAGTACATCACCGAAGCCGTTTATCGCTAAAGCCCTTTGAGCCCGAAATCCAACGACCACACTCGGTGCCACCTACGCCGGATTGGTGGCATTCAGGTTCCGGCCGATACGCGGACAGTTCGGCAATTGGTAGCCCAGCCAACCTCCAGCGAAGGGCTCGACAAATGTATGTCTAGCCCCATAAACCCTGGGCGGTAGTCCAGTATAAGTCTGTAGGACCCCGCAGAAAGGTCATGGTTGTTTAAGGTGCGGTTCCGGTTAACTGGTCACTGTTTGAGATTACGTTATTGTAAATTTAAATTTTTGTTTGGGGCTTTTATAGCGCAAGTGTTGAAAGCAGGTGGGCTTGTTTAGTTAACGTATACAAAACTTGGTTTGACAGGAGCGTAGTTAGCAGCAGAGAGGGGAGTAGCGACATACTAAACTCTAAACCCTGAACCCTAAACCCCCAAAACCCTGAACGTCACGAGATTCCAGATGCTGGCAGCCTGCCTATCGAAATGATTTCAATGAGGGTTTAGGGTTTAGTATGAAGTACGACACGCACAGCGACAGGATTGGTACTTGCACGGCGACGGCTGCGACACCTGCTACCGCTTCTGTGTCTACCATACCAAGTCTTATAGGTGTAATGCCCTTCAGCTGGGGCTCTGGGCGATGTTGAGATCGGAGCCGGTTATCCCGCAGCCCACCAACGCTGTGTCTTGAAAGCGAGATTGCCAGTGTCTGACTAAGCTGAAACGTTTCAGGTCTGGCTTTAGGGTCTGAGTCTGGCTTGACGGCTTCAATTTGGTGTCGATTGTCCCCACACCACGAATCGTGCCGAGACGCAACTACCCTGCCACGCCAGATAAAGCGCCCAAACCAGCCCTGTTACCTATGTCGCATGGGCTACCGTCCTAGGGTAGCGCACTGTAGAGGAGACTGGGCTTACAGGGTTAGGGAGCTGGGCTATACGGTCCTGGGGCTTTTGGTTTTGTACGGCGGTCTCGGAAGTGAGCTGACAAAGTAAGCTTACTTATTATGAATGCATTATAGATAGAGTCTCGAGCGAGACAAGATAGCTACAACAAGGGGTTAGAAGTAGCCAGGCCCGAAACCTCCTGATCCTAACCTCATCATCTTGCTTTCTTCGCGATCATCCCTCTTAAGGTCATTCCAATGAACCGGTTTCGTTGTTGTAGGTCTGGCGTCGCGATTGAAACTCACTTAATTGCAGCGGAATGCAGCCACACCACCATCAGCAAGCATCGCGGTGTCGAAACCACCCTAAACCTTAAACCTCAAACCCTAAACCACCCTAAACCTTAAACCCTAAACCCTAAAGGCCCTAAACCACCCTAAATCCTTTTTGAGATTCGTTGGGAGAGCTACTGGGGCACGGCACTCGAAATCGCATCCGTTTCGCGCAAGTGCACTGAGCCGAGACTTACAGTCACAGCAGCGGGGCTGTCCAGTTTCAGCGGTTTTGTAACCAAGAGGGTCCATATACACTACTATTATACGTAGAATCAAGTCCCGAAGACCATAACGAGAATGGTTTCTTGCATGGGACCTAATTCCATATTTGTAGTGTAACGAAACATATATATATATACATATATATATACGTGTGTGTATATATATATATACACACACTTACATGGTGAGCATCCGCAGGAACCTGTGGCAGGGTGTCCTGTAAGCTTAGCCCACAAAAACGCGTCTGAACATGGACAACCCTGGCTACAGCAGCCCGGGCAGGAGATGTCTTGGTACTGCTGCTTTATTTTGGCTCGGCTCTGCTGCACGGAGCCAAACCGAACTGTTTGCCTCAGCCGATACCGCCAAGCCTCGGAACGAGTCCGGAGCAAACGGAGGGAGGGTTTGGGGTGTAATATGGCAAAATGAATTTTGCCATTCTTATCCTGAGAATCGGCGTTCCTTGTTGTTCTATTATAGTTTTCTGCGTACCTTGAACCCTGAACCCTTTTCTGCGTCTTGAGGCCCTTTATTCCTTATATTAGTTAACGATTTTGCCGAAACTTGACCCCTACTCAAACCCTACCCAGAGGCCCCAAAGTAGTTCCTTTTTGGGGTTCATATTTAGAATCCTATAAGGGAATCCCAAAAAGGAACTACTTTGGGGCCTATGGGTAAGCACTCAAAGACTGAGTTGGAAAACTGTTTTGTTGAGCTTGGGGCTTAGGGTTTAGGAGAATTTATATTCGGGGGACTGCGGGATTTAACCTGTTGTGTCACTAGTTTTGGGGCAGGACCTGCTTGAAGGTCGAAGGTACGGTCTGAGACCCTGAAACCCTAAACCTTAAGCCTTAAACCCTGAACCCAAGACCACAATCCTAAAATCCCGAAAACACAACCCAGTATTCTGAGCGTGGGCAAGTCCATATTCGGAGCCAGAGGAGCCCTCTCCAGAGGATAGCCTTACGATTTGTGAAATCCAGTATCACCATGTATCACTATGTGCATATCTATCTATATATATATATATATACATGTCATATGGTCATATATCTATGTGTGTGTTCATACATATATTTACATGCCAGAACGAACAGTGCCGATATGATATAATCAGTGCTCACGAAGGCCTGCGAGAAGAGGGTCAGATGTATTTCGGGCCTCGCTTGAAGTTCAGTCCCTTTGGAGCCCTGTCTGCATGTACGGTTGTTAACACGTTGTGAGTTTAGGGGTTTAGGTTTAAGGTTTAGGGGTTTAGGGTTTAGGGGTTTAGGGTTTAGGGTTTTTAACATGTCCTGAGCATCTTACTTGTCCAGTATCCTAGGGGACTGCAGGTTCTACAGGCTTTGGGATAAATTATATAGGGAGTAGAGTACACCAAAAAGGTTAAACGTTATATACTCTACTACTAAGGATAGTCTACTGTAGGGGCCTGAACAATTACAGATACTCTTCCTTGGGGTTCCTCGTGATTTCCTGCAGCCGTGCACACCAACATTTCGAGATTCCCTTTGCAAAGCTGTACCCAGAGGCCCCATAGTAGTTCCTTATTTGGGAGTACCTTATAGGATTCTATGTATGAACCCCCAAAAGGAACTTCTATGGGGCCTCCGGGCAACTCCATCGCAATCCTCGATGTTTCGGCCCCTCGCTGCAATTCGAAACCTCCACCATCCTCCAACAGTCAGCGAAAGAACCTGCACAAGCAAAGTCTTAATTGCTTATTGGCTGTAAACTAAACATTTCAACTTTTGGGGTTCTTATAAGGTAGTCGATTCTGAAAGTTTCAACTTTTGTTCCCTTGGGTTTTGGGCCAGTGAGAATGTGTCTAACTCTAAGCTTTATTAGTCTCAGCAGCGCTCTGCAGAGAAACCCCATGACCAACACCGCTTATCCCACATCCAAAAGCTAAGCATCTATGCTGGGAAACACTGGAAAAACCCCACCCTAAACCCCAAACCCTAAGTCCCAAGCCCTTTAAGGCTTACAGGGCCGGTGGACATACAAATCTCTACTTGACTCCGAAGCTGCTAAACCTTAAACCCTGCACCCCTTCCCCTAACCCTAAACTCCTAAACCCCCAAAAGCATCACACCCTAAACCCCTAAAACCCAAAAAGCCCTCGACCCTAAGCACCGAAAGACGAAGCGCAGGACGTCGGAGCCGAAGACGCGGAGCCCTGTAGAGATCGTAAATGCCCGGAGGCCAAGCAGTCAGACCCTTTAAAGGATCCTCAAGTTTAGGGTTTAAGGGGTTTAGGGTTTCGGGGGTTTAGGGTTTTTGGGGTTTAGGGTTTAGAGGTTTGGAGTTCAGGGGGTTTAGAGTTTAGGGGTTGGGGGGTTTGGGGAAAAGGGTGTCCTATCATCATGTTGGTTTATTCATGATGATAGAGCCTTTGTTGAAAAGGGTTTAGGTTTTGATACCGTAGCAGTTAGGGTGTTTATTTACGGGCTTCAAAGTTTATGTTTTTTTCGTGGAACCTGTATCACGCTGCTTTCCCCGCTGATCTGTGATCTATTTTACGGTCTTTTGGTTGCCCTTGTATATGCACCCTAAACCACCCAAAAAAAACCTAAGCCCTGAACTCCTAAACCCTAAACCACCCTGAACCACCCTAAGCCCTGAACTCCTAAACCCTAAACCACCCTAAACCACCCTAAGCCCATAGCCTGAACCACCCTAAACGACCCTAAGCCCTGAACTCCTAAACCCTAAACCACCCTAAGCCCGGAACTCCTAAACCCTAAACCACCCTAAACCACCCTAGGCCTTGTCAATCCTCCAACCCTTGACTCTGAGGTTTCGGAGCCGTAGTCCGAAGTCTGAGCTCTTCTTGCGGACTTTGACTGAAGTTACCACAATAGAGATCCATTCAGGGTCCCTTTAAAGGGATCTATTAAGGGTACCTTTTAAAGGGATCTATTAAGGGTACCTTTTAAAGGGATCTATTGAGGGTCCCCTTCAATGGATCTATATATAAGGGTCCCTTTAAAGGGATCTAGAAGGGTCCCTTCAAAGGGACCTAGAAGGGTCCCTTTTAAGGGATCTATAAGGGTTCCTTTCAGGGTTAAGGGTTTATCAGTTACAATAATAGGGATCTACGAGAAGTCTTACATTGCAAAACCCGCATACCTAAGCCCAATGCCCTCGCTACCCTCGCCTTAGATCCTCACCCTGAAAGGCTGAAAAGCACGAAATGCCTACGGTTTCTATCCTTAAGTTGCAAAAAAGCATGTATATTAAGATATATGAGTTTGTATAGAACTTTCCCCAAGGGCCCAAGTACCGAATAGTCATATACTCCCCAAGATAGTAACCTACATAACTACTCTCCGAAACCCAAGTACCATATTTAAGGGTCCTTTGGACCCTTAGGGTTTAAGCTCATGAGCAGCCTGTAAATAGCCATCAAACTTTCATAACGGCTCTAAACCCGGCTCCCCGAACTGAACACCTCGACTCCTAGACATCGCTTAGGCACCCCAGGAGCCCACGGAGGAGGCGAGAAATTGCGAGCTTCAGATGACAATATAACACCCTACCTTAACCCCAAATAACCTACCTTTTTCAGGACTCATATAAAGAAATCATAATAAGGAACCCTAAAAATGTAGGTTCCTTAGGGTCCAGGTAACCCTAGAAGCCTGAATGTTTTGAACGAATATTTGCGTACAGTCCCTTGTTTGAGAAAGTTCTGTAAGATCCCCGAAACCCCATCCTCTTTTAGCGAAAGCCGCACTAAGGCCCACTTATTCGCCTGAGGTTGAAGATGTTAACCACGAACTTCAAAATTTCCGAGTGTTGGGTTTCATGTAGGATTTTGGGCTTTAGGGTTCAAGGGAATTTCGCTTCAGGTCGTTTATGGATGGGTGCAGGCTGAGCTTTTGGGGGTTTGAGGTTTGGGAGCAGTTTCGTTCCAGAGACCCTGAATTCAGAGAGCCCAATACCTGAATTAAAGAGCAATCCTCAAATGGTCAGACACACCACGCACACATTTAAGAAGCAGCTGGGCAAGATTCAGGCTTAGGCCATGGCCAGGGCAAAGCAGTGTGGCCAAGCATTTCACTAAGAAAAAACGCAGCAGTTGGGGCATACCCCCCCTAGTTGGCCTGTGTGAAGAGACTGAATGCATCATGGACACCACTTCAATGCTAAATCACGAGTCAGCAAAATTATGCGGACAGGCAAATGTGAGTACGGATTTGTATCTAATATTATATCGATGTATTAATATGTATATGTATTTGTAAGTGTATGTATTTGTGTATGTATATGTAGATGAAGATGTATATGCATATGTATGTGTAAATGCATATGGTATACATAAAGGTACGCTGTATGCATGTATGTATGTTTTTGTCTGTGTGTGTGTGTCAATGTATGTGTACCATATTGCATTACATTACATTACATTAGACTGTTACATTACATTACATCCTGACATAACATATCATATTTCTGACATATGATGCTTTATCATGCTGCCTTGCACTATATTCTCTTGTAATACATTACAATATATTAGATTGTACTATAGTCTATTGCTGCATTATACAGTGTTATAATATAGTGTATTATGATATGCTATACTATATTATATTGCGGTATAGTATAGTAGAGTACAGCAAAGTGAAGCATGGTGAAGTATAGTGAAACATACTACCATATAGTATTCCGAAGCATAGTTCACAATTACTACAGTATAGCATATTCTGCGATAGTCTACTGTACCCTATTAATTATAATATATGTTGTGTTATATCTTATTGCATTCAATAGTATAAGCTGGCTGATATTATACTGAACTATGTTGCATCGCAGCTTGTTCTGTAACATCCTGCTATAAAAAAGTATACAATTATACTTTGTTATAGCGCATTGCATACATGCATACATACGTACATGTGTATATATGAGATTACACTGGACAATCTTCCGCGAGAACCTGATTCTACTCATGAAGGCCCCTATACATCATAACGGGTGGAAGCAGGAACAACGTTCTAAACTCATGGAGTAGGACATCAGCTCAGATGGCAGGAGCAGGCCTTGAACCGCTATGTTGAGAAGATACAGCTCTGTGAGGAGGTGCTGAGTCGGGGGAGAACGGGGCACGGGGATTTCTTCCAAGGCTCCGCTACTGTGAACTTTGTGCAGCGACGCAAGTTGAAGCTTCGAGCAGAAATTGTCCTGAAGTCGGGTCTAGAAGCCGCACGGCTCAAGATGTGTATGGCTGTAAATCCTTTCCATGTGCGAACGTGTCTTCTCCTCCTACATGTGGCCCTGCTCCTCGAGCTGAAAACGGGCATCGTGGCCGTTCGCCAGTCGCGCACGGCTCCGCACATGCCTCGTCTCATGCCGAGATTTCGCTCTCTTCTGGGTGTTGACATTGTGACATGGACCTATGCGCCTTATAAAGACACCTTTTATCCTCAAACCAAGTAACCCAACAAGCCGAAGTTTTCTGGGCAGAAGCGAAAGGTACAAGAGGCGTCCGACTTGATGTCCGAAATGAAGGAGCAAGGGTTGCCTCTTGCTGCAGCCTCAGAGGGTATCATCGGAGTCTCCAGAGACCTTGAGCCACCTCAGTTGTGGTGCATGGTCTTATTGGTAGCGCTCAACCTAAAACCAGCAGTGAGAGGCTAACTGCAGAAGCCGGAATCATGTAGAATCAATGTAGAAGTCGTACATAGCACGAGGTAGGGCATGAGCAGCTAAATAGCAAAAGGACCAACTCGAAGTGCAACCAGTGCGGAGGGTAGGAGGGGGGAGCGGGAGCTCATGGGAGCTCTACATCCTAAGCACCCACTCAAAACCCTCGGCCCTAAGCCCTAAACCCCCAGCGGCTGGTCCGGACGGAAATTCCCGAGGCCGCACCACAACGATCTGCAGTAGCGTGGCTCACCACTTTTTTATCAACAGCTCAAGGCCTGAACCTCAAAGGCTTATACGCCATCAGCACCTCAAACACCCCAAGGCCCAAATCCCTCGTCAACAGCAACAAGATGCGACAAGGCCATGGATGTTTGGAAGGCAAGCCTCGGCGTCTGCGTCAATGCGGCACACTCAGAACCACTTGGATTTGCGATTTCGTTTCAGGTTTGACGATCGGCAAGATTTGAAGGGTGATTGCTACGTGCTTCTGTACCGGCTTCACCCATGGTCGATCTGCAGTTTTTTTTTTTGGCGGCGTGAGCGGGGTGGGTGGTGCAGAGGCCTGAAAAAAAACATAAATCCCATATAGAACTACTATTCTACCATTGATTACTATATCATTCTTCTAACGATGCTAGCACTCGCATGAACGGGTGTCCTGCAGTGGCGTAGAGTTTCGAAGCTTAGGGTTTAAGAAGCATGGGGCTACCGGTTGGGGTTCCAGGGGTAAGGGTTCTTGTAAATGCCAAGCCTTAAACTCTGTATACCGCACCACCAGAGTCGCGAAACATCCCTTGCTAGCCACGAGGAGGTGGCAGAGTCTGAGCAGAATAAAGGCGAAGCGGAAAAGCATATGCAGACACCTAGATAAGATAGGATTCTACGCACATGCACCAGCAATGTGCCGTAGTTGTGGGAGCACCACGATGCATGGATAAGTAGAGCGTACAGTCATGGCTTTAGGAGGATTCGTGCTAGGATCCCTTATAATTTACTTTATAAGGGCATGAGGAGAATGATGTTCCAACTTTCTGGCTTCTACTATACTACGATTCCAGCCGAAACCAGGTTTCACTGTTTCACGCCCGAACTTGGCCTCGCGAAGCCACTAGGAACTGATCAAATCCAGAGCCCCTGCCCTGACAGTATGGAGCTAAGTTTAGGGGTTTAGGATTTAGGGTTTATGGTTTAGGTGACAAAACAACTACAAATCCGGAGTTAATTTACTAATTTTGTTTCCGAGCCGTCTGAAAGAACACCTCGGGAGAACCCCATAGCTTTGCGAGGCCCCGAAACCCTCGACCCTAAACCCTAAAACCCTAAGCCCTGAACCCTAAAACCCTAAAACCCTAGACCCTAAAACCCTAAAACCCTAAACCCTAAAACCCAAAACCCTAAAGCCGTGAGCTCGAAGGCCCTCAGCCCACAACCCTGAGCCGCAGCCAGGCATCGGCTGGTGAGGCAGCCAGGACGTTCTTGCAGGCCGGAAACCGGAAAGGCGTTTGAGATTTAAGGGATTTAGGGCTTCTCGGGTTTAGGATGAAGGGTTCAGTGGTCGTAGGGTGGTGGGTATAGGGATTCAGGCATTGCGGCCACTGGCCTGCACCCTAAACGCCTAGTAAAACCCTGCCTGATCATATGGTAAGGTAGGATTTGCAGATCACACATGAAGACCCAAACCGCAAAAGCCTATATACCCTAAAGCCTACACCGTGTTTGTTGTCTAGATAGCTGCCCAGGTTATCTTATGTCTGAACGTATTCCAGGGGCGCCACGGCACATTCGGCTCTTTGCGGTTTGGGGTCGAATCATCATGAAGCCCATGTACACGATCACGGCCACAGTCATGGTGAAGTGGTTGTTGTGAGACGTTGTGAGGGGTGCAGAGGATTTCAAGAAGTTCTGCATGTTTGTCATTTTCCGGATTAGGGGTTTACCCAGAGGCCCCATAGTAGTTCCTTTTTGGGATTACCTTATCCGATTCTATATATGAACCCCAAAAAGGAATTCTGGGGCCTCTGGGAAGCGCTTAGGGCCGAGAGCTGGCGATTGATTCAGGCCTCGAGCTGCATGGAGTGTGGTCTATTGCATGTTGCAGCAACTTGCTCTTCCGCCTTTGGCCTATGCACAGCCTATAGCCCTAAAGCCTCTAAGCCCTAAGCCCAAAACCCAAACTTGCGAATTTGTGGGTGTTCCAGTAGTACACTCTTGCCCTTCTGTGTGGGTCTCCGCTAAAGCCCTAAACCCCTCAGGCAAAAACCCCCAAAAAACCGCCAGCCCTGAGCGCTAAACTCCTAAACCCGAAATTCTAAGGGGTATATACTTTGGTCCCAAAGTACCTAAAAAGAGACTATATACCCCCCCTAGGGGTCCCTATGAAAACATCAGGCTGCAGGCTGGTTCGATTCCTTGGGTTCACTCAGGGTCGGGAGATTCTCAGACGGGCGAACCAAGTTTCTCCAATATCTCGGCCATTATCCATAATCGACGATTTTTGCAGCAGTGATTATCATTACGATTGTTACTTTTGTTAGGATTCCTGATATGTTTGTTCATACTTCTTCTTCTCACTGTGTTCTTGTCACTTTGATTGCTTTTGTTAGTAGTATCACTATTCTTATTCCTAATAACCCATGTTGTGATCATTTACACTATTGTCAAAGGTGGGTTTCATACTCACCGGGGAACTTTACCTACCTTTGGTTAGTAGGGAATGGAAGAATGGCAGTAATAGTAGTTATAATTGTACCTCATTCCTCCATTCCCTACTA
Source organism: Symbiodinium sp. clade A Y106 (assembly GCA_003297005.1). Classification (NCBI taxonomy): domain Eukaryota; class Dinophyceae; order Suessiales; family Symbiodiniaceae; genus Symbiodinium; species Symbiodinium sp. clade A. The sequence goes on along the minus strand of BGNK01000485.1, from coordinate 120,002 downwards.
CCACTATGGGCTATTAGGCCCTAAAGATCCCGATTAGGACCCTATTAAGGGTAGATTAAGGTACCCTTAAGGTCGAATAGCCCATAGTGGTAAAAAACCTGAAGCCCCAGACCCCGTTAAGTTGAGCCCTGAAAGCTTACACTCGATACTTCCTTTCTGCGGAATAGCCCATAGTGGTAACCAAAGGTAAGTTTAGAAGCAGCGGAGGCCCAGTCGGGGAATCTTAAAAAAAGGAAGGGGCCCCGGGGTCTCGGGGAAGGGTTCATAGGGTTCCTTTTGAAGGGATCCATAAGGATTCATAGGGTTCCTTTAAAGGGATCTATAAGGGTTCCTTTAGGGAATCTACCTGAGATCCCCAATACCTAACCTTTACACTTTTGGGCTCTTATAGTTTAGTAGGCGTCGGAAAGTTTAACCTTCTATTTCTGTGGCTCATTGGGGTAGTAAGTTCAGGAATCCAGGAAGGCGTTCGGGAGTCTTTGAGAATTGTGATCAACGCTTGAGGCACTCACACAATCATGAGGTACAAACACTTCTAATGATCGCGAGAGCAACACTATTGCTAATAATTCCAGCAGTCTCAACCATCATGAAAAGAATATCAACATCAATAACAACATGCATGCGAATTGGCAAAATTGCATCATAGTACTGATTCTTGGGGGCATCCCCTGGCCGTCCTCGCTGCCTCAGCTGCTCCCTTGTGTCTGTGGGTTGAGCAGCCATGAAAACAGTCGATGGTTGTTGGGCCTCATACCACGTGAGCACCGAGCTGTGTAGTTTCGAAAATTGACGGGTTTGTAAGCAGATGTCGAGGCTGGCAAGGTGCATTCACCAGGCAATGTGACAGACTCGTTGGGGTGGCCCACAGACCCTATCCAACTCAAACCTTAGCCCCAGCCGCAGCTTCTTACATGCTTGTCGCCTAGGTCAGCGCCCTTAGGGAGATGTCATGTCGTCCCAGGCGGATCGCAAGTGGCGGCGCCGCGATCCGAGCGTAGACGACCGGAAAAGGAAGCGCGATGACAAGAAGGAGAAGAAGGAGAAGGACCGACGGGACGACCGCCGCGACGACCGGCGAGACGACCGCCGGGATGATCGCCGGGACCGGGACGACCGACGGGATGATCGCCGCGAGGATCGCCGGGAGGCAGAGCGCAACCGGGACACTTGTCTTCATTGATTAACCCTGAGTTGCTGTACGTACAGCTGCATAGCTACTCTAGTGTCGAAACATACACCGACTGCATACATGGACTCGAATGAAAAGTAAATTGTCATGGAAGCCCTGGGCACTTCGACCCGGATGTTTACAAGAAGCCAAAGCTCTGTGCAAGTTGAATCCCAAGACTCTGGAGTCTTAAACAAACATGCCGAGACTCACAAAATACCTTTACGTAGCTCTTCCTGTGCTACGCCGCCTTAAGTCCACAATACTCGACTCCCAGCCCAGGGTGCGCCCTGCACCCTCAATCCTTGCAATAGTCCTTTAACCCCCTCTTTAGACACGCTCAAACGCCATCCACCTATATGAATATTTTTGAGCCCTCGCAGCTTAGATACCAAAACTCTTTTAATCCACTCGCCACACACTCTCCAAGGAGAAGAACGACGACCGTCGGAGACGCGTCGACCGGTCGCCCGAGCCGCCGAAATCGCCGCCCCCGTCCCCTCCGGCCAAGGTGGCCAAGCCGGCCATAAACTGGCGGGAGACTACGAGGAATTAGGGTTAATGGGGCTTTTTTATCGGGTTTATGATTCAGGGTTCAGGGTTTTATTTCTAGGGATCAGGATTTAGGGATGAGGGAGACTGGGAGGAAAAGGGGTTTGTCGGGCTTAGGGTCGGGGTTCAGGGTTCATAAAGTAGGGATTATAGAGGCTATAGGACTCAAAGCAGCTGCTTCAAATCTATTCTCGATAAGGTTCCCAAAGGTTTCTTAATGAAGCAGGGCAGGCCTGCCAGCAATAACACATCGCCTGCGGTTTCCAAATTGAGTCCGATATGCTCAGGTGATTTTAGGCAACTGGCGGGAGTCTAGGTCTTTCTAGCTGTTATATAAAGTGTTGTGGGATGTCTTCTAGATGTCATATGGAGGATCAATATTCACTAAACATGGTGACCGGATTGTTCAGGGGATTCTAGAGGAGACTTTTATCCTTGAGTAATTTAATTCTTATGCAGCAACATCAGAGTGCACGATCCGATATCATCCCGACCGTAAAGTGCGAGCCCAAGCCCAAGCGCTGCCTTATGCAATAGCCAACCTCTTTGAGGGTTTGATCATAAGCCCTGTTCAAACAAGCCTGTAATTGTAGGGACTTTACAGAGAGTAGGTTTCGGTAGTTTAAGGTGAACCCTAAGCCCTGAACACCGGAACCTTTCCAGAAAGCCCAAGGAAGAAGCCGGGGAAGCCGAAGATCTTCGCGACAACTCCGACGATGAGGACATGAGGGCTGATCCCGTTTCCATTCCTTCTCCCTTAGGTCAGATCCCTGATGCAATAAATTTATTAATGTAGAAGCCTTAAGTTATGAATCTCGGATTAGTTAGGCGAGAGAGTATGTTATCGTGCAGGGACTACACGAAAATTTCTCGTTCCCGGAAGTCAGATCCCGGATCAATTCAACACTCCTCCCTGAGTGGGGACTCTGCTGGGAAACCTACACGTACGGCGCACTGCATGTTCGTGCACCCTCCTAAACACAGGTACTCGTAGCTCCTGCAGTCTGCTCAGGTGCCCTGTGCACCCCGGCCCCCACCAGACCGAGTGGTCCGGCGCTGTGCTTTGCCCAAACGTGGACACTGGGTTCACACGCCTGTTGCAGGTCTTTCGCCCATGACCAAGGAGGAGATTCGAACCTTTGGCATGAACTCGGACCGCAGATGAAGACGCATCAATCGCATCAGACGCAAATGGCATCAGGGTGCGAGGGTTCCCCGCCAAGATCTACACGAGGGGCCCGCCTCGGCCACAGCAGTGTAGAAGATCCAACAGCGACACATGTGGACTCTTGCGGCCTTCTGATGCGGCAAGCCGGTATTTTGCTTGAGGGGAGCGGCTTGCAATTCCTGGCGGATTTATCTCAGAACTGGGCCCCGCCTTCCCTCCCTATGTATGGGAAATCATGATAAGGAGCCTTAAACAGGTAGGTTATTTAGGATCCAGGTAGGGGCTCGGAGATGCGGGGGTCGAGTGCGGGGTTCGCGTTCAGATCGATCTGAAGCTTTTGCTTGTACTATATAGGGGCCTAGATAATTAGAATAGGGTTTTGGGGCTCATTATATTATATTTATAATGAGGAACCCCCAAAACAATGTAGGTATTACCTAGTACTATTTTGGGGGGTCCTTATTATATCTATAGTAAAATGGGCCCCAAAACCTTATTCTAATTATTAAGGCCCTGGGACTCCGCCGAAGGGTCAACGGTGAATGCGAGGACAGAGGAGCTTCATAGCTGCAATGGGCCATGTAGGGTCTACTAAAGTACTAAAGCCTTAAACCCTCAACCCCTCAAACCTAAACCCTAGCATCCCCCCACATCTCTGTAAAGCACCGCTGATGCGAGGAGGCGGCAGCCAGAAGATTGGAAGAGAGCCGACGCTTGGGCTAGAGTTGCGTTGACCAGGATTCGCGCTTTTCCTGTGTAGCGAGGATGCAGGGCCAATCCTATTGAACCGACTAACTCGACCCTAAACCCCTAAACCCTAAACCCCAAACCCCTTAAACCCTAAACCCTCCTAAACCCTTAAACCCTAAACCCTAAAACCCTAAACCCTAAACCCTTAAACCCTAAACCCCTGACCCTAAACCCTAAACCCCTAAACCCTTAAACCCTAAACCCCTAAACCCTAAACCCCTAAACCCCTAAACCCTAAAGCCTTAAACCCCTAAACCTTCAACCCTGTGCCTGACACAAGTCAAAGCCCCGAAGCCCAGATTTAAGCGGGCTAAGCGTTTTTAATTTAACTTCTAGGGATGAGGGTTTAGAGTTTAGGGTTAGGGTTTAGGGTTTAGGGATGAGGATCCCCCGAACCTAAGCCCTAATGACTTACGGCTTCAAGCTGTAGGGTCTCAGGTTTTGGGTGTTGGGGCTTTGGGTTTTAATCTAGGGCTCAGGGGCTTCGGGTTTTAGGGTTTGGAGATACTCTCTGGTGGGATTATCATTCTTTCAAGATTGCTCTAGGCTGCCGGTGTTGAAGGAGCTTGAACCGAGAAATCCCATAAATATTCCCCCTAAAGCAGCTCTTGAAGGCTCCCTTACAGCTTACAGAAACCTCTACAGGACTACTTTAGAGGAAACCCAGTGAGCTGAACGCAAGTCTCCGAAGCTCAGGAAAGCGCAGGGCAGCGCTGATGGCCCAAGCGAAAGAGGAGAAGAAAGAGGAGAAGAACGAAGTGACCATAAGAGTGTTTTCAGGGAGCCAAAAGCCTATTTACTGTAGGGTCTTGCGGCGACTTTTGGTTTTTAGGAGGTTTAAGGATTTAGGAATATTCTATATTCTGAGGTCGAGCGTTTGGTGCAATTTAGAGGATTAGGGTCTAGGCTGTTCAAGGCATTAGCTAATCGGGTGTGCTGACGGACTCAACAGAGTTTATTTGGCGCGCAATGGGGTTTGCGGGGTACAGGGTTCTAAGTCTGGGTCTTGGGGAACAGGGTTCTGCGGGCGTTTTTCACAACTTGCACAATGTAGCACCAAGGTTTCTGCGAGTTGTTCTCAGCACCGAAACTCTTTGCAAGAAGGCGAAACGCGCCGTAATGATACCTGAAACCTTGTTGAGCAGATCTCGGACATTAGTTACATTTGGGCCTTCCACCAAGTACGGGACCCTGAAACGCCCTAAACCCTCATCGCCAGTCGTGCGTGAGCAAGAAAATCCTAGCACCTCCATCCCAAAACCCGGATTGCAATTGAAACCCTCTGCCGTAGGATAGTAGGGTTTAGTATTTGGGTATAAGGTTAGCTGTAGGCCAGGTGATTTCAGGGGGGGAGGAGGAGTATGTCGTTCTTATAGGGTAGCTTTTATCCTTAGGGGAGCCCAAGAGCCGGAATCTCGTCGCAAACCCTTTAACCCCCGTCCCCAAAGCCCTTAAAGAACCCCAAAAAGGAGCCCTTGTATAATGTATATAGTTATTGTAACAGAACCCCATAAATTGAGATAAGCCTCTAAACCTCCTCCGCCCCCCCCCCCTTTCCCGGTTAGTCAAAAGGAGGCGCCAGCGACAGCGCCGCCCACAGAGGCAGCGCCTGCTGCTCCGGCGGCGGACAAGGCGACTTCCCGGAAGTTTCATAGGCCGTAAAGCCCGTAAAAGCCCTACAACATTTGTGAACCCTAGAAGCCCTATAAACCTTATAAGCCCCATAAACAACACAAGCCCTAAACGCTCTAGAAGCCTGTCAGATCCTAAATGCCCCTCGTTTACTTGGGTAACCCGCTCAAGAGGGACCCCGAGCTTCCACTGTCCTTTGGGCTTCAGGGCCCAGGAGCCTGAATAATTGGAATCGGGTTTTGAGCTATAGTATACTTAGTATACCATAGCTACAATAAGGAACCCCGAAAATAGTATTGGTAATTATTTAGGCCCCTGCAGTAGGAGCCTAGGGGGGTTCGTCGGGTCGCATGGGTTTTGAACAGGGTTACCTACAGGGTTTCTGGTGGCTTTTTTGATTTAAAAAAAGGGCGTTTTAGGACTGTTGTAGGATTCTGGAAGTGTGCCTGGCGTATCGGGGAGTTTCGTATTCTGTCCCTAAACCCTAAACCCCGAAACCCTTAACCCCTAACCCCTAAACCCTAAACCCCTAAACCCTAAACCCAGTTTCATCAGGAGTCGATGGGTTCTGAGGGTCATCAGGTTTTGGGCTTCAGGCGGCTTGAGGGCTTCACAACTGTAGGGTTTAGGGTTTAGGGCTTTAGGCTTTAGGGTTTAGGGTTTAGGGCTTAGGGCTTTAGGGTTTAGGGGTTTAGGGTTTAGGGTTTAGGAACAGGAAGACATGATATCAGAGTTTCCGAAGATTTCATTCGGGTGCTAAAGTGTTTTCATAAGAGTTCGGAGACTGCTATTCTTAATGTCTTGCACTTTGCTAGCAAGATGATGTGTTGAGCTGATGACGCGTCTACTTCTGATCTTGTTTGTATTTGAAGGCGATTTCCTAGGAGTCTTCTAGGAAGCATTGTTGCAGTTTTTTGGGGTTTAGGGCTTTGCGCATCTTTGAAAGTCCCTTGTGGAAGTGTACAACTCCGTGACGTGACGAACACCTCAACGTCACCCTCAACACCGAACAACAAAGAAACAGCCCAGCAGAACCCGAAACAACCCCTGAAAGCAGCCCTTACAGCAACCCTTCCAGAAACCCCTTTGGTAAAACAATTGTCTAGTGCTTAGTAGGGAATGTGGAATGGATCCCTATAGTAGCCCCTGTATAATCCCGAATAATAGTCCCCATAGCCCACTCCCTACGAAGAACCAGATAGACAAATTCGATTCTTCGAGGCCGAAGGGGATGGCGCTGACACGGCAGATGAACCCCCGGCAGCTTTTCCGCTTTGGAAGGTCCGAAGATTCCCGGTTTAGGAGTTTAGGGTTTAGGGGTTTATGGGGTTTAGGGTTCAGGGTTTAGGGGTTTAGAGTTTAGGGGTTTAGGGTTTAGGGTATAGGGTTTAGGGGTTTAGGGTTTAGGGGTTTAGGGGTTAAGGTTTAGGGGTTTAGGGGTTTGGTGTTTAGGTTTTAGGGGTTTAGGGTTTCCCTGATGGGTCATTTTTGGAGCAGGGCATCAGGGCTTTATGGGGTTGGGATAGTTTAATTTGTGTTGGGCGGGATAGGGTGTTGTGGGCCATTTGGCTTTAGGGGGTGGGTTTAGGGCTTTGAAACTCTTGGGCTCTTCGAGTTTAGGTAACGCTTGTGGCAGGATTCATAAGGGCCCCTTTTGTCGACTGCTTGAGGGTGCGAGAAGTATTTAGAGCATGGGTTTCCTTTAGGGTTCAGACCGGTCGTTCAAGGGTCTGTAAGCTAGTACAACGTAGTAGTCTTCTTCCGGGGTCCTTCAATGTCTTCATGTTATAATAAGCCCAAAAACCTTAGTCTAAAATGTTCGAACCCTGAGTCTACTTGTGTTTAGGGTCCTAATTAGAGTGTTGAGCTCACCCTAAAACCTAAACCCTAAGGCCCTAATTCATAGCTGAGCTCAGGCGCAAGAGTCAGGGGGGAAGGAAGATGACGGCGGAGGTGGAGCAGCAGGGCAGCAAAGAGTTCGGGGTTCGGACGGCCCTCGAAGGGTAGACTTGGAATAGATGATAGATGCTTAGATCCCCATAGTAGCTCCTTTTTGGGATTACCTTATAGGATTCTAATGCTTAGATCCCCAATACCTTACCTTTAAAAACTTCTTGGGGTTCTTATTGTGGCTTTTTTGGGTAATAAGAATGTACAGAGGCCCCATAGTAGTTCCTTTTTGGGATTTCCTTATAGTATTCTATATATGAACCCCCAAAAAGGAACTACTATGGGGCCTCTGGGTAATCAAATGCTTAGATCCCCAATACCTAACCTTTAAACTTCTTGGGGTTCTTACTGTGGCTTATTGGGGTAGTAAGAATGTACATCATTGGGAGAAACTGCAGAGTTTTGGCAAACGGGGCTTCAGTAATTATGATACCCATTGCGAACGGGATGCAAGCAAAACTATTATACAGCTACCCTAAACCCTAAACCCTAAACCCCAAGCTTGGGGAGGGGTCGAAACCCCAGGGATACAGCTTGTCGTGTTCATGTGTTGGGGCTACACAAAACCCACGTGCTCCCAAGCCTTTTGGATCCCTGAGCCAGCGATCCTGCGACTGTCTCGCCTGGAATATGCCAAGGATATGTTCGATCTCAACCAGGACGCCGCTGGTCGCTGCTTCATGCACTTTTTGTTTTGTCAGGCTTGTTTTGCTGTTTACCCTCAAAACTCGAGAACCCAAGTGCCCAACTCCTAGACACTGAACCCTGATCTTATAGACCTGCAGCGCTTGGATCTTGGGATGTAATATTCAGGGCCTCGGTACGCATGGGGCGCGAGGTGAAGGGACCTAACTCCCAGGCCTTCATCATCCTTAACACTCACCTTAACCCTGAAGAACCTACCTTTTAGGGTTCCCTATTATGATTTCCTTATATAAGTCCTTAAAAAGGTAGGTTCTTCAGGGTTAAGGCAGGCTTTAACATGCAGGCCTGAATAGTTAGAACAGTTTCATGGGCGAAGGGGGGGGGGGGTATATTACACTATAATCATATACGGGCGAGCACGGGAATAACAGTAGAGGTATATACGCACTCGAAGAAATCAGTATCACCATTGCTTGACATTTGCTTATTGTCAGTATTTCCGGTGTTGCTTGGGGCACTCGACATGAAAAACGAGTATACTCATAATCATCATAGTAAGAAGAAACATAGTAATATTTATAAACAACAACAGTAATATTAATGATGGATTAAAAGAAAAGACTAACAATAACAATAGAACAAACAGCAATAACAACAAAAACATGATTGGGCTCCAACTCCACCCTAAACCCTAAACCCTTAACGCTAAACCCTAAACCCTAAACCGTTCGAGTCCCTCAGAATGGGGAGGCTTCGGGTTCCGGGAAGCATGGGCTCTAGTTAGAATAGGGTTCCTTTAAGGGTTCCTTTAAAGGGATCTACAAGGGTTACTATAAGGGATCTATACGGTTACTATAATGTAGGTAGGCCTTTGTGACATTTTATATTTTCCCTTTGGGGGCTCAGGGGGATACTATTTACGAATATTTTTCAGAGGCTTTGGTTTAGGGTTTAGGGTTTAGGAAGGGCCAACCTAGTTAGGGGCCTTCACAACCAAAACAGGACACCGCGCAACCCCGTGCCAATTATTAAGGCCGGCATGGTACCATCTCCAGTTCCATCCCAATCGGCGACACACGTAAACCCTCAGCCCCAACTCCTGAGAAGCCATGAGCAACTTTCAGCTCGAAGCCTTAACCCTAAACCCTAAACCGCTAAATCCCAAACCCTAAACCCTAAAACTCCCCAAAAATCCTGAACTCTAAACCCCGAAGCCCTGAACTCCTGAACACTCTGCCCTTGCAACACCAAACTCAGGCGAAAGAGCTCAAGGCGACCTCGGGAAAGATTCTGGGTTCTTGTTAAGGAATTAGGCTTAGATGCCCAATACCTAACCTTTAAACTTTTTGGGGTTCTTATAGTTTAGTAGGACTCGGGAAGTTTATAACGTTTTATTTCTGTGGCTTATTGTGGTAGTAAGTAGGGCTTCGGGTTTGGGTTTAGGGTTTAGGAGTTTAGTTTAAGTTACCATCATAAGGATCTACAAGCTGGTTCCTTCAAGAGATCTATAACGGTTTAGGGGCTAAGGATTTCAACTTAAGTTGGCTTTTCAGGAACGACAAGGATTCCGATAAGGGATCTATATAAGGGTGGTATAGGGCTTAGGGTTCTTGTGAAAGGATTTTTTGCCATAATAAGGGTTCCTCTAAGGGATCTTGAAAGGGTTCCTTTAAGGGACCTGTAAGGGTTCCTTTAAAGGTTTAGGGTTTAAGTTACCATAATAACGAAACCTGATATGTTATTATCAGGTTACTATAGATCCCTATTATGGTAACTTAAATGTAACTCCTTAACAAGAATCCCGAGATGGGGCTGTCTTTCAGGGCTCTGCAAGGATTCGAGAATCGATAAGGGAGTTTCCGAATATAGAGTTTAGGGTTTGGGGGGGATTTAGGGGTTTGGGGTTTAGGGGGTTTTGGTTTAGGGTTTAGGCTTTAGGTTTGAGGATTCCCTGATCTACCCTCCATAATAGTAGGATCCCTGTGAGGACTCCCAAGTAAGGTATCCCGAACTTTCAGAAAGTAATGCAGGTTGAGCTAGGACCATGACGGAGAAGTGCCTCGCATTGCCTCGCCAAGAAACCAGCAAGATAGCCAAGTACTTTGCCCGATGGCTACCGACAGTTCTTTCATGTTCTTTCTGTGTTCGCCAGTCGCAACTCCGGAGCGCGAGCCCTAAATCCTAAGCCCTTAAAGTAAACCTTATAGACCCGTTTAAAATTAACCCATGTGGTAATAACAGTAACCCTGCACCTGGACCCATCCCAAATGAGAGTTTGAGACAATCCGGAACCCTTCGTCTCGAACCCAAGCAGATAGATCATCATAACAAGGAGCCATGGGACCCTTATCTTTGACTTAAGCAAGCCCAAACCCTCAATTCTAAACATTAAGCATTCCTCAACCCAAAACCCTCAGCCCCACGTGCTAGCTGGCGTGGAGGCCGGACGTCAGCGTATGCAGAGCATTGCAACGACAGGTGCGTCCACAGAAGAGCCTCAGATTTCATTAGGGCTTAGGGCGTTGGGCTTAGGGTTTAGATTGAGAGTTCAGGGTCGTAATGCAGATCCCTGACGAATAGCCGTTCTCGGATCCGCATTGCTATATGAGGTTCCTAGTAGTGCTGATGGATAAAGTCCTGCTTTATCCCGGGGAGCGAATACAATACAATATACTTTAGTCACTCTACTCCATAGCTTCAGTTACTTGGTTACAAGTAAGGATTCATCCCTAATTGTATCAACCTTTCTTACTAAATTCTCTGATGCTGTCACCAGCCCTACACTGCAAGAGCTGCAACGGGCATTGATATCTTCCAGCGGCAAAACATCGACAATTGGGATGTTGTTTCGAGTTCAGGGTTTAGGGTATCCTCACAGTCCCTCCTAAAGATCCGGAAGCCCTGAAACACTGGTCGACACATGCTGTGACAAGCACATAATCGTGTGAGATTTATCTTTGCATGTCTACTCGTTTCCATGTCGGACTGGAATGCTGTACACTGAATGTACGTTTCTTACATCCATGAAAAAACATACGTTACCATGTGCAGCTCTTCGAGGATTGGGATGACGAGGAGGGCTACTACTGCGCTCAGGTCAAGGGTTTAGGGTTTATGCAGGGCTTGGACGGTTCCTTTCTCAGAGTTCGAATCAGACTTCTATATGATGGGGCTTCAAGGCTTGAGATACTATTTTGGGGGTTCCTTCTTCGAATTATCACGGCCCCTATATTAGTTGATTTGTTGGTTCTTTCTCGGGGTTGTGGATGTATAGGTCCCGGCTTTCCGGGTGGTGGCAGGCAAGACATGGGAGTTTCCGAAAATTGGGGGTACCTTATTTGGGGGTCCTTACAAGAAGGATCCGACTATTTTGGGGACTATATCAGGGTCCCCTATTTTCAGAAACTCCCACATGGTGTTCAAAGGTATAATATCTTTGTAGCTGAGTAGGTAACCTTTATCCTTTGGGGTTTATATGGTCTTACCATATTTGAAAAGGTCAACCTGTTTCGGGCTAGGATACTCAGCCCAAAGATATGGAAGTGGAATATGCAATCGTACTGTTCCTTAGAGGATACAGCAAAACCCCATTCTAGTTCTGAAGGCCCGTATGTAGGGGTTGATTCAAGATGTGTGGTGTTCGTGGTGTAGTGCAGGAGTTTATACTTTGGGTACTGCCCCCACTTGTAGCAGTTGGATAATAGTTTAAGTACAAATAGCTATGACCCCTAGCTGTAGCCAACTTATATGGGGCCTCAGCAAGGTTTTGCAAGGCTTTGCTGCTCATGGTTTCGGGGGGGGGGGGGGTTTAGGGTTCGGAGTTCATGTGGTTCCGGTGCAGGTTGAAGCGCAGCCTGTTGTCACCGGCATGACTTCTTCCGCTTATCCTTTACAACCAATGAGCATGTGTGCATATTATATATATATATATATATACATAAATAGAGTACCTATCTATCTATTTATCTAAGTTGTCTATCTGTCTGTTTATCTATCCGGCTATCTATCTCATGATCTGTCTATCTTTAACCGTAATGGGCTGTATTCATGAATTATGGGGGTATTGGCCTCCCTGGATCTCGCTGAAACTCAGTAGAAGACTTGAGACTCTGGCGTAGAGGTGGGTGAGCTCTTGGAAGAGCGCTACCTCGTGCAGGACCCATCCGAGAGTTAATACGGGGGCGTGAACAAATTGAGTAGTTCAGGGCTCTTTGGGATGGTTGGCCTGTTTGCATGCAGGGGTTCAGCGTTTCGAGTTCGGGGGGTTTTGGTTTGTTGGGCTGGGGGCTTGCAGATATGTTTTCGACTGCAAGAGTCTCAGAGTAGTTTTGGGGGGTTGAATAGAGCCTCGCATCGGGGTTCCTGTTGCCGGCCCCGAAGCGGGTACCGGGTACCTAGATAGATAGATAGATACTGCTTGTTGTTTTAATCTTTGATTGGTTTACCCATTAAATTTCATTAAATGAGAAGGCTGGGCTAGGAAAAGGAAGCCAGGCAGCACGTAAAGACATGTTGGATGAAGCCGCCAATCAGAGCCAACCATTGTTATCCGTATTCTTCACTACTGGTGTTGCACGAATAGCTATGCAATCTTGATTGTTTCTAGCACCATCAGCCATGATTGTCCGTAGCATTGCTCTTCGCATCGTCACTATCGTCAATTAGTCTAAGTGATTGCTCTGTTGCTGTTAGCACTTTACCTGCACCACAGTACATACCGTCGGTGGTTACGATTGTTCGCATTACGGTCCTCGTAATAGTATTGAATCTAACCATTACTGTTTGTTACTAGTTGTCGTATCCATATTATCATTACTACTACAACTACTCCGCCCACTACTGCCACGACGACTACTACACTGGTTACCATTACTACCATTTCTTTCCTCGTATAATTGTGTTGGGTCCGGCTTGTGTTTTTTCGGTCAGTGTGGAGCATGAGTTCTCTGCCCTGCTCACAGGACACGGTCAGCGGCCGCGGTGTGTTCTCCAACGTCGTCAAGGCGAAGGATACGAAGAGCGAAGGACCCACTTATAAGTTTGGGCTTGAAGGCATAGACATTGCTATTGGAGGTTGAGGTTTTGAGTTCATGTTTGAAATCTTCCAGGTTTCCGGTTTAATTCGGAATGGGGGTTGAGGCTGTAGGATAGGGTTCTGAGATAGGGTTGGGGGTACAAGGTTTGGGATGCCCTAAACCCTGAACCTCACGCAGCTACTTGGATGGAGCCTTTTCTAGATCTATTATTGCATTTTTGGCTCCAAAACCATAAACAGTATTGTATGTTAGGCCAAATTCCATGATGGTACCCTCGAGGTATTGCTGTAATTACTGTCAGCTCTGGGGAATATTCTGAGAGGAAGCTTTAGCCATTGGGTGTCTGAGCTTCTGGGATTTGCCGTTGGATTTCCTTTCAAAACATGTGTTTTGGGTTCCGTTTTTGTTCTGAGAGTTTGGGTTCCGGGGTTTGGTTTTCGTTTCAGGCGTGCTGATTTTTAGGGTTTGGTTTTCACTGGTATTTGTGGTTTGGGGTTAGAGAGTTTGGGTTTACGGCTCACGTTCCTTTGGTGCATACCCGGTTGATGTTAAGGAGCCCCAACGATTGCAGTCGTGGCATACCTCTTCTAGCTGAAACCCCAAGTCCCTTTACTAAACCCCCTAAACCCTGAACCCCCTAAACGTCACCTGATGGTTTGGATGCCTTCAGCGAGACGGAGCCCTGTTGGCTGAGCTTGCCGTGGATTTTAGGGTTTCCCCCCAAACCCAAAACCCCAAACAGCCTATGCTTTTGAGGGCTTTTTGCACGGAACTCACAAGAACGAGCACCAGAACGGTAGGCTTTACAGGGTTCAGGTAGAAGGTTTTTAGGGCTTTTAGGGATCTTGGTTTGCAGTCATCAAAGTCATCAGGAGAGCCGCTAGTGGCGCTCAAGATCATCCGCTCCAACGATATGATGAAGAAGGCGGGGAGGGCAGCAAGCGGGTTTCGGACGTCGGGGCCCTGCACCGCACTAACCCTACCCATAGGCTCCATTGGTAGTTCCTTTTTCTAAATATGAACCCCCAAAAGGAACTGCTTTGGGGCCTATGGGTAGAGTTTGCCCTAAATCGGCAAATCTTGTGACAGGCGGTTTATCCCGGACAAGCCCGGAATCTCACGTTCGTTGCCTGGCCCCGCTAGCCCTATAGCTGCCAAAAAGAGCTCAGAAATGTCGGATGGACGTGTGGGACCCGCATGTGGTTCGGAAATCCGAGCCGATCGAATCCTTCTACAGCCCCAGACCAACCCTAACCTACCAAAACCTACTTTTTTGTGGGTTCTTATCATAAACCCTCATATAGATTTTATAGGGACCCTACAAAAAAGTAGGTTTTGGAGGGTTAAGGAAGACCCAAAAAGCCGTGGTCCGGCAAGCGCGCTTTGTCGCGATGCCCTAAAGCCCATGCACCGCGTGATGGGAATAGGAGAGCCCTGAGGCATTGGTATCTCGAAAGATCCCGACTACCTGGTTTAATCGTTTAATCTCGCATACCCCATACAGAACTGAATAGAAGCTTGATGTAGGCGCTTGCAGGATTAGCCAATGCAAGTCTATTCCAAGGGTTCCCTATCATACTTTACAGTGCAAAGCCCCAATCCAAAGACGTAAGCCCCTCAATAAAACACGACACACACACACAAACACCCTTAGCATGGCCTAAACCCTAAACCCTAAACATTAGCATCGGCCGCCAAAAAAGAGAGTTGCGATGGCTCAGGCCGCCGAGCGTGAAGTTGAGATCTTACAGACCTTGAACAACGCGGACAAGGCCAACAAGAGGCCACCTCGCAGAGTTCCGGTTGAGGGTTTAGAGTAAAGGGGCCAGGGTTTAGGGTTAGGTTTTAGGGTTGGTTAGGTTTTAGGGTTTAGGACTTGAAGGGTTTAGGGTTTAGGGTTTAGGGGGTTAGTCTAAGGGTTCTGATGTGTAAGGATTCTATGAGTGATATGGCTCCCTAAAAAACGGGTTCCTGTCAGATTGTTTGGCTCTACAGTTTAGGGACTTAAATAATTACCAATATTATTGTGGAGGTTCCTTCTTGTGATTATAAAGGGTTCTCCATAAGGGCTACTCTAAGGATACTATAGTATTTAGGCCTAAAGAATCACCAATACTATTTTAGGGGCTGACTTTTATTTTTGTTTACGAAACCCTATTCTAATCAACAAGGCCCCTGTGTTAGGGGTGAAGATTTTGGTGGATCTATATAATATGGTTTCCTTATTATGGGATTTATATATTATGGCTTCCTTATTATGGGATCAACATATTATGGTTTCCTTATTATGGGATTTATACAATACCCTAACCTACCAAAACCTACTTTTTTGTGGGTTGTTATTATAAACCCTAATATAGATTTTGTAGGGACCCTACAAAAAAGTAGGTTTTGGAGGGTTAAGGTATGGCTTCTTTCTTCTGGTGTGATGCTTGGTTGGGATTCTGGCGGCGCCTCGTGGGTTACGGGGGTCAAGACAGGGCCCGATGAACGCATCAGAAAGCCTTTAGACTCGAGTCTTAGGTTTCAATCAGGGTTTAGGGTTTAGGGTCTAGTTGAGTCTAAACCCTAAACCCTAAACACCTAAACCCTAAACCCCTCAACCCCTAAACCCTAAACCCTAAACAACCAGGGTCTTGAGATTTTGCGGTTTGGGTCTTTGGGGTTTTGGGGTCCGGGGCCCGGCCCCCCAAGCAGTCAGAAGCCGATGAAGGCTCAGTCGAAAGGCTTGGGTGGAGCTTTTATGCTCTTTTAGGGTTTAGGGTTTGGGGTTTAGGGTTTAGGGTTCAGGGCTCTTCCAGCAAGATGGGCAGTCCCGCCAGATGAAATCAAGGAGCACCTCGCCCTTCGGGCGATGGTGGTCTGGCTCTTCGAACAAAAGCTGACTGCTGCCACAGCCCTTGACATGGGGCTGGAAGGCGATTGCATCATCGAATTAGGGGTACCTTCTGTAGAGGTCCTAGTCATGAATGAGCATCTTGCTGCAAAAAATTGCTGAAACTGTAGAAAGTTCTCCAGCAGCGCCCTGGTGCAGACTTGGGGTTTCATAAATGAAGCCAGTAAGAACGAGGCAGCCAAGCGTCTGCTAGGTTGCAGGAGTAGCAGACAACCCCCACATCCAGAAGCCTTCAAAGCCTAAGCCCATGGACCCCAAAGACCCTGCTGAAACCGTAATAATTGGGTAACATTTTACATTTTTATGGGTACTTAAAGCCAATAAGGAATAAAAATCTAAATTTTTAATCCTATCCCAACCATGAAATAGTAACTAGTAAAACCCTTATGGAACCTTTGAAGGTTCCAACAAGAGCCCTCGATAAGCTCCTTCTGAAGCCAGGCATATTATCAGACTCATCGAGCCATGGACGCAGCTTCAAATTTGGGGTGTAGGGTTTCGGGACTAATTCTGGCTGCCGGGGCTTTCTTGTAGACCCCACACAGATGTTGTTCCCCAAAGATTGAAATCTCATCCGTAAGCCCTAAACACTAAATAAACCCTTTTAAACAAGCTTCATAGTGGTAGGGTTTGGTCGTAAGGACCAGTCTCAAGTTCCTGCAAGGGTTTTTCGATCAAGAGTTATTAAGGTTTATGGTTTAGGGGTCCGGTTTAGGGTTTAGGATTTCGCGTCGAGGGTTTAGGTTTAGTTGGTTGTGCTTCTCTGTGGATATCTACAGAATCTTGCATGCACACTTACACACTGCCGAAGGGTCCTTTACCAATATGGTACACAAGTATGTATAACACTTTATAAATGTACGTGCAATGTGTAAACCCCATATGTGTATGTATATATATATATGTATACAGATGTATGTATGTATGTATGTATGTACGTATTATGTATGTATTGCACCGCCAAGCACGAGAGGTTTCGTTATTCATACGCTTGGGCAATATGCCGCAATGTATAGCATGAGTAACGGTGTTCATTATCCAGGCTGCTATATTTGGCTTTTCAGCCCACTCCTGAGCCAAACGCCGCTAGAAAAACTCGAAACTTTAAAACCTAAACCACGTGCCAAAGGTAAGAATTTATTCTACAGCTTCGTCTGCCTAAGCTAACTTGATGTTTGTTCCGCCTAGCGCAGCCCAAACCCTCAACCCCAAACCCTGAACCCTAGTTCTGACTGGCCGAAGGGGGAAGGAACCCAAACCCCCTCGAAACCCTAAAGCCTATGACAGGGCCTAATATTATATCTCGACAAGTACGAATACTGTCCGAAGGGGTCTTTGTTGTCAGTATACCACAGTGAGCCCCATGTTTCCCATTTATGACGAAGGCCCCTGCATTAAACTCCTGCGCTCCAAACCCTAAACCCTAAACATTGAACCCTTGACCCTACCTTAACCCTCCAAAACCTACTTTTTTGTAGGGTCCCTACAAAACTGTTAGGGTTTATAATAACAACCCACAAAAAAGTAGGTTTTGGTAGGTTAGGGTAAATGCCCTCAAAGTTGAGCCTGAAGTCCTAAGCATGAAGATCTGATTTCTGAACCCAATGTTGTTTGAAGCCCTACTCTCACTGTTTTGTAGGTGTTTGGCTCAGTTTGTTTGTGTCCGGTGGTGTTTTCGGGGTTTCGGAAATCAAGGAAACCTTCTACTACAGAAAGCACATCTTCCTGGTCTTCGAGTGCATGGCGGAGGACCTCCGCGGCGCTCTGAAGAAGTGCCCCTGATCAGGAGTGCACTTGAGGGGCTGAAATTTCTGCGCCGGGATCTGGGCTCAGGATTTAGAGCTCTTATTGTTATTTGGGGTTAGGGTCAATTAGCCATACTAAATGCGTTAGCTTTCACAAAAGGGTTTGTGTGTGTGTGTTTGTGGCGCTTGTTTGAGCGCGTGTGGCTTGCTGCTTGTTGCAGCACACGAGCAGTCTCTGGTTTGTTTCTCGCAGTCCTGGTGGGTGGATGTACAAGCAGGAATGTTACAACTCTTCCTCGGATGGTTTTGGATTCTTCGGGGCTCAGCAAGTTGCGTAGCAGAACTGCCTGTGCTTCCTAGGAGGTAGTTATACAAGGGATCTTTACATAATCACACCTACCTCTATGCCGACTTATTAAGGCTCCAGAACCCTAAACCCTGAGCCCTACATCCTGGACACCTCTGAACCCTAAACTTTGACCCCCTGAGCGCGAAACCCTGATCCTTGAACCCTAATCCCTGAAACTGGGACCCGAAATCCCAAATCCTAAAAGGGGGTTTAGGGTTTAGGGTTTAATCCCAAATCCTAAAAGGTACACCAAGAACAGAGGCATTTCACTACCCGTCGTCAAGGCCAGGGTGGGGAAGGTCGAGAGTTCTCTCGGCTTTGGGAAGAAGGTCTCTCTTTGTTTTTTTTTTCTCTCTCTCTCTCTCTATATATATATGTATGTATGTATGTATGTATCTCATATATATATATACACCCCTGGTGGAGGGATTTCGTTTTTGGATTCATGGGTTTAGCCGCTGACGACAGGGCTTCAAGCAGACTTGACGTGTGTCACGATCCTGCAAAATGAGGTTGACAAAGCCAGAGTGTAGATCTGCGCCACCCAAGCCGGTCTACATCTGAAGCTTGTTCTAACTGAGCAGCGATGAACCCCTGATCCTACATCCATCCTGCACAGCAGCCGTACCAGCGGAGGTGATGACAACACAAGTGTTGGAGAAGAGCATTAGCAGCAGCAGCAGCAGCAGCAGCGGCAGCAACAACCACGACTGCAGCGGCATCAGCAACGAGACAGTACTAAGAACCAGGACAGGAGAGCTCAAAGTTGCCTCGGTCAGCTTGACCTGTGCACAAGCCAGAGATCCAGTCATCTGAGATCATGTATTAAATCATTATCGTCTTCTTCATCGTGGGAAGAGCCGACGGCGCAGTAGCAGGAGCAAGGCAAGCGGTAGTCAATGGTCGTACTGGCTGCACTGGTGGCGGTGCGTAGTAGTACTAGTAGTGGTGGTGCTGACGGTAGTCGTGGCAGAAGATCCTTTTGGTCATGTTGGGTCGGATAGGGGTGTAATCAAGCACGGTGGAGATAACTCAAGTGAACTTGCCTTCTAAACTCGAGACCCTAAGCCGCAGAGCAGTACACCCACCACACGAAAACCTCCACCAAGGCTTGCGGCCTAAGCCTTCCTCAGCAAACATTCAGGCAGAGGCTGCTCTCACAGCGTCTCAGAGTGGAGTATCCGTCCAGAAGCAGAGCAACTACCCACATTGACATGGAGAGCCGCCCCATGTGACAATCAGAATATGAATCCCGGCACAGGACGACCACAATTTTCCGTGCTGAGGATCATGCAGTGTATTGGGCTTCGACTCCCCAAAACCCGACATCCCAAAGGCTAATTCTCGCAGAGTGCTGTTGGTGACTCGATATACGGAAAGCCCATTCATCCGACCCACAGAGAGGCATACACGAAGCAGCTTCTCGTCGGCGTCCGCCACATGCACAAGTGCCTCTCCTGATGTCGGGCTACAATAAGAACCGACTTTATCTGAACTCTAAACCCTAAACCCCTAAACCCTAAGTGTTTGGATAAACCCTATACTCTATACCGGTATTTCTAGAAGGCACAGCGGCCTTGCGCAAAAACAAAAACAACATACTTTCCGGAACCCTGAACCCTAAACCCTAAACCCTTTGCATCCCACGGGCCTCCTGGCTTCGAGTCGCACCTGAACCGAGCATCTAGGGCTAGGTTCTCCAGTAGTACCCTTTTACCCTTTTTCTTTTTGGGTTCCCCTATTAAAACCGAATAGTAGGAAAAAGGGTACCCTTATTGTTAAGGGGCTACTGGGGAACCTAGAGGGGCTTTAGAGGTTTATTGGGTGCTTTCGGGGTTTAGGGCTTCAGGGATTTGTAGTCTTTCAGGGTTTAGGGATTTCGGGATTTGTAGGCTTTTTCGGGTTTAGGAATTAGGGATTTGCAGGCTTTTTAGGGGTTAGGGATTCATAGTTATTTATGGGCTGTTTAGGGGTTTTGGGGTCTAGGCAAGGATTTAGAGGTTTAGGGTTTAGGGATCTTGGGTCTTTAGGGGTTTAGGGGTTTAGGGTTTGGGTCCCTAGAAGTTTTGTTGTGCACACAATAGGTTACTCGATTAAAGCTGCTGTGGTCATACAATTAGAGGCATATGCCAGGTAGTACCCCTCAAAGGGGACCTACTTCTGGCTCTCTTGAATCGGACTTTTCTTGAGTGCTATTGAGAGGACCTATATCCCCAAGCCTAAACCCCTAAACGCTAAACCCCAAATCCTAAACCCTAAACCCCAAAGCCTGAACCGTAACCCCAAATCCTACCTGCGAAAGGACGGTGACAAGCTGTGCGGGTAACTGGTCCTCGGGGATAGGAGCTAGCCCTCGGGTTGAGTCTGACAGAAACTGAACAGGGCTCACCCTAAGGAGTCAAGTTTAAGTTACCATAATGAGGAAGACCTATTATTCACTGTATATGCTAATTTAGTTGAGTCCCTTAACACAAGCCCAGTTGAGATGTACATCGTTTTGGGTTTAGGTTTCAGGGGTCTAAAGTCGGAAGGAACCTACCCATGCCCTCAGTTCTAAGTTCCTTCTTTGTGTTGCCCAGCTTCCTTGTGGCTTGTCCGACTTCTGATCCTGAAGCTTCAATGTCCCGCCGCCCAAACTGTAAAGGCATGGAGACCTAACGATCAAAGACCCAGCGGACGGACCTAGCAGCCAGCCAGAAAAGAGCCCAGAATCGTAAGATCCTGAACCATGGAACTCAGTAATTACCCCGAAACCCCAAACCCTAAACCCATGGCCGCTATTCGGGTCAGCAAGAAGGGGCCATGTCCGTTTGGGTCGGATCGTAATGGTGAATAGAGCTCATATGAGGCTAGAGTGAGTGGCAACCCCAAAGACCATAGCTGTGCCTGACAGACAAAGAACTCCATGTGCCACCTGTCAGGTTCAACATCATCCACGCAGACCTGAAACCTGACAACATCCTGATCAGCCAAGCTGCTCATCTGCCAGAGGGTTTAGGGATCAGCTTTTGTTGTAAGGGCTGAGGATTTAAGCTTCAAGGGGTTGGCTTTTGGGTACATGATGGTGTTGTTTAGGCTGTTGGGCTGCGAAAGATTTGTTTCACCAGTCCTCCTGCCGCGCAGTGAGTGCTATAGGGAGCTATCATGAGCTGTCCCTTCGGATTTTCCGGATGTATATACAGAAACACACACACACACACCCTCACCCTCACACACACATGCATGTTGCTTCACTGCCCAGATGCATGACGACAATCCTACTTTCGTCCAGGGTCCATTGCAGCAACAAGACCAAGTTTCCCCATCCCAGCTGATGCTTCATATCATGATTTAAATGATTGCCACCATCAACACACCAACACCTGCCCCGTGAAACTTAGCCAGACAGATCAAGGCTGTCAAGGGCCTAAACCCTCAACCCTAAACCTAACCCCCAGACCCAATATACCCTCAGCGCTCAGCCTTAAACCCTGGCAAACCCTAAACCCTAAACCCTAAACCGCAAGCCAAGGACAACAGCATCGTCAAGCTCTGCGACTTCGGCACTGCTGTGGAGCAGAGACTTTGGCAATTCACGGCTTTTGGGGTTCCTGAGCTTCGCTGCCCGAACCAGTATTTGCCTCCACAGGACCCCCCAAGGGCCCTTTAATAGAGCCCTTTTGGTCCTTAACAGTGGGTATTTGGGGTGTAAAATTGAGTGTAGTTGGGGGGTCGAGGGATGGCTGCTCAGGAACCTGGTGCAAGAACAGGTCTTGGAATACCTTCTCCAAGTGTGAGTTCGATAAAGCAAGACGCGGGCTCTGTTAAACCCTAGCTTGAACTAATTACCAAAACCTACTTTTTTGTAGGGTCCTTGGAAATTCTAGATCATTAATGCTGATTAATGAAAGCCTCCGACAAAGTGGTATGGCAACGGAAGCCGTACAACCCCCTCAGTCGCTGCCCAACTTCCCCGTCCGACTGCCTGAACAGGGCTTAGACGTAGAGGGTTTATGTTTCCACAACATCCGTAACCCTGGAGAGCCTGCAAGGAAAGACGTGGGCGTCTCCCCGTACCTCATGAGCCTCGGATGGCTTGCCTTTCTAAGCATGTTGTGAAGTATTAGTATAGTATATTATAGTATAGTATAGTATATTATAGTATATTATAATGAAGGTTTCGGGCTTCACGGGTCTTAAGGCTTCAGGGGTCCAGGGTGGAGGATCCCTCTGGCTCCTAAGCTGCTTCTTTGAAGGCCTGAAGGTGGCTTTTTCGGATCACCGGGCATGGCGAGTATTCCAACTTACGCAGTGCTACTTAGTGACTTAGTGCAGGGGTTTTGGAACTCAGCTTCATGAGTCGTGTAGTGTAGCCTGAGAGAAATCGCCAAGTCATTGCGGTTCAAATTTCACTTCACCGTGTGGAGATCACACCACGCAATCCATATTGGAACCCTATCGAACTCCGACAATACCTTTTCAAAGCCCATGAACTTGCCAAGTCTGTATAGTTGAGAAAGCCACGTTTCACCCCAAGAAATCCTACGAACACTCCAAGATCTCCGCAAGCCCAAAGCCCTGTCACTCTCCCAAAAAGCCCTACAGGCAGACCCCTCTTAACCCTTGTGACACCCACTGCACCCTAAACCCTACCCAAAACCGCCCTAAACCCTTAGCCACTACGAAGCCCTCATGAAGCATTCCTTTCTGTGCCCCCGAAAAGCCTGAGGAGCCGGTTCTATCGGCCAAGTGAAGTGATCCTGGGCTGCGAGTCTCTCGGCGAATTTTTTTCCGGGCGCTTTTACCGTAGCGGGTTTTGGGGTTTAGGCTTTAGGGTGGTTTTCTAAGGATTCTCTCAGTTGGTGAGGGGTTTACCTTTTTGGGTGCAGGGTTGAAGGTTGCAGGACTTTCGGAGTAGGAGTTCTGTGGTTAGAGGCTCGGGCCTATGGGGGGGTAGCTCTTGTCTGGACCCTAAGGAACCTACATTGTTTTGGTTCCTTATTTTGATTTCTGTAGATGAGTCCTTAAAAAGTAGGTTATTTCGGGTTAAGGTGCAGCTTATTGGGTTAAGGGCATGTTTGTTTTTTTGCACGGCTGCATGTCTGGTTCAGGGTTCCAGGATTGATGCGCGTTTGCCATTGGGGGTTTTCCAGCTTCGTTTGCCTTGAAATTGCAGTAGGAACTGCTGTTGTCGGCAGATCAAGGTATTCACCGATTTTCCCTTTCCACTACGGGCTATTAGACCTTAAGGGTACCTTAATCTACCCTTAATAGGGTCCTAATAGGGATCTTTAGGGTCTAATAGCCCATAGTGGTTTGTCCCTCTAATACCCTAAACCCTAAACCAATTGTTTGAGTGCTTAGATGGCAATGAACCGAAAGGTGGCGACTCCCTAGTCCCCCCCTGATCATGGTACCTTAAGGACGAAATGAACCCTGAAAGGGTTAAGGTTCATATACCATATAGGGATTCATAGTATACCTTAACCCGGAATAACCTACCTTTCTAATGACTCATAGAAGGAAAGCATAATAAGGAACCCTAAAAAGGTAGGTTATTCAGGGTTAAGGTATGGGTATAGGGCTCCTACTTTTAAGGGACAACATAGGATCCTCACGACTGACGCTACACTCCCGACCCTAACCGCCCTAGCAATTAGAATCCCAGAACCTACGCCACATTGAAGTAGACCTCCTGGCGCTTTTAGCCCAAAGGGTCCTAAGTACCTATGCATATGGGGGGATACTTGTCAAAGCCATAATAGAATAGTAATTCCTATTATAGCCACCCTACATTCTACTACACAGGTACCTAGGACCCTGGGGATAGATATCCTAAGCCTACACAGGTACGGGATTCCCGTGGATGTGTGGGCGCTTGCCTGCACTCTCTACGAGATCTTCACCGGGAAGACCTTGTTCCAGGCTTGTCGGTCGATTGAGGTTTGGGATTGAGGTCTTGATGCAGAAGCCTGAGTAACATAACTAACTGCAGTATCAAATTCGTGGGGTTCTTTGTTTTGAAAAAGAGCAACAAAAAAAGATTGCCCCCAAACCCTTTTCTAGCGTGGATGATTCTCGTCACCCTTCCCAGTAGCGACTCCCCGGACCCCCCCCCCGGTAAGACCTCACAACGCGGCACTCAGCGTTCAGGGTTTACCTGGACCCCCAAAAGTAGGTAAAATCATGGCCCAAAACCTGTAAAGGTCCCTAAACCCTAAACCCTAAACTGTTATTCTAGATACTTTTGGGGTCCAGGTAATTAGAGGGTCGTTAGTTCCTCAGCTCCAAAACTCGAGTCTGCTGAAATTATTGTCCTCCCTTGTTAGATGTCTTCTCAACAGTTACCCTACTTATAACCCCATTTATAACTGCCCATGAACCTCCAAGAAGGCTGTCTCGCACGGCTTCACCCTCCCGAAAGCAAGTAAGCCGCCTTGCACCGGGTTTAGGGCTCTAGGTTTGATTCTGGACATCTCCAAGTAAGATTTTCATCCGTTTGGGTAGTACTAGATCGCAGAGCTAGTGGCATTGTTGCGGCTGCGCTTCACACTATGTAGCTCTATTGCGTAGTTTCATGTTGTGTATTGTGCTTAGCTGGGTTTTGCCGCAGCAGCCCGTGCACAAGAATACCAGAAGCAACACTAAGCCATTAAGCAATGGCCATAGCAGGATTGCTGGTCAAGAAAGTGGCAAGAATCACAACAGCAAAACAAATGCATAACTGGCACCTCCTTGATGACAGCAAGAATACATGTGATCTCTGACAAACAAGTCCGAACTGCCTGTTATCCCTCATGTCAATGATCCGAGCGGAAGCAGTGGCCGTTCATCCATTCTCCTGTGATGCAGTTACCAATTCGCCTGAGCTAGGGCAAGACCAACAACGACATGCTCAAGCGCATCATGGATGTGAAGGCCGGTAGAGGAAGGATTCCCGCGTCATTGAGTTGGGGTTGTGTACAAGAAAATTCAATGAGCGAAGAGCAATAACTGAATAGATAAGCAACTAGTTAATATAGCTTAATGACTGATTGCATACTATTATATATATATATATGTATGTATACATATATATGTACAGATGTTACTATACACATAGAAAAGGAGATAAATACATATATATATATATATATATATGTATATACACTGCACAAAAGAACCCCCGATAGGTATCGACTGAAAACTCAAGCCAGGGACAAGCCAGTAATGCATGCACCACACCTCCCTCTCTCGGGAGAATTGCCTAGCGTCTCTGAGCACAAGATTACGGAGAATCCTCATTGGATCAAGCGGCCCTAGCTGTGGCACCGGCACCGGCAGAGAGAGAGAGAGAGAGGGAGAGAGAGGGAGAGAGAGAGAGAGAGAGAGCGAGAGAGAAAGAGAGAGAGAGAGAGAGACGAGAGTGTCCATGTGAGGTACAAACCACTCTAAGCGACTAGTCTTATCAATCCTTGGTCATTCCCTCTAAGATAGGAATCAGGGCCAGGGTGTAAGTCGGGTTTGGGACATAGTCCACCCCAACTTCCGGAAAGTCTTGGACCGCAGCTTGGACTTGAGGTTTGGGGTTTGTGTGTGTGTTCGGAAATTGTGGGCTTTAGGGTGAAGGGTTGAAGGGTTCGGCACACGACTCCGCGCGTGTGGCCCAAATCGTAAATGCTCGTCACCCAAACCTCCCTTTGAAAGCTTAGGCTTTAACTCAGACCCCCGGGAGGATCTAGAAAGTAGATCCCCTAATTTGGGGCCCTATACTATAAGGGTACTTTATAGTACTTTATAGGAACCCCCATTAAGGGATCTACTTTTTGGATCCTCCCCGGGTCTGGGAAGTCGCTTCGTATAAGCCTGCTCCAGGGGAAGATTCCCAAGAACGTGATTCGCAAGGGCGCGGTCTGGAAAAATCATTTCGATGAGAACCTGGACTTCAAGCGGCTCGGTGCTATCTTGGTAGTAGAGTCGGTAGCTTTTGAGGGGGTATTGCAACCCCAATATATATCTGAATTACCCCCAAGGGTGAGTTATCCTTTATTTCACTCATGAGACCGACAAGTAAGCCAGTTGGGACTCAGACTTCTTAGGGTGTATCGACGCCCAGTGCCCGCGAGGTGAAAGACGGGAAGTGCTTTCGGCTGCTTTTCTCTTTGCTGTCTCAGCATGTGGACCCGTAGAATAGCGTGTTGCGTCCGCCTTTGCGCTTCTGTGCGTCGTTGAACTGATTGTTGCAGGCCCTTGATTAGTTCACCTTTCTCCAAGGCTTCATAATGCTTCATACATCCAAGATCCCCATGATATTCTTCGATACTGGCGAGATTATGCATCAGAGGGTCATTGCCCAGAGGGTCCAAAAATACTACTTTCATGGAATGAGGTCCCCCAAACCATAATCAGGATGGTCTTTTGGGACCCAATTCCAGAATGGTAGTACCATAGAGGCTTAAATAATTTCTGAAACTATGTTGGCCTTGCAGTTTAGAATGATATATACCCCCGAGAACGTATTCCATATGTTACATGTTATGACCCTCTGGGTTGCTGGTGGTAGAAGCGTGATGCGCTGGCAAGTCGTGCGCCAACCTTTCCGACGCAGTCTCGGACCCTAATATGGCAGCCTTTAGAATTAGTGCAGGGTTTTGGGGTTCTTTGAATATATAACTCATAAAAACACTATCTACAGCTGTACCAGTACGGAATAAGGAAGCTTACGCATCTGTTATTCCCCGTGGTTCATTACTTCAGAAGCCGAAAAATCCATTCAATCGGCCGTTCAATTCTAGGTTCGTTGACAAAGATGCACTCTCGGGTGAGGCCACTGCCAGTCCGGGCAAGATTTGAAGGTTCAAAGCTTCAGAAGTTAGTGAAAATACCTATGATACCTACGAAAAATATTACTTATAAAATTAAAAGGCAATAATTGCTCTGGGAAGTTTTGGACTTGGGAGTGCCCCAAATAGAGGGATTCAGAGCTAATCTCCAAAAGCTCCCTTCACGAACTCCGAATCCCCGTCATTGACTCTTTAGGAGGTTTGGCTAAGCCTTCCTGTAGCTTAGGTTGCAAAGCACGTCGACAGGGGGCTTGTAGGCTTTAGGTAAAGGATCGAGGGATTTAGTAAGCTCCGAAAGCCTAAACTTAAACCCTCAATATGAACCTACGTGCAAGCTCTTTTTGGACTTGGAGTTTATTAGAGTCGAGTGGGTAGAACAGATGTAGGTTCCTTATGTGCAGCTAGGGCTGTTGAGTGACCTTTTTGGTGGCGAATCGTTGGACCTGGAACTAGAGTAAGCGATAGTTTAACCTCAAGGGCGGTGCGAAAATCCCTCTTTGATCCCGACTCATGACCTTGCTAGTGTGAAAGTGTTTCGTTCAGGGCCTTACTAATTGGAACGGGGGCTTGGTGCATGTTGCACCATACCGTTACAGGAATTACAAAGGGCACATTCATGCCAATCATTCCGGCCTCTATTTCGGGGGTTCAAGGGTTTAGGGATCAGCGTGTAGGGGTTTAGCATCTAGGGTTGAGGTAGTGAGGAGTTGCTGCAAGCTTTGCAGCTTGAAGCTCTTAAGACTCTTAATATAGGGGCCTTAATAATTAGAATAGGGTTATGGGGCTAATTATTATAACGCACATTATATTCTAACTATATTAAGGAACCCGAAAAATAGTATTGGTAATTATTTAAGCCCCTATAGTAAGCTCAAATGAGCCAAAGCCCTGAAGGAGATCGTCCGGATCGTCACGGACAACAGCTGCAAGAGGGAACTGAAGGACCCTCTGTTCACTAAAATCCGAGCACCAGACAACCTGATGGGAACCCTAAAAAAGCACCCTTACCTTCACCCCCCCTCCCCAAATCCCGCTTTAGAGTTGTATATAAGAAAATCATGACAAGGAACTCTCAAAAGGTAGGTTTTTCGGGGTTATGGTAGAGTTGGGTTCGGGTTGGCAGCAGGGTCCCGTTTACTAGGCATGGAGCTGTCTTGCCAGGGTTTTGCACTGGAAAATTTTCCAGCCGGACAGCATGTCAGAACTTGAGCAAAACCGTTTTGAACCACAGAGAACCTCCATAACACTCTGAGAAAATCCCCCGAAGAACCCTGCAAACAAACCCCCCCAAAACTCCGTGGAACCCTCGTGATTGAACTCCCCTAAACCCTAAACCCAAAGACTCTCAAAAAAAAGGAGTTTCTTCTTGATCGGCTGGGCCCCGAGAAGCAGAAGTCCCAGGAGCGGGAGGATCAACAGAAACCCGGCAGATAATATACTTGCTGGGAGGGTTCTACTGGGCTTTCGAGTACCAGACTTTAACACTTTTTCTTAAAGGAACCATTATGAAATAAAAGCTTATACCTTTGCCCTAAGGGTCCAAAGGACCCAATAATTAGGTACTCGGGTGTAGGATAGTAGTTATGTAGCAAAATATTTAGGAGAGTATATATGATTAATAGGTACTTGGACCCTTACTTGCTGGGCTCACATAGGTTGTTTAGGGTTTTTAGGTGTAGGGTGTTTGGGGTTTCGGGGATAGGCTTTTCGGTTGGTTGGTTTGCTCTTTTGTTTATTCATATGCTGCTTGTGGAAGCTTGCTTGATAAGTCGCCCCGCCCTTGATATGGGTCATACAGAAGAGAGATCCCAATGTTGCAGGGCCTTAAAGAGGGGTCTGGTTTCGTTAGCCAGGGGAATACATGAAAGTACCAGCCCTCAAACACCACAATCCTGCAATTGTGGCATCTACAGAGGCGGCCGTTTAGGCCATACGAGCTTCCCCAGTTCAGCAAGGCTGCTTCAAGTCTTACAATCTTACAGCCCGTTCATGCTTTGATCTAATTCCAGCATTTGTGGCTGTTGAACTATATAGAAGCCTGCCCTCAAACCGTACACCAGGAAACCCAGTTGTGACGGAGCCCAAATCGCCCGCTGAGGTACGTGAAGAAAACCTTGCATTTTGCCGATCTGTTGGACAAGATGCAGTTTGCCTTGCAAGAAGTGTGTGGGGCTGGATTGAATTTAGGGTTTTAGCCCAGTAACCTACAAGCAAGTAGTAGGTCACTGTGTAATTCTTGGTGCTGCAGGGCTTGTCCTCAGATCAAGACCCCAAGGGTCCAAAGGACCCAATAATTAGGTACTCGATTTTGGGATAGTAGCTATGTAGGTTAGGATTTTGGAGAGTATATGATTATTAGGTACTTGGACCCTTGGGGAGACAGACTATCCAAAAAAAGGTAAAAGGGACTTCGTGCTTTAGCGCACGCAAGAATAAGAAAGCGAGAGGCTTGGCCTGCTTCTGGAGCCCTTCACCCAGCACTGGGCCGTTTTAGAGGTTCCTTATTATCAGTATACCATAATATACCCTAAACCTTATTCTAATCATTAAGGCGCCTATGTTACCTCTGGGCCATAAGAAACCCGAGTCTTCGAAGCAACGCCCCAAGCGCCTAAACCCTCAAATGCCATGCATGGCCAACTGAACGAAGCTGCGAAGCCCGATGACCTCTTGAAGCTCCTCTCCATGCTAACAAGGAACTCCTGAAATTGGGTTCGATCTATGCCATATGTACATCTATGTATGTAGGCAATGCGCGGATGGGTGCATGTAGTGGATGGACAGATGGATACATACACAGATAGGTAGGTAGACAGACAGACAAATAAGTATCAAGTCTCCAGGCTAGCCCTTGATCCTGATAAGCGGCTGAGCGCGGAAGATGTCACCCGGCCGCAGTTTCAGTTCTGGCGTATCGGGCTTCTCGTTTAGGGTTTCGGGCTTAAGGGTGCTTGGTCGCGAGCTCGACAAACATGCGACCTCCCGACAGAGAACTGAACATGGAAGATTGTGAACAGCTTTTTCAGTTTTCAGTTTCATTCAGTTGATCCGAACTTTAAGGGTTCACAAAGGGTGTTTCGAGACGATGTGCGAGCTTTTTGTTGCGCTTCGCGCTGAAGCCGGAAAGACAATGAAAGTGAAGTCATACAGAAACAGAGCCCTGCCTAAACCCTAAAAACCCTACACCCTAAACCCTAACCCTAAACCCTAAACCCTACACCCTAAACCCTAACCCTAAACCCTAAACCCTTGAGTCTTGAGGCTCCAGAGTCAGAGGTCAGCGTATTTGGAGGCTTTCTTGTCCTTCACCCAAACCTAGTAGTAGAGTGGGTACCCTTTGACCTTTTTGGGGTATTAAACTCCCTATAATTATATAGTCCCACAGGTTAAGCTTTTTAGGTACTGCAGAAGTAGGCTAAACCAAGAGAATCCAAACTCAAACCCTGAAGCCCGGGGCCTCGGCAAACCCCTGAGCCTTGGACAAAAAAGCAACAGGTTCAGGGTTTAGGGATAAGTCCTAGAGCCCTAGTCTCTATTGTAGTTCCATTTTTTGGTTAACCAGTTTTCTGGTTAGGATCCTAGAATATAGATTTTGGTGAACCAAAAACAGGAACTACAATGGAGACTATAGGTAGAGCCCTCAAATTCACGTGACTTCCTCGAGGCATTCTCAAACCACTGGAGTACGGACGTCTACAGCATAAAGTACAGATCTACCATCTTTGTCGGCACACATGTATACCCTTTTATGCTACAAGGTACCCTCTCAGCAGGAGCCTAGTTCAATAGTTAGCGTCCTAACCAAGCAGCTCCATAAAGCCTGTAAAGAACTCTATAAAGCTCTATTCTTCTTACGAAACTTGCAAAGGCTCCCTTGGTCTTGCTTCGATTCTCAAGAAACTTTGAGAAGTTGACTTCGCCCAGGCCCTGAAGCATCACTTCGTCGAGGATCCCCGGGAGAAGAAAGCCGCAGCAGCTGCCGCGCCGAACGCTTCAGGCGGGGGCTCGGGTTCAGGGCTTCAGACTTGTAAGGCGTTTGCGTGTGAGGTTTATCGTTTTGGGTTTTTGGGTTTTTTGGGGTTTGGGGTTTCGGGGTTCGAGTTCAGAGTTTTGGGAATGAGGCTTATGACTCCAGTCTCCCTGCATCACTGCATCAAGAGCCCATCCCTGCAGGCACTTACGGATTTGGGAGTTTCTTTGCGCAGCTTGACCTACCCAAAGGCTCCATGTACCCATATAGCCATATAGTAGATACTTAGGCCTTAAAGTACCTACTTAGGGACCCCTTTAAGGCTTAAGTATCTACTATAAAGGTACATGGAGCCTTTGACCTAGCCTTCCAGGAGTCCACGCCCCCAGTCCCTGAAGCCTGAAACCCTCAGTGATTCATGCGAAACTTGAAGTAAGCCTTAGTAGCTGAGTGGATACACTTTACACTTTTTGGGATAATATTGGCCACTATAAAACTGAAAGTTTATCTTTTTGGGGCTTATGAACTCAGCAACTAAGAGCAGCTAGGGGTTTGCCAAGGTCCCACCCAAGTGCAGCCATCGGCGACTGGGAGAACCTCCTCTGGGAAAACCTCCGCTGGCCACAAGAAGAGGTGCGGCTGTCGCCCTTTGTTTGTGGGTTTAGAGTTATGGGCGTAGGGCAAAAGTGGCTATAGTGTTTGGTGTTTTTAGTGGTTCAGGAATCGGGCCGCTCCCAGTCAGAAACTGGGGCACCCCCAGTGAAAGCCTCGTATAGTGAATGCCTTTTGTGTAGGACTGGCCGCCATAAAGCGAACAATGTCTGTCCTATATACAGTTTTTGTAACCGCGTATCAAACCCCAGTCCAAATACTCAGGGTTTAATGCAGTTAGCTCGCCACGCCAAAGCTTCTTGAGATCCTGAAGCCCGAACCCTCTCCCCCCCAAGCCGCACAATCTCAAAGCTTTCAGTATCGGATCCTAAATATACTGTAAATGGTTGAACCAGAAAAGGAACAACAATAGAGACTATAGGTAGAAGTCAGCATCAGTGGTAATAGTCTCCACTTATCGTCCTCATATATAAGAAACATATTTTGCAACCAGAAAATACCCACGAAGCACAAACTCCTAAACACTAAACACCGAGCTCGGGGCTTTGGGGTTCAGGGTGGCAGGCCTCTGAGAGGATTTATATAGGGTTTTGCTTCGATTATCTTCGACTTAGTCTAGCATCTAGAGGTTTGAGTAATGAGTAATTGCTGATGTCCGCATATATTCCCCGCCCAATGTAGATTTTTTTTAAAACATATTGTGATTTTCCCCAAGTCCCCAAAACTCCTTTGGAACTCAATGCTTTGCCCCAATAGTCGGGCTATGTGGGTTTTGTGCTAACGGTTTTGGATTTGCCGCCGCGGATGGGCTCTAGAGCTACTGGGCTTTGGAACATTTTCGTGTGTACTATAGGGGCGTTATCAATCTCCTATACCATTTTGGGTGGTTCCTCGTTATAATGAGGCTCTTATATATTAATCGTCTAGGTCTCCCAGTAGTACCCACTTGTCCTCCTAATTTCAGGATTCCCTTAATGAAACTGAATAACAGGGAAAGAGTAATTTCCCTTAATTATGCATGAAGACACACTGGGGAACCGAGTAGAATTCCCTCACAATCCACATTTATTATGGGTAAAATATACCCCCGACGCTAGTCTGATGATTAACCTTCATGAATTGATTTCCAGAGACGTGATAAGCACTATGCACTGAAGAGCTTATGCTTGTGGCCGCCTGGCCACCACAGTGTGGCATCGTTTCTCGACAACCTGGACACAGAAAAACCGACACCCAAGATCCCTGATTTAGAGGGCTCTTACCGTGTGCAGGGTGTATTTCAAGGGGGGTTGGAAGGGTTCTCTGGGGTCTGGGACTGGGAGAAGAAACCCTTCATGTAGATAGGATTCGGTTTGACTAAACCCCACCTATAGTATCCACTGCAGTTCCTTTTTTGGGTTTAACCAAATATTATAATAAGGATTCTATAAGGTAACCCCAAAAAGGAACTACAATGGAGACTATAGGTATGCCCTAAGCCTTGAACTTAAACCCTGAACCCTAAACCTAAAACCTACACAGCCAGTGTAGTTGATGATGTCCTCTGATTGAGGGTGATGCTCGACGCCGGTTTTTCCCCTAAACTCTAAACTCTTGAAACAGAACTGCGACCTAGACTTTTGAGTGGGATGTCCCTGCCTTTTATTGCTTTCTTTCGAAAGGGACTATGGGATATTGGCTTTTGTTTCCCTGCTTTTTGGGTTTCCTATATATATACAGACTTTAAACCCTTAAAGCCTAAAGCCCGTGCCGAACACTGACCACTTCAAGCGCGGCGGCCTTCGTGTTTGAGCCTCTAGGACTTTTAGGGTCTAATTTCAAGGATTGGGGTTTAGGCTTTAAGGTTCCAGGGTTTGGGGTGTGAAGTTCAGGATTTGCGGTTTAGGGTTTAGGGTTTCACCGGGTCATCTGAAGCTGTCGCTTCCTGGCAGGTCTGAGAGATAGCCGCGCCGGAGATGTGAGCTTCTGTGCTTGTCATCGCTTCGATTTCACAAGAGGCCCCATAAATGTAAACGAGGTGCAATGATGCCAGCCAGAGTACCTTAACACATTGGGTAGTGTAATATAGGAACCTGATTAAGAACCCTGGGCCTATAACCCCCAAAATAGTAGGATTCATACAAGGAACCCTAACAAAGGCCCAAGGTTTCTTAATCAGGTTCCTACATTATGCCTGGGCCTTGGCCTGAAACCCTAAAAACCTGAACACAGTAGCAAACCCTGTGCCTAGGACTTTGAGGGGTTCAAAGCCCAGAGCAATCAGCGACCTGGACCCTGAACTCCCATAAGTACTTGGCGATCTTCTGGTTGGCTCTTAGGACTTTAACTTGTTGGGTTTCTATATGAACCGTAATAAGGAGGCGAAAAGTTTAACTTTTTGGAGGGGTTCAGAAGTCAGCCAAGATTAGTCCAGAAGGACGTCCCATGACGCTCCTGCAAGAGCGGCTCAAACAATCTGATAGTTCAAGTTGTCTGATACTGTGCTCTAGTAGTCTGGCCAAATCAGGATCCTTGAGAAAGACTACGGCAATCATTCAAGCCAACGAAAAACCAAAGCTTACAATCCTAATCCCCACAACACCCCTACACCTGAAATTCTGAAACCCTAAAACCCTAAACCCTAAACCCCTCAACTCCAAAACACCTCAACCCAAAAGATCCTAAGCAAGCTCCGAAGAACGCGGTCCGATCTCCGATCCTCGAATACCTACAAGGCTCAAAGAGCGAGGGTTCGCTGCAGGCGGTGGTTGAATGGAGACTCTGGATTATTATGACAATGATGCTATGAAGGCATCTGTGAAAATTGTGTTTCTAAGCAGTAGAGTAGGTGACCTTCTGCCGGTTTGATGTACTGTACAAATCCCAAAGGTTAAACTTGTAATCCCTTAGTTAGTAAGCTGGATAAGTAGGAAATTGCAGCTGTTATTGGACATGACATAGCCCAGCTTTAGCTTACACAGAGCCCGAAACCTCTGAACGCTAAACCTGAGACGATGCGAATTGTGGTATGAGTCTGTGTCATTCTGGGCACTAGAGGATTTTGTCCATTTGCAAAAGCACTTCAAAGGAACCGGAATCTAAGCTCCAGGTGGCTAGACATGCTTACGCAGAAGCCTGGGCCCATTGCTTTCGCTGTCTCTAACATGGGTTTCGGCTTGAATCCCTAGACAAGATTTTACAGGGCATTAAAATCACACCCGAAACCTCGCCACGAATCAATTGCTACTGCCTGATGCGATCCGTGCCGGTAGAGCGACTGCACGACACGAGCCAAAAGGCATGCTGCATTGCATCTCGTGCTCCGGGTCCGTTGCTGAAGGCGTTTCAGGCTTTCTCCCCTTGAGCCATAAAACTCTGCACCCTAAACCCCTGAACCATTATGGCCATAAAGCGCCATGACCACAAACAGCCCGAGACCCCTGAACCAGAAAGCCGCGAAAAGACTTAAAAACCTATGAACCATAAAACCACAGCAGCCCTGAATCCTAAACCCTAAACCCATCCATGAATAGACCTAAACCCTTGCAGCTAAACCAGTAAAAGCCCCAAACCCTTGAACCTGAACCCTATAAGCCCTAAACCCTAGAACCATAAACCCATAAGCAGTCCTAAACCAATCACTTGAGGCATGTGGGATGTTCAGAAAAGAGTGGACCCACAAGATGGACCCTCAACAGCTGGGATCAAGGAGTTCGAATTGGGTTTAGGGTTTAGGGCCCTCCAAAAAGCCAGGGCCTCCAATTAATCTTAACAAGTACATGTATATATGGGAGTTTCCGAAAATTAGGGGTACCGTATTTGGGGGCCCTTATAATAAGGATCCTAGTATTTAGGGTACTTTATTAGGGTCCCCTATTTTCGGAAACTCCCATATAGATCAGGAGTTCCAACAGGGTGTAGTGTCCCCCAGAGACCATGGCTCTTTGGGTCGGTACACTCGCCCTGGCAGCGATAGAGCGGATAATGTAGAGGCCGGGTTAAGATAAATGCTACAACACAAGCTTTCCCTTGCAGTACAAGGGTTCGATAAAGGTCTGGATTTCATGGTCCTTGAACAGTTCTACAGGAGCTCTAGGGATGAGTAGTAACAGCATCCCCTCATAATCCCTATCGAACCTTCCATCAGTTCTTAAACCCTATAAACCCTAAATAATAAGAACACTTCCAACATCTATTAAGATTATCAGGGCGACAGGACCTGTGAACCCTGGACCTGCTGAAGCCTTTCGGAAAAGGGTCTTGATGGTTCTCCGTGTGGGTTCTACAATTTGTTGGGGGTTCTGTTTTTCAGGCTTCATGAATATGCGTTCCTACTACTGCGGCGGAGCTCGTCTGGTTCTTGGACAGGATATGACGAAAGAGCGGCAGACACCAGACCACGAATGTGACCCGGCTGCATTGTGCTGGGGGCGACGGTTTCAGGACCTCTGCCTGCACAAATCAGGCAGCTAGGTCACTGTTACCGGGTGAAAAACACGTCAGGGCTAAAGGTGATTGGATTTCTGCCGCCGCTTTGAGAAGTCAGGGTGAATGACAGGGGTCGTTCCTCAACGCAGCGTTTTTGACCCGCGTCAGTTAATAAGGATTCCCTTGCATTTAAGATCCTTCCGTATGTATGTCTTATGTACATATATATATGTATGTATATATAGATGTGTCTGGAATATGTACCTGTATATATATATATACACATGTAAAGATGTATGTACATATGCACATATATAGACTTTAACATTAGCATGAAACTTAACATGAACACTAATATTAGCACACACACGCACACGTATATATATATATATACACATACATACATACATATATACATATATATATATACACATACATGCACATATTTGCGCGTGTGTGTATACAGGTAGACAGGTATATAGATAGGTAGGTAGATAGATGGGTAGATAGGTATTAGAAAGAAAGATAGATAGACTGATTCATGGTTTGGTTGATTGATTGATTGGTTGATTGATGCACATGTATGTGTTATATATATATATACATACACATATACGTATATATATATATACATATATATATATATACATACATATACACACACACACACATTCATCGTCACACGGGCAATCTTAGGTTAGCCTAGGAAACTGAACAAGTGGCTACTCGACGCTGTCACCGGGCCCTATCAATCAAATGTGAGCCCAAGAGTTTCGTACATGCCAGTGTTCTTATCACAGTGGTCCGTTTGGTAATAATGATGATGGCAGCAATGGGCCAGCGTCCTAAACCCTAAACCCCCTAAACCCAAACCCTACTCGACGAGCTCAGGCTACCACCTGGCAATGGATGCGGGGATTCGAGATCCAGGCGCCAAGGGCATGACACGTCAAAGGGTTTTTGGTTGCTGGCCTTGGGTTCCGAGTTTCTGTTAACACATCCTTGTGGTTCAGGGTTTGAACTTATGGGGTGTGGGTTTATGGGGTATAGGTTTTGGGTTTTGGGCGGGTTGTGCTTTCTCCGGTGTTCTTCAGCTGCCAGTGAGCTCCGTTAAAGCAACCCCCTAATCATGACAAACAACGTAGAAGCACCCTGCCCCGAAGCCAGAAAGTGAAGCTCCAAGCCGTGCACCCTACTACTACACCCTGCTCGTACTTGAACCCCGTGGCGGAAGCCCTAAATTTAACCCCGCAGCGCGAAACCCACTCAAACCGAAACTCCGAGCCACATTCTCTAAGACCTCCAACCTTACCGGCCAAAGCACCCGAAAGCCCCGCAAAAGTCCAAAACCCTAAACCCCAGACTCAAGCTGCAACACCCAACACCCTGAAACCACAAACTCGAGACCTCAAACCCTCGTATAGATGCCTGATAAAAGCCAAAATAGCATCAAAAATCCTACCGCATGCCGGTAAAGCCTTGTATAGCACAATATAACCCATCAAACAGTATAAAACCCTAAACAGACTCTGAAAAGACGCCGCATAAAGCCTGATCAAGCTCGTATCAACCCGTCGTAAAGCTGCACAAAACCATAGATAATAAGCGTGTATCAAAGCGCCCTGAACCTAAAGCCCAAGCCGAGGAGGGTCCTGGTAGGATGGCTGGTCCATATGTACAACCATTAAGCATTAAGCAATTCGGTGCCAAATGGTTTTGGGGACCTAATTTCAAAAGCACCGTCCTCCTGTGCTTTTTCCGACGACCACGGAGGTACAAAAAACCCTAAACCCTAAATCCCTAAACCCCTAAACCCAAAACCCTAAACCCCTAAACCCCTAAACCCTAAACCCCTAAACCCAAAAAGCCCCTAAACCCTAAAAGCCCCTAAACATTTCGAGGAGCCCCCGACGACCACACGGAGCTTCTCTTCAACGAGGCTCGGGGGACCTGAGACCGGCAGGTCCCTAAGGGTTCCTTTAAAGGGATCCATAAGGGTTCCTTAAAGGGATCTACAAGGGTCCTATTAGGGGTTTTGGGGGTTTAGGGGTTTGAGGGGTTTAGGGTTTAGGGGTTTTGGGTTTTAGGGTTTTGGGTTTAGGGGTTTAGGGTTTTGGGTTCTGGGGGTTTGGGGTTTAGGGTTTAGGGTTTCACCGGGTCATCTGAAGCTGTTGCTTCCTGGCAGGTCCTTAAAGGGATCTACAAGGGTCCTATTAGGGGTTTAGGGTTTTGGGGGTTTAGGGGTTTAGGGGTTTGGGGGTCTAGGGTTTAGGGTTTGGCGGTTTTGGGTTTTGGGTTTAGGGTTTTGGGTTGAGTGCTTAGGGGTTTAGGGGGTTTGGGGTTTAGGGTTTTGGGTTTAGGGGTTTAGAGGTTTGGGGGTTTGGGGGTTTAGGGTTTAGGGGTTCAGGGTTTTGGGTTTGGGGTTGAGGGTTTAGATTTTAGGGTTTTGGGTTTAGGGGTTTAGGGGTTTTGGGTTTGGGGTTTAGGGGTCTAGGTGTCTAGGGTTTAGGGGTTAGGGTTTAGGCGTTTTGGGTTTGGATTAAGCAACATAGGGTTTTGGGATTTCAAGGTTTAGGGTTTACATTGGGTTTTTGTTTGGATTTAATTTCAAAGATAGGGTTTACATAGGGTTTGGGGATTTAACAGACAGGGTTTACTCTTGTTGAAAGAGGGGTTGGGTGTAGAGTTTAGGTTTTTAAATAGAGCCTTACTACTTGTGTTTAGCTTTGTTATCTCTCGCCATAGCAGCTGTGGCAAGCACCAGGGCTCGCCAGCTACGAAGCAACATGTTCGAATCACAGGCCATGCAACTATCTCAAGTTCTTTTCCGGGTGTGCATATTGGTTCATACCATGAGTGGAGAGGAAAAACAACACCAAGACCGCCCATGAACGAAGTCCCATGCGATACGTGTTGCGAGTCTTGATAACTGGCTCATTCAATGCCAAGATAATCTTGAGTGAGCCGATTATATGTTCATCGTGCGTGTGGGGACATGCTGCCGCGTGCATGCCTCCTGCGCGCGCCTCGAGGTGTAGGGCGTTGGGCTTATACTATGCCGGGAGTTTGCAGATCCAGGGCTCCAGCTTTGGCCCTATTTGTTGGTTTAAGTCCCAAAATTCCAAAACCTTCTTCTCATCATGCAGGCCCCTCTAGTAAAGCTTTCCCTGCATCTTCCTCCGTCGGCAGATGCAGATGCGGGGCCTCATGCCGACACAAGATTCCTACACGAAGGCCCGATGTCCAAGACAGTTCACGGTTTTTTTGTTGGTCGGGATTTTGGTTGCGGCTGTAAGAGGTGAGGCAGGTAAGCAGTTATAGTTGTGGAGTAAGGTTCAGTAACCTCAAGGGTCCAAGTACTTAGCAATCAAACACTCTCCAAAATCCTAACCTACATAACTACTATCCTAAAACCGAGTACCTAATAATTGGGTCCTTTGGACCCTTGGGGTAAGGTTCCGGCTATCCGGAGTTTAGTCTTCAAGATTCCGTGCTCCGGGGGTCCAGCTCTCACTGTCTCGGACTTGACGGGCTAAGGCATCCCAACTTAGGGACCCAAAAAGCACATACGCATAAGTAGTGCCTTTTTCGGGCCCTACTAACACGGAGGCACGCGTGGATGCTACCAGGCCACAGGTATTAATCATTGCTTTATGTACTTCTCCCTTTCGGGTCCTTTGCAAGACCATCTCGATACAACAACCAGGCTACATTCTAACAATCCAGGTAGAGGCAGTATTTATTGGCACCCGTATGTGTTTTACTGCTTTAGTTCATCTGGTATGTTGTGTCCCAAAGACTTGTTCTCCCTGTCCAGGCCCATACAAATCGTTGTAAACACCTTTACAGCCAATCTCAACATTTAAGCGCAACCATGCCGTGATCCAATCTAATGATGTCCGCGGAGGACGCATGACATCAAAACCTTGAAGCCCGAACAGGACCCGATCTCCTAAGGCGCAGCGTCTGCGTGCTGACCAGAGGATTCAGTAACCAAGTGTATAATTGTGAGGCCTGTAGCTATTGCTTGTAGCCATACTCATAGCCACCCATGAACCTATACTCAGGTATCGACAGAAGCCAGAGCGTAAGTAGAACCCATGAGCCCATAATCGAACCCTGATAGGACAGCCTTCAATATATCCTTCATACCCACTAACCTTTTCAGAG
The DNA here is from genome assembly GCA_003297005.1 of Symbiodinium sp. clade A Y106. Classification (NCBI taxonomy): domain Eukaryota; class Dinophyceae; order Suessiales; family Symbiodiniaceae; genus Symbiodinium; species Symbiodinium sp. clade A. The sequence continues at coordinate 80,148 of BGNK01000485.1, read as the reverse complement.
AAGGGCTTCAGTCAGCCGGAGCCCCACCCACGTGTATCCAGAAAGTTTGAAATTTTCCAGATTTTGTTTTTCGAAAATCCCCAAAGATGTATTCCGAACATGAGGTGCACACCCGTTCAGGGAAAGAACACTAGCAGACAGTCACTGGGTACTACCTTGGCGTTCCTTCATAAGCCCTTAATTTCGGAACCCTTGCAATCTTAAGCTCTAAACCCTAAACCCCTTTAGCCTAAAATCCTGAACGCCTATCGCCACCTGGACCCGACATCTGAATTCGTGACCCGCTGAGGTGATTCGCTCTTACATCCTGCGGGATAATGAGCAGTTAGCTCGGCGAACCTTTCGAGAGGCCCGCCTTTGGCTTTTGCGAGGGAAAGCTCAGTAGTGTTGGAACTAGGCACAGCTGGAAAGTAATGAAGTACAGGGACAACCGTGACCGTAATACCGCTTATCGGGATAACTTTCAGCTATCCTTAAACAGCACTACGAGGGATAACGCTCAAACGGCTTCTTTCTGAGATGGTTTGGGTTTCAGTGGTTAGAGATTTTGAGGTTTTGGGGTTTATTGGTTTAGTCTAAGCCATTTACAGGTGGGTAGTTATTAGGTGGGTAGTTTCCCATAAGCCTCCCATACCACTCCTATAAGGTAAAGAGCGTCTTATGGGAGTACTATGGGAGAAGAACTACCCACCTGTAAGGGGCTTCTATTTAGGGGTACTCAGGCAGTCATGACATCAAGTCCAAGTCCAGATGCGGGAAGCTCTATGGCTCGTTTAGGCTTTAGGCTTCCTTTAAGGGCTCCTTGTGGGATTCCTTTAAGGGCTCCTTGTGGGATTCCGTTAAGGGCTCCTTGTGGGATTCCTTTAAGGGCTCCTTGTTGGGTTCCTTTTGCAGGAGGCTCTGCGGCTCATGGTTTACCAGGGCTTCCTGGTCATGCGGGACTTGCGCCCGTGCATTAAAGTAATAAGTCCTTAAATCCTTATATATAGAGCCGGATAAGGCTTAATGGGCCCGATGATAGGCCCTGAGCAGTAATTTGGATGCTCGTATATACATAGTCATAATAGCTCTGTTTAGGATACCCTTCACACCCACCCAATCCAATACACCACCCTGAGGTTTTCTAATGCTCAGAGAACAACTCGAAAACGACCCCTATAAGATAAGGACCGTGGCACCCTTACTGGAGACCCCCATATAGAACTCTTTTGGAAACCTTGATAAAGCGCTCACAGAACCCAGTAAAGCCATACAGAACCCTAGAAGCCCTAAACTAGCATTTTCTAGGGCCCTAAACAAAACTGAACGGAACCTTCAAAGGAATCCTTGTAAGACCCTCAAAGAGTCTACTATCCCTAATTCGGTCATCTGTCCTAGTCTCCTGGGAACGCCGTCTTCACTTGCGACCCAAAGGCTCTATGTACCTTTATAGTAGATGCTTAAGCCTTAAAGGGGTCCCTAGGTAGGTACTTTAAGGCCTAAGTATCTACTATACAACCCTAAACCATAAACCCTAATCCCTAAACCCTAAATTAAAGGGTACATGGAGCCTTTGGGCGGGTGCAGGCGACGCGCAAAGGCCTCCTGACCTGCTGGGAGACACCTGGCGTTTTAGGGTTTTGGAGGGCTTTAGAGCTTTAGGGTTTAGGGTTTGGAGGGTTTTAGAGCTGTAGGGTTCCTTACCTTAACCCGGAATAACCTACCTTTTTAAGGACTCATATAAGGAAATCATAATAAGGAACCCTAAAAAGGTAGGTTATTCAGGGTTAAGGTAGTAGCTGAGTGGGTAACCTTTAACCCTACGAGGATTTTATAATACTACCACAATTGTGTTTCTGCTTTGGGCTTTAGTCTTGCTTGTTTGCTTTTGTGGGTTTCATGTGTTGTTCCGTTTCAAGGGTTTGGGCCTGAAAGGCTGTTTGGGTTTATTTATCAGGAAATTTTGGACGGAGGGCTTCGCGGGCACTGTGGAATGTTCGTGATATGGGTAGTTGTCAAAATTAGGGTCCCTTTTTGGGTACCCTAAATAATAGGTGCCGTATTATAATAGGAACCCCAAAAGGGACCATAATTTTGACAACCACCCATATATCACTTGTCGGGCTTCTTGAGCGTCTTGATAAGAGGTATGATCTACCGTTCAGAATCGGGGGTTGAGGACTTGTTTAGGGCAACCCTGAACCCGAATGCCCTGATCCTAAGGTCCTAAACCCTAAACCCGTCTTGCGTAGGCTGAGCACTAAAGACGGCTTAGGCATTTTTAGTGTGGAATTGTGATAAGGAATCCCCTCTCTATAGCGCTTAATTTGTTGGGATCCCTATAGTACGATCCTTGGGTCTATTTAGGGGTCTACATTACGTTAACGCATGTGCGGGGGCTACCTTCCACCGTGGGGCTTCGAGTTGACGAGATAAAAGACCGTGGCACCCTTACTGGAGACCTCCATGTAGAACTCTTTTGGAAACCTCAATAAAGCGCTCACAAAACCCCGTAAAGCCGCACAGAACCCTAAAAGCCCTAAATTAGCATTTTCTAGGGCCCTAAACAAAACTGAACGGAACCTTCAAAGGAATCCTTTGTAAGACCCTCAAAGAGTCTACCATCCCTAATTCTAAAACCCTAAAAGCCCTAAATTCGCATTTTCAGGAAGGTCTCCGGCCTTCGGATTGGAGTTCATGGGTCCGGGTTGCCGGAGAGGGGGGTTTCTGGGGGGCAGGTAATATAGGGACCTAAATAATTACCATACCTCTACTATTTTATAGTAGGGCTTTTGGGGGGCAGGTAGATGTGGAGGTATTTCGGAGTGTGGGGCTTGAGATGTATTGGGTCATTGCGGTTGGGGCTTTCAGTTTCGAGCTCATGTGTGTGATGACTAACCTTACAGTCCACTGCCTCGAGTAATGTCTAGAATCGCTGAGGGCCGTGGAGTCCTAAACATCTAAAGCCCTTCGCCGCAAGACCAGCCACAAACCCAACCCTAAACCCCTAAACACCATAACAGACCGCTGCAATCCTTATGAAACGCTCTGGCAACGCCCTCCACAAACCCCGCTTCAGCCTTTACACTTTAAGCCCCAAACCCTAAACTAGCCTAAAACCCTAAAGCATCCTAAACCTTTTCAGACCTACCTATAGTCTCCATTGTAGTTCCTTTTTTTGGTTAACCAAGTTCTCTATTATAGGATCCTAACCATAAAACTGGTTAACCAACAAATGGAGCTACAATGGAAACTATAAACCCTAGACTAGCCTAAACCCCTAAGACCCTAAACCCCTAAACCCTAAACCCCTAAGACCCTAAACCCCTAAGACCCTAAACCCCTAAGACCCTAAACCCCTAAGACCCTAAACTCCTAAGACCCTAAACCCCTAAGACCCTAAACCCCTAAGGCCCTAAACCCCTAAGACCCTAAACCCCCAAGACCCTAAACCCCTCAGACCCTAAACCCCTAAGACCCTAAACCCCTAAGACCCTAAACTAGCCTAAAGTCCTAAAGCATCCTAAACCTTATTCAGACCTAGGAAGCCTAAACCCTAAACCCTTAAAGGAGCCCCTAACAGCTACCCTTTTTTCCCGTTAAAGGAACCCCAGGATTTATATCGCAGGATTTTGTCCATCAACAGTAGGAAGACTAAATCCGAAGCTTCCCAAACGAGCTCAGCAAGGAACCGGGGCTTGGTCTTACAGTTGGCAGCCGGGGGCCTCAAAGGGGGTACGGGGAGGATTTTGCGGTTTGGGGTTTGGGGGTTTAGGGGTTTAGGGTTTTAGGGTTTAGGGTTTCGGGGTTTGGGGTTTGGGGGTTCAGGGTTTAGGGTTTAGGGGTTTGGGGTTTAGGGTTTAGGGGTTTGGGGTTTAGGGGTTTAGGCTTTAGGGCCCCCAAGCCTCATCCCAAGTGCTGGGTTTTGGATTCCCAATACTGGGCTCCGAACGGTTTCACGGCAAGATCAGACTGAGTCACTGAAAGTGCAACCACTTCGATGCACGAAGGGTCCCCATCAGGGTTTGGGTTAGGGAATGACAGTTATAATTCGTGTAGAGCTTAATTTCATAACAAAAGGCATATTTACATATATTACATAACAAAAGACATATCTACATATATATATATATATGTATATATATACATATACATCCATACATACAGATATACAACCCCAAGACACTGTCCTCAATATTCAGGCATACGTTTTGCAGTCGGGGGGGGTTGGTCAAGGATGTCGGCTTTCTGGAGTTAAGGGCTTGGTGTCTGGAACGTGGGGCCTAGCAAAGCCGTTAGGGCAGGCGTTGAGAGGCTGCGATGGCTTTATTACCTGATTTGATGTTCGGCTATCGGGATATGCGGGTTCAGTCGTTTAGCGGTTTGTGTCAAGCCATGAATTTTGCTCGAATCTGGATGTTTTGACGTTCCATGCAGTTTGTGGAGATAGAGTCCCAGAGTGCCGAACCCCAAACCCAAAGTGAATGCCAAGGAGATTTGTTCTGAGGTCAAGGTTCCCAATAGAACTTGACGATTGAGTGCGTACGATTCAGGTTTATATAGGCAGCCTTATAGTACCCTTAGCTCCCTTATAGATCCCTTATAGTAGCCCTTTAAAGGAGCCCCTTTAAAGGAACCCTATTCTTTACTAATTAAGGCCCCTATATTAAGTCGCGAGCGCCGTACACACCCTTTGCACCCTAAAGCCTCGAACGTCGTGGTTATTCCCCAAGCCCACCCCAAGAGCCTCCACCCCAAACCCCTAAACCTTAGTAGCTGAGTGGATACACTTTACACTTTTTGGGATAATACTACCCACTATAAAGCTAAAAGTGTACACTTTTGGGGACTTATGAACTCAGCAACTAAGAAACCCTGGCCGCAAGAAGCAGTCCTCTTGCCCCATGCAGCGTGCGGCGGAGTGGAGAAAGGCGGCTCGGAAAGGCTCCGCTGGTTTCTTTCGCTCCGGAAGCTACGGTCGCAGCAGGCTCGGGTGTAAGGTTTTGGGGCTCTGAAGAGGGTTTTCGGGTTTAGGCTTTTAGGGTTTAGGATTTTAGGGTTTAGGGGTTTAGGGTTTAGGGGTTTAGGGTTTGGGGTTTCTGGGGGTTTAAGGTTGGTCTAAGGGCTCCATCGGGTTGCAAAAGCCGTTTGTAAAGGCGTCATGAGGGTTTTCTAACCCATCAGGGTACAACGTATATACCCAATGGTCAGATGATAATCAGGTACTTTGGGATACTACAGTAGTTTTGTGCGTCAGTATCTCGGGAGGAAAGGCTAAGAAGCACTTGAACCCTTAGGGTCAGGATTCGGGGGTCCGGAGTTTCGGAGTTGGTTTAGGTAGGCTTTAGGGTTTCAGTGTAGGGCTTTGGGTCAGACCCCGTCTTAGGGTTTAGAATTAAGGGTTTAAGGGTTTAGGGTTTAGGTTTTAAGGGTTTAGGGTTTAGGGTTTAAGGGTTTAGGGTTTAAGGGTTTAGGGTTTAGGGTTTAAGGGTTTAGGGAAGCGGCGCAGTTGAGGGCTTGGGGGCTGTAGGGGTTTCGGGTTTCGTGGGATTCCGGAGTTACCGCCAAGCTGCCAATTCTCACCTCAACCCCAACAGCAATCTTGAATCCTAAATCCGATCCCCAAACCCCAAGCCCCAGAATCCCAAACCTCAAAGACCCTGAATCCGTGACTCTTATAAATCCTCAAACTTTACCTTAAACCCTCAAAGCCCTAAACGGTGAATCCGAAGCCCCCAATCAGGAGCCTGAAACGGTGATTTTAAGATATCCCAACCTTATGGTTCCTTTTCTGGGTCCCTACCCAAAGCTCCCCCAGACAGGCAGCGGCATTGATTGGCAGATGGATCAGGCGGTCATCCAGTGGTTCGCAGACCAAGTCCCCGATCCAGGCTCCCGGGGGCTTCGGGGTTTCGAGCCTTAGTGAGGGTTATTTTGAAGGGCTCTACAAGTCTATACAGGTTACGATAAGGTTACTAGACTATAGGGCTTATCTCTAGTGGATACCCAGGGAGCCCAGCATCTTTTCATGGAGGAATACGCATTCAGTCATGAAAAGCCATCAATGTCGAGCCTTCCTCGAGGGTGTGTGAAGGAGTCAGGAGTCTTTTGAGTTTAGGTTCAGGGTTCCGGGTGTACCTATAGTCTCCATTGTAGCTCCGTTTTTTGGTTTTAATAAGGATCCTATAAGGTAAACCCCAAAAAGGAACTACAATGGAGACTATAGGTAGTATAGCTAGGCAGCTAGCCCTAAACCATGAATGTTTGGGTGTGGGAGTTTCCGAAAATAGGCGACCCTAATATAGTACCCTAAATAGTAGGATCCTTATTGGAAGGACCCCAAAATAAGGTACCCCTAATTTTCGGAAAAAATTCCGTGTAGGGTCTAGCAGGCCCTGGCCCCAAGTGCAAGTATTATTAGGGTTTAGGGTTTAGGGCAAGTGCATGTAATGTAGGAACCTGATTAAGAAACCCCGGGCCTATAATCACCAAAATAGTAGGATTCATATAATAAGGAACCCTCATAAAGGCCCAAGGTTTCTTAATCAGGTTCCTACATTATTCTTGAGGTGAGGAGGACGATGCGGAATATTCGACTGGCCACTGGTCTTGCTTCTCGGCTCCTACGCAAGGCTCGTAGAGTCCTACAGGGGGTTCCAGTATCCACATAGAAGCGGTTTTAGGTCCCGATTTTTGTTGACTCTGATGATACCTGACACTCTGATTTTTGGGACCCGAAGTGTTCTTTCGGCACCCTTCGGGTTGGCGACAGGGTCTAGGGGTCAGGGGGTGTCGAGTGTAGGTTTCAGGGTGTTCAGGGTGGAAGGGTGCAGGATTTCGGAGGAAGAATCCTTGGTCCTTGATTTTCCAGGTTGCAAGGCTGGTCAGGGTTAAGATGCCGGGGCTTCAGAGACTTTCCGGAGCGCCGGACTTACAAGAAGCTTTTCAGAGACCTTGGTCTCATGAAGCCCCAGTCCCCCCTCCGTCCCAAAGCCTTGAATCCCCAACTCTCAACACCCACCTCGAGGCATCTGAAAGCCTACAGCGCGAATACAGGGTTTGGAGTAATCAGTACTACGAAACAGTTTTTTCATAGCTATACCATAGTAGAAGTACTACTACTTAGTGATACAGCTGTACATAGCAATACCATATGGTAGACTCCAAACAGCCTCTTCAAATTATCAAGGCCCCTACATAAAACTACACCGAAACGTGTCAGAGATGGCCCCGAGCTCCCTCAGCCGAAGCCCCAAATGCAGCAATCTTCCAAAACCCTATAAAGGACGGCTTAGGCTAAGTTTAGGGGTTTAGGTTTTAGGGCCCAATCCCAACCAAAGTCAGAGAACAGGCACCTTTCTTTAGTTAAGGGCTTTGATATGGGATTTAGAAGTTTAGGGCCTTTAAGGGCGTTAGGATTATGCTACGACTATGACCTTTCGTGAACCTTTTGCAAGCCTAAACCCTAAACCCTAAACTTGAAGGGGACCGGGGCCGCTTTGAATAGACATAGCTTAGGACGTAGGGCAGACTCTTCCTAGAGGCTCATACCCTACCCCGTTTTTAGGCCTACTTTTCACGATAACAGGTCCTAACCATAAAACTAGGTATCCTAGAAAAGGGGTAGGGTAGGAGCCTCTAGGTAGACCCCGAAATACCAGAGCCGAAGTTCCAAACTCCATACCCGAAACCCACCCGGCCCAGAGCCCTAAACCCTAATTCCCGGGAGCTTCATGCCGTTACTACCACCTACAGCCAAGATCGGTATACAGGTTGCAAGACTGTGGGTCTTAACCCCACCCCTACACCCCAAGCCCTCAACCCCCAACACGGCTATGCCACGTCTCATGAACAAAGCAGCCTTACAACACCCTCCTGAAGCCTTCATAAAGCTTCTAAACGAACCAAGTCCCGTACAAATTCCCAAAGAACTGTAGACAACTCAATAAAGCCTTGACAGAGTCTTAAAGCCTTCAGAAACCCTTAAGAGAACCACAGCCCTTACAGATCCTAGAAAACCACATGATCAAACCCCTGAAGTTTGGTACGTGCCGGCCGGGTGCTCTGGTGCCTTCAAAGCCGGCTCGGAGGCGCGGAGACAGGACCATGGCACGGGCGATGTGTGCGGTTTAGGGTTTAGGGTGCGCGTGCGCGAAGGGCAGCGGGTCCTCTCTAAACTGAGGTTGAGAAAAAATATGGGTAGATTGTATTAGATGGACAGATAGATATGTTGTGCAGCTCTCTTTGGGGTTCATATAGGGTTATGGTTTTGGGGTGCTGAAATTTGATATAGGGCTTAGGATTGAAGGATCCAAGTGCAGTATGGTGCCTTGCAAACTCCCTAATCGCCCTAATCATGCTTCCTGCGTGGGCCATGTAACTAGTTGTCAGCGCTTCGCCTCTGCATGTCGGAAGAGCTCGCAGGAACTCTATCAGCACATCGTGAACATGTACCGATTGGGTGACCCCTGCACTCTGATGCTTCTTGCGAGACAGGCAGGGCTCTGAGCAAAGCCCTGATCTACCCTAAGCCCTAAAAGCCTAAAAGCCTATACTACCCCGGAACCCTAAACCCTCAACCCTCAACTCCTTCAGCCCTAAAGCGCGGACATAAGCTTAAACTCTGTAAACCTTATACACCCCGAAGATAAGTTGCAATTCCTATCCCCTTGAACCGTGAATACCCACACCACTATGGGCTGTTAGACCTTAAGGGTACCTTAATCTACCCTTAATAGGGTCCTAATAGGGATCTTTAGGGTCGAACAGCCCATAGTGGCAGGTAGGGTTTAGGGTTTAGGGTTTAGGGTCCGTGAACCCACAGGCACATGCCCTGTATCCCCTCTTCTTCGACCTTGACATCTTTGGGGGCCAATCGGATCGCTTTGGGGAGCAAAGTGTGCACGACGCCGCGCCTCGCTTGAATGGGTTTGCGGTTCAGGGTCTAGGCTTCACAGGCTTGGGGCTCAGTTTAGGGTTTGGGAAAGTTTGGAGGTTGGGATTTGGGGGTTAGCTTGATTCAGCTTGATTAGTCGGCCCTGAAACTCTGCTCTACATCCTACTTGAACCCTAGCAAAAGGGATTGCCGGGTTGTAGTGTGTAGCTTGTTGTCCTCAGGTTGCACAGGTCATTTGCATTCACTGCTCTCAGCTGCAAGTGTCAAGATTGCCCAAAGCGTCCTAGGTACTGTTATGGGGGATACTTCCGCAAATCATAGTAGTAATTCCTAATATAGAAACCCGACATTCTACTATATAGGTACTTTGGACCCTTTGGGTTGGCAATGTGCGATTGAACCCTTGTCGCTACAGTCCGCATGGTTCGTCGCGCACGCTTATTAACTTTCATGCGCAACTGGCCAACATCGTGTTTCCACGACCGACAGGCGTGTGTGTGGTGAGAGAATATGATAATACAGCATCGTGGAACTTGGCACCTTGATAGCTATGGATCGGTTGAGACCTGCAAAGCCACCATTTGGGAGCCTGCCAGCCTAGATGCAGTCTTGTCATATCATGATACATCATTTCCTAAGCCCGGGTTTCAAAGGCTCTATACTTCCTATGACCTACATATATAGTCTCCATTGTAGTTCCTTTTTTCGGTTAACCAAAATCTCTATTATAGGATCCTAACCATAAAACTGGTTAACCTTGTTAACCAAAAAAGGAACGACAATGGAGACTATAGGTATCGGTTCCTTTTTGGGGTTCTTATTCAGAATCCTATAAGGCAATCCCAAAAACGAACTACTATGGATCCTATGGGCAAAATTACTAAAGCATTAACAGACTCCGGAAGTCTTCACCCTGGACTTTCCGCGCAGCCAAGACAAAAGTAGTCAGGCTAAGATTAATAGAAACCCCCCCCCCCCCCCAAAGGAATCCCTTGGTCCAGGGTATTTAGGGTTTAGGGTTTAAGGGTTAGGGTTTAGGGTTTCGGGTTTAGGGTTTAGGGGTTAGGGTTTAGGGTTTAGGGTTCAGGGACAAAGCCCGTCCAGCAGCCAAGATTTGGGGCTTTGGGGACATGCTGCTCCTGCGCAGCATGGCCCATGCGTTGCTGCAGATTTACCCCCAGACGGCCACCGGGATGGAGGCCGGAGCGGGTTTTTGCCAGGTGTGTACGAAGCTTTCATCGGGTTTCTTTCTTTGCTGCATGAGTCTTCATGATTTTCTCCCTAAGCCCTACAAACCCTACCAAGAACCCTAAACCCTTCTGAAACTTCCAGTTCACACCTAAACCCTCGGGGTCGTGGAGTTCTGAGCTCCGGATTCTTGGCTCTGGTTCTGCGCGGTTCGAACAACCCAGCCCACAGCCTTCTTACGGGTGCTTTTGGAGGGTGATTTGGGGGCCTTGATATGTTGAATAGGGTTTGGGGTATATTATGGTTTGAGTGCAAGAAGGAACCCTGCATCCACAACCCGAAACCTGACACAGTCTGTAGTTAGTTCAAGAGATCGGGCTCCCTTCAACTAATAGGGGTCTTTGCAGCAGGGAAGATATAAGCTTTAGCCTTTTGTTGGGTTATTCTAAACCCGATAATCCCAAGGGTTCACCTTTGGTTCCCCTCGGATACTGCACAACTAGTCGGGGGGGCTCTAGGGTTTGCGGTCTTGGCGATTTTGCACGGCTCCCCCAGACCCCCGACTTTGTGTCGAGGGTTCTACGTGAGATTTTTTCAAGGACATGATTGAAAAGCCCTAGCAGGGTTTAGGGTTTGGGGTTTAGGTTATCGTAGACACCCTAAGCCTAAGCTCTAAACCGTACTTGCAAGCCTACATCACAAACTCCGACACCCGAAACCCAAAAAAGAATCTGGGGCCGCTGAAGCTCCGGAAATTTTCTGAGCACGAACTTAGGGGTTTAGGGTTTAGGGTTTAGGGTACCTTCTCCTGCCGAACCTGAAACTTTTACACACCCGAAAGCATGACCCCGAACACCTAAACATCCTAAACCCTAAACATACTGCTTAAGGACGGCGCCAGGGTCAGTAAGATGGCGTGTTGGGATTATTACAGGAAATACAGGGGGTATAGGGTGGAAGAGTAAAACTTACTAAGTCTCACGAGCCTCCGAAGAAACCGCCATTTATCAGGTTGCAGTGTTCCACTCCTCGGGGACACTGCGCTTGAACGCTTGAATGTTCAGTGGAGTTCAGAACGGTCAGGTGTTTTCTAGCAAGTTTCGGGCCTAGAGTGGAGGGCGTAGGGTCCAGCGTTTGCGCTTTTGGGATTTAGGGGCTTCGGAAGTTTCTGCATCTCTCCTTTGATCCCGATTTCACATTGTCAGGCTTCGCGAACTTAGGGCTGAGCAGGTTTGACTTCTCCCTCAAAGGGTCCCAGTGCTCAAATAGTAGGGCTTCAGGGCCCAAATACACTGGGGAGTTTCCGAAAATTAGGGGTACCTTATAATAAGGATCCTACTATTTAGGGTACTATATTAGGGTCCCCTATTTCGGAAACTCCCACTACTCTTAATGGTTTTCGGTCAGGCGTGACTGTTGCTTGTTCCAGTCTTGGCTGTCAGGATAAGGTTGGTGACTACTGTTTCGAGAGTTGCGATCGCCCCCGGTGGAAGTACGGCATTGACTACAATCGCGACAACCCTAACCCTCAACCCTAACCCGAAAACAACGGTTTTCTCAATACCACCACTGCCGCTTCTCCGAGAACACGTCGACGCCGCTATCGACGACGACGATGTACGGCGTCGACACTACTATGACTATACCAGTACTGTGTATTACAATCACTAGGTAGTCTGTAATCATCATCTACTAAATTTCTAAAACCTAGTGTCTAGTATCAACTACCTGCTACCTACCACCTAGTACCTATTGCTACTGACTACTGCCACTCCTACTTTTAGCTTGTATCTACTAAATATTTTGTACCTTATACTATCTACTTTATACTATCTTATCTACTATCTACTACGTATCTACTGTCTGCCATTTACTATCTACTGCTACCACTACTACTAATACTACTACTACTACTACTGCTACTACTACTACTACTACTACTACTACTACGACTACGACTACAACGACGACTACTACTACTACTACTACTACTACTACTACTACTACTGCGACTCCGACTGCGACTCCGACTGCGACTGCGACTACGACTACTACTCCTGCTGCTCCTGCTACTGCTTGGGAAAAATGTGACCTGTACCAAGACTCTCAAGTGCCCTTCACAGATCTCACGATCTTAGTGTATTTGTGCGTTGGACTATATATGTTCAGGACCATCCTTAAACAGTCAAACCTGCACAGAGACCCCAGACTGTTTCAATCATATGCAGGCTGCCTTAAGCAATCAGCTCCAAAGCCATTAATGTAGGGGCCTTAATTCATAATTAGAATTGGGTTTGGGGGTCTATTACACTATAAGTACAATAAGACCCCCAAAACCCTATGCAATTTATTAAGGCCCCGATACTAAATCGTGTTTATTGCCCTCATAGTAGCCCTTATAGACTCCTTTAAAGGAACCCTATTCAATTTATTAAGGCCCCTATATTAAGCCATTAGTTCAGGGATTTTGGAGCCGTTGCGCATGACGACAGCAGGATGAGCCAAGAGAAGCAGCGCTTCAAGGCCTCCTACCATGTGATCTTTCCTCAGATCATCGTGGATCGGCCAGCTTCTCGGCTTTTATAATGGGGTTTGCTACCAGGGTTTAGGGAGTTTAGGGTTTAGGATCTGGCTTTAGGGTTCAGGGTTTAGGATTTAGGGCTTTCATCGGGTTTGATTTGGGGGTATTTTGTATGTTCCCATAAATTGGAGCATAGGAGGATCTCGCTTACGAATATGTTTCAGAGGATATTTAAATTGCCAGCCTAGGGAATATAAAGGTTTGAATAGCCAGGAAGAAGTATCCGCTTATAGTCAGTATGTCGGCACAGATGTGCCCTGTCTGTTTAACTCACGACCTTATTCTAGGCTAGTCATTCAGCGCCATTCTGTGTCCTCGGTTTGCAAGACTTGTACATTATAGGGTTGCTCTTGCATGTTGATCATTTTTTGGTCTCTTAGCAGAAGTAAGGTCCTGAAGACTGCAGCTTAAGCATACGTGCATACACAATTTACTGCCTCCGCGAGGTTCTGCTTGCTTGTTGTCGGTAAACACAGTCGACTTATATCCTGACCTATGGAACGGGGTACCACTATGGGCCCAAAAGATCCCTATTAGGACCCTATTAAGGGTAGATTAAGCTCCATCCACACCAGAAGCCCGACGATGAGTTGAAGACTAGGGGGTAGATGGCCCGGCTTGGCAAGGACTGCGGGCAACCTCAGGGCATACTACCGAAAAGACCATTGTTCCGCCGAGCCTACACCCAGCCACCCAGCTATGATCCTTTAGCCTTCTCTCACACACACACACACGTATCACGCCACAGTTTTGCAGCACGGACCACGATCAAGCAGTCCGGTAGCACATGCAGCCGACAACAAAAGTGGCGCTCATAGCAAAATCCGGACTGTCATCATCGCCTGCCGGCATCAGCGCAAACCGGTTCCAGGTACCCTAACAGCCACAGCCGTCAGACTCGGCATTCATCATGGTTCAACACATTCCCAAACCGCAGACAGCTTGTAGCAGAAACCCCGCCCAGAGTTCCGAGGCTTCAGTTGCAATGGAACCCTGATACAGGTTTAGGGTTTAGGGGTTTAGGGTTCTTTTAAAGGGATCTATATAGGGGTTTGGGTTTCGGGAGCCTAGGGGCTTGAGTCGTTTGAAGGTTCACTGATTCAGGGTTTGGGGTTTGCGGTTTCCATGCAAACAAAAAAAACACCTACCCGAGCCAACCTAAACCCCAAATCTTCATCTGCCGTGAACTCGCCCTGAACCGAAATCAGGAGATGTGCATGGAGAAGCAGATGCCAGGAGCGAGCTCTAAACTACACCCTCCCCGGGACCCCTAAGCCCCAAACCTTAAAGCCCAAAGCCCTAGACCCTATCCCCAAAACCCTAAACCTAAACCCTAGCCCTTAAAGTGGAAAGCCGATCTGCGCCCCGGAACGATGCCAGGAGAACCTGGGGCGAAGCCCAGTGGCCACATGATCTGCCGGGATCATCTGATTTGCTCGCTGGCTTGGTCATAAAAACTACATCATAGGAGTTCAGGGCTTGGGGTTTAGGGCTTCGGTTTTGGGGTTTTTAGGGCTTAGGGGTTAGGGCGTTGGGTTTAGGGTTTCGGGGAGCTGCGTATCATACGAATCCCACTATTTGGGCTTCCGAGCAGTAGTTTTAGAAACTTCCGAATCGACAGGATCAGTCGAAAAAGACGTCGTACAGAACCCGGCTCGACCAGGGTAGGGTATCCTAAGATTCTTACTTAGTTAAGGCTGAGTCAGGTTTTTGTGATGAGCAACATGTGTGCCTTGAGCCAATCTGGCCGTGGTAGCCATGAGTCAATGGGCTGCTTCGCAGCAAATGTCCAACGACGGTGCGACAACTTCAAGCACCACTCGGACCGTAAAGAGCAGATCATGTTGTTGCTTGAACATTGTTGGGGAGGTGGCTGTAGAGCAAGAAGATTGGGCATGCAAAGGAGGTTGTCCTTTCACACCCAATCAAAGGTTCGCAACAAGCAACTGTAGAATATCATTCTTCACTTCTAGAAAGAAGGGCAGGGCGGCAGGGCATCTGAAATAGCGTCGGACCCAGATGTGGCGCCGGACATTTCGGGTTTCACATCATTGCAGCCTTCAGGTAGCCCATGGAGATTAGGAGTCTTAGGGTGGGGCTCGCGGAGATCCGTAAAGAATCAGCTTGTTCAGGTCTCATTTATGGGTTCCACATGGTGTAAGCGAATCGTTTGGGGCTTCAGGGTTTAGGATTCAGCATGTAGCCTTTAAGCCATGAAACAACTCTAAATCCCAGGTTATTTCTACCGGCGGGAAATGGAAGATGACAGGAGCCATGGGCTTTGTAAAATGTGTCTTGAGGGCTCTACCTTTCCGTGCATATGTATATATACATATATATGTACATACATACAAATATACATGTAAATACAAATAACTAAGATATACACACATAATATCTATATGTATGTATATACCCTCAATATGCATATACCAATACGCATACGGACGCGTAGACGCACACACACACACACACAAAAACCAAAGAACATGTACATGTACATGTACTTATACATAGATAGACCGATCGATAGATAAATATTATGGGGGACTTAGGCAAGTCCCGGGTCTTGGCGTTGAAGAATTTGAGCTCGGATTTCGCCGAACTCCGGCGAACTTCGGAGTTTTGGGAACGCTTTCAAGTTGCACAATTGAGCTTTCCAACATCAAAAAGGTAAGTTATTTGGGCACATGCCGTTGGAATGTGACGCTACGTGAATCCAAAAATTTTAACCCGAAATTGGGGGCTAAGGCTAGTTCCCTCAGTGCGGTCGGAAGTTTTTCTCGTGTCGCTAAGCGTGAAACACCCAGGAAGCGATTGACACTCATCGGTTCGGGGTGTAGGGTTTAGGAGTCTGCTGGCGAGTTCTGTTTGTGTCTTTTATATGAACTATGGATAAGTTATCCAACTTATTCCATTCCAGCTCACCCGTGCATCTGCATTTCGGTTATCATTACGCCAAAGTGCGGTAACCCTGAGAGCGACACTGAAAGCCCATAAACCTCCAATCTCCTAAGCCATTACAAACAAGCAGTCCTCAGCCCTCTGCAACGGAACAAGCTACCTTAAACCCTAAACCCTAAACCCTTAACCCTTAAACCCTATAAACCCTAAACCCCAAACCCAAGAAGTACGGAACTCGCAGCCGCAGGGGTGCCTTGACCGAATCCCAGCACCTACACTCGGAGTCCCTAAATCCGCCCTCACAACCCTAAGCCCTAATACTTACAACCCTAAACCCTAATACCCTAAGCCCGAATCTCCGAATAATAGTTACAACCCTAAACCCTAAACCAACCTCAGGATTGTAGAGCTGAAGCGTCGGCTGGACGAGCTTTGTGGCTTTGAGGATGTGAATGGGAGCGGCAGGCAGGTCTTGCTGCCTCTCTGCGGTTTGAGGGTTTAGGGTTTAGGGTATTTTGGTCCATGGTTTGTTCGGCTTTAGAATTGGAACACGGTTGGGGATTGTTTTGTTCATGGAGGGGCAGGGCTGTGGCTATTTTAAGGGGATCAGCGATATTTCTTTTATAATGGTCACAGAGTCTTCCTCTTTCTGCTGGGGTCTAAACCCTAATCCCTAAACCCCTAAACCTTAAACCCTGAACCCTAAACCCTAAGCCCTAAACCCTAAACCCTAAGCCCTAAACCCTAAACTAGAGTCTTCTAGAGTCTTCCTTTTTCTGCTGGTGTCTCGCATCCGGACTGCTGGTCTGGTACTAGTAGGGTTTCTTACGACTTGGGGTGTGGGTGGGGTTGAAGCATTGAAGGTGTCTTTTTCGGGGGCCGGGGGACAAGGGGACGCAGCTTAGGGCTGCAAATCGGTTTAGGGATTTGGGCTCAGGGTCGTGTGATTTGGGTTTTGCGTGTGGGTCTTGGGGGATTTTGCTTCGTGCAAAGCTCTTTGTTCTCCTTGCACCCGGAGCCGTCAAGCCGCAATCCCGCAGGAGCCTGGACTCTAAACCCCGACATAAACCTTCGATCCTAAAACCCCAAAGCCTAAAACCCCGAGCCCTGATTTGTTCCCTAATCCTAGACCCCGCAACCTCACAGGAACGATTGGCACGAAATCTTTGATGAGAATGCGCTGCCCCTTTGCCTGCATCTGATAACGTCTCCCCCAAAAAGAAGCATACATGAAAGAATTACCAAAACTAAAGTCATGGGGTTCCCATTTATACGGTAACCCAAAGCCCTGTTCTAATGATTAATAGGGTAGGTTCTCTTGGCGGCGAAGGCGCTGGTTGATTATGGGGGCCGGAATTCTTCCTAAGATTTTTCCTTATACCTTACCGCAGATATGCCAATCATTGTTTAGGTATCCATTTGTTCCGGATGCCCGTGAAGTCACCGAACACTCAGCGTCTGGCATTACATACCCCAAAAACCTTGATTAACCTATTGCCCGAAAAAATCTATCGAAATGAAATACCGTAGAATCGAAATAGTATATACTTGGGGGTGAACGCAACGAAATAGTATATACTTGGGCCGCAAAGTATCTGTACAGGGACTACTTTAAGGCCAAAGTATATACTATTTGGGCACATGCACGCTTAGGGTTATGGCACGTATATCATGTTTAGTTCCTTCGACTCCTCAGCCTAGCCGCAAAACCCTGAACGAGGCCTTCATTATCAGAACAAGATATGACATGTATACATGTGTGTGTGTCACATTTATGTGTATGTATATATACACTTGAAGAAGAACTCGGCCATTTCCATTCAGAATACAAGTTAACGCTAGTTACTATTGTATATGTTCCTCACATCAGGTGTTATGTTTGCTATTGTTGCTTTTGTTGTTCACTCTTCAGACTCACGCTATCTTACGCCCGGACCCCATTGCGAAGTTGAAGCCCCTGATTGGAGAAACATGTGTGAACATAAGCCCCGCCCAGAGCCTAAAGCCCTAAGCCTCTGAAGCGACGAGTTCCGAGGCAAGCAGTTTCTGGGCCCTCCTTCGACTTCCCAAACCAACCTCCAAAGGGTCCAAAGTACCTATACAGTATAGAATGTAGGGTTTCCATATTAGGAATTACTATGATGATTTGGGGAGTATCCCCTATAGATCCTTAAAGGAACCCTTCAAGGGACCCCTATGCATCCCTTAAAGTATCCACCATAACAGTACCTAGGACCTTTTGGGAAGTTAATCCTCAAGCCATTCCAGGTTGCCTCAGCTACCGGCCGGGTCGCATATTGCCGGTTTAGGGTTTAGGGCACTCTGAAAGGACCCCGTAAACAGGAGCTCGTGAAGGAACCCTAGACTACGGAACCCAAGCCTCTACATGCCCTATAGATCCGCACATAAAGAACCCCTTAAACCCCAAACTATACCCTTAAAGGAAGCCGAATATTGTGGCCAGACTAAGTACCCATGCTAGTCCTTGGGGTTAACACGTACCTCAGACTCTTCTTTTAATTGTGAACGTATATCAGGTGGCACGATCCGCGACCCGGACGGCGAACTGGTTTCCGTCTGCCCTTCACGGACAAGGCCGTGGGCGAGGCGCGCTTTCTTGAAAGCCCCGTCGTGGTTCCTAAACATTAGGGTTTAGTGCAGGTTTCGGGCTTGTAGGGTTTATTACGGTGTCGGGTTCAGGTTTCGAGTTACAGTACTGGGTGGCTTCAAGCATCTCAGTCTGCGTCCACGGCTTTAAGGTGTTGACTGTTGAGATTTGGGAGTTTCCGAAATTAGGGGTACCTTTTTGGGGTCCTTATAATAAGGATCCTACTATTTAGGGTACTATATTAGGGTCCCCTATTTTCGGAAACTCCCATGTAGGTTCGAGGGTTCAGAAACGTGATTCGGGGTTAAGGTTGGGGACTCAGGCTCTGTTTAGCTCAACCCTGAACATTCAAAAGCTCAACATCTTCAACCAAAAAAGAAACCAACCCTAAAACCCTCAAGCCGCCCGAACGAAAACCCAACGCACATTCTAATCCACTTGAAGAGGCAGATCTTCCCAAACCCCTCCTAAACCCCAAAACCCCTAAAGCCCTCAAGCCCTAAAGCAATCAGCCCCTAAACGCCGAAGGCCCTAACTAAGGCTCTGACAAAATGCCCAGGACGAAGATGAGTACTGTATGGAGGGTCGCCCGAAGCTTCCCCTGGGCCGATGGCAGCTGCGAGGCGAAGTCGAAGGTGATCTCCAGGCCGCGTCTTCTATAGCTCCCTTTAAGGGCTCTATAAGGACACTATAAGGCTGCTATAACGGTTCCTAAGTGGTGCCCTCGTCTTCCTTTGCCTTTGGGTTAGTGAGGGTTTTGTAGGGTTTAGGGTTTTGTAGGGTTCTTTTGCATTGCAGTTTCATGGTAAAGGCCTAAACCCTGAACTCAGACGGGCCAGGTTTGCAGTGTGTGGGGTTTGACGAAATGTACTTTTCGGGTGGAGCTCTTTGGCTTCATTACAGATGATCCGTCCCCACAACCCAATCTTAGTAGTAGAGTAGGTAACCTTTAACTTTTTGGGGTACTATAATCCCGATATAACCCCAATATGCTCCCAAAGGTTAACCTTTAGTTCCCCAGGATACTGGACGCGTAGGCAATCCTAGCAATAACTATGGCCCCTATGTCGGGGTCTTTCGGTTTACCAGTTACAAGATGGATGTCCAACGGCAACAGCTAAACTCATGTCCCATAATTCAGAATCCCAAGGCCAATATCAAATCATAATCTTAGCCACTAGACTCTAAGCCCTGTAAACCTAAAACCCTACAGACCCTAAGCCCTGAACTAAAACCCCATAAGCCCTGAGCTTGGAACCCTCTCGGTCCTTCAAGTTTAGGTTTGCAGAAACAACCCGAAGCTTCGGAGCTCACGCTTTCAGTCGCGTCTAACCCAAAGGGTCCTAAGTACCTATATGGGGGATACTTGCCCAAACCATAACAGTAGTTGCTATTGTAGAAACCCTACATTCTACTTTATAGGTACTTCGGACCCTTTGGGTAGCTATAGTCCTAATGTTTCTCAAACCTATTCCAACTGTCAAAGTCAAAACAAACAGGACGTGCATGCTGCAAGGATAAATCACGTAAGATAGGCGACTCCTACACACAAGTACCTAGAGGCTCCATGGTAATTCCTTTTTGTGGTTCATATTCAGAATCCTATAAGGTAATCCCAACCCAACACCCTAAACCCTAATCCCAAAAAGGAACTACTATGGAGCCTATGGGTAGACCAGGACTTGGTGGTGGAGCCTTTGCCGAACCTGAGCGACACGGAGTGGGCTTCTTGGCTTAAGTTGGAGCTACCCATAGGCCCCATAGTAGTTCCTTTTTGGGGTTATCTTATAGGGCTCTAAATATGAACCACGACAAGGAGCTACTACGAAGCCTCTAGGTAGGGCCAATGATCAGATCAGGCTGCATGGTTCTGGGTTTGAATGTCGACTTTCATGCAGCCTTTTCTTTTATAACGTCCTACCATTCGCGACCCTTCGGTCTGTAACCCGCTTGTCTAGCCCCTGCGTCTTGGGAAGCTTTTTGGGGTCAGGTGGTTGCGAGTTGGGGGTTGTGGAGGCTTCGAAGGGAAGTAGGTTTCTTCTCCATGCTTGCGGTTGGGGTTGAGTACGGTTCATGGCTTCCTGAACTAGACAGAAACAGACTGCATGAAGCCCGACAGCACGTATTGGACGCGAAATGCCCATAGGACTTTTCAAGGCGGTTCGGGTTCAAGGCGGTTCGGGGGAGGGGGCATAATACCACCGATAGGGACCTGATGGGGTCTAAATAAGAGGAGAGTATGGTCCCCTACTCCTCTCACCCTTGCCGCCAGCAGACGGAAGGGAACAAACACAGGCCCAAACTGAAGGTTCCTGGACTTCTAGCGGAAAGAGGGACCCCCCAAACCCCCAAGCTCCGGAGGGTGACCCAGGAGAGACATCTCCGAAAGTCGGAAAAGAGCCGGCCAACGTCGATAACACGCTTGGTCACAAGGGTTCGAGTCTAAGTTAGCAGCAATAATCCCTGCAGAGTAATCCGTGCCGAATGGCTATACTGCTACTCCTAAAGAAAAGCCCAGAATCCTGGTCCAAGTATGAAGGCCCCTATGTCATAACTCTAAACCCTAAACCCTGAACCCTAAACCCTAAACCCATACACTCACGAGAAACCTGGGAGGTGCAATTGGGAGACATCTCTTACTGTGCTGCGACGGAGCCGAGCCACCTGCGGAAGGACACGGTGGACCCAGAGGCCCCCGATAGTGCAAAAACCTAAGCCCCAAAGGAGGCTCTCGGGATTCCAAGGTGTATCTGGACCCTAAATAATTAGGGACCCCGAAAGCACATAAGCATAAGCATTGTATTTTATCCCTGCCTTATTGGGCTTCTTTATAAGGGGGTTTATATGGGATATCCCTATCCTAACTTTTGCTTCTGTGCTTTTTTGGGGCCCTAAATAGCCTTCCCTTGAAAGGACTTATGTAAGGAAATCATAATATGGAACCCTAAAAAGGTGGTCTTGAGGGTCCAGGTAGGGTTTAGGGAAGCTTAGGATTTAGGGTTGAGGGCTCAGGGTTTAGAGAATTACCAAGCCCAATCCTACTCCCAGAGAAGCTTAGGGCTTAGGGCTTATAGGGTTGAGGGCTTAGGGTTTAGAGAATTAAATTACCAAGGTCAATCCTTCATCAAGGGCTCCTTATTTTGCTACGCACCGAAGTCAGAGCGCCTATTTAAATTATTGTGGCCCCTATATTATTGGCGATTCGGGTTCAGTATAGGATGCAGTACAGGAGTTAGTATGTTAAATGATTTAACACTATAGTATAGGTATTCTGGGTTTAGTAAAGGAAAGGTCCATGTATCTATAAAATACAGAACCCTAGGAATCTAAGGACTCATATATGAAGGCTTTTGGGCCCAAAGACCATACTATATAAGGCTTTTGGGCTGTTTTGATGCCCAGGGGAAGGGTCCCGGTACAGTCAAACTTTGCGACCAAAGTATATACTTCATGGGCCCGGGACCCTTAGGAAGGTTCAGTGCTTATAAGGATCGACAGCAGGGATGCACCGAAGATTCAGAGTTTAGGTTCGTAAGTTGGGGTTTGGGGTTTAGGGTTGAGTTGGTTTAGGGTTTAGGTTCGTAAGTTGGGATTTGAGGTTTCAGAGGATTTAAATCCGAGAATGCAAACCCTCCAGAATGGAGGGTCCGAGTCGCTTCGCGCAGAGATTTGGTGTTGGCTCTCCGGTGGTACCCTTCCGCCCTTTTTATCCTAAGCCTGAATGCTGGGAAGGCGCTTTACATACCAAACCGCTAAGACCGAATACTAGGACGAAGGGAATATGGGGCGTGGTATTTAGTTACTACTACTATCCCTTATGTATATATGTATATATATGTATACATACACACAAATACTCGTATTGTAAACATGTACATTCAGGCTTCTGTATTATCCCGAGCATTAAGGGCATGCTGGGAGCCCAGATTCACTGTTAGGGGCGTGGTGTTAGGGCTAGAGGGGTTTGGCATGTAGGGTGAATGCAGGTTTAGTGTCTAGGGCTTTAGTCTCAATAGTTACTTCCCTGAAAGTTCATGCTCATGTGTACTACATATAAACATATACATATATATATCTGTATACACACAGACATTTGTACTATAATATCGTCAAAACTGTTTTCGAATCAGGCCCCTGTTTGGGGGGTTGATAGGGTTCTAGGGTTCCTTCTCATAACTATACGAGAATATGCCTTCAACCCTAAACACTGAACCCTAAACACATTTCTAATTGTTTAGGCTCCTATATCATAGAGCCCTCATAGTGTCCCTTATAGTAGCCCTCATAGACCCCTTTAAAAGGAACAGCATTCTATTTATTTATGCCCTTATTAACAGTAGGTTTCCAGGGGGGGCACGACGACAGGTCGACGTCACCTGGGAACGTGACTGCCCCTGTCTCGTCTGCCGCGACCTGCGGTGAAGAAACGGAGCCGTCTGCTCTGCTGCTTTTTGGGGTTTAGGGTTTAGAGGTTTAAGGGCTTAGCGTTTAGGGGCTTAGGGTTTAGGGGTACAGGGTTTTTGGTTGGTTTAGGGGTTGAGGGTTCAGGGTTTAAGGGTTTAGGGGGTTTAGAGTTTTAGGTTCAGGGCTTAGGGTCTAAGGTTGTGAAGTCTGCAACCCGACAACCTTGTCTGCGGTTGAGGATTCGGTGTCGTGGAAATCCTCAACCCCTTTCGAACTTCATCATGGGCATTTCTTGCTCTGATCGAGATGCCAGACCCCCTCTTCCCCTGGGCATCAAAACAGCCCAAAAGCCTTATATAGTATGGTCTTTGGGCCCAAAAGCCTTAATATATGAGTCCTTAGATTCCTAGGGTTCTCAGAGGCAATGTCCTGCGATGTTGTTCGCTTGAGCTTCCTAGTTCGGAGCTGAAGCGGGGCTGGAGGTTGAGGCCTTTCTGAGCCGCGGTAGAATCCACCGCAACACTCTATCTAGGCTCCTGAGTAGTACCCTTTTGCCTTTTTTTTTAGGGTCCCCTTATTAAAACCGAATAGTAGGAAAAAGGGTACCCTTATTATGAAGGGGCTACTCAGGAACCTAGCTATTCCAAGCATTACAACCCCTACAACTTACTAATCCCGCTGCCCTCGTGTCCCCTCATGCAAATCCAAACCCAAGGCACCCCAAATCGCAGCGTCCCGATACCCTAGAAACCCCAAACCCTGAAGCGTGACAAGCACGACGGGTTCCCTGACGAGGTTCCCACTGCACGGTTTTAGGGTTTCAGGCGCAGGGTTTAGGGATTACTATTACTGTTAGGGATTACTATTGTGATTACTGGTAGGGATTACTATTACTATTCCGAGTGCTGTTACAGGGTTGGGTGGCAAGCCTAGGGCCTAAGTAGGGTTTGAGGGTTCAGATCTTCATGGCCTTCAGGGTCGTAGGATCTCTCAGATCGGGCTTAGGGTTTAAGATAATGAGTTCGGTTTAGTTCGCTTATGTTGCAGTGTTGGGTGTCTTTTTGGGTGGGGGCATGGCTTGAAGGGCGCAATGCTCAAACTTGTTGGCTGTTATCCTAATGATATTTCTGGGTCTCTGGTCAGATTGGCTCCTAAGCCCTAAACATTAAACCGTCTAAGGGATAGCGGGACTCTGCGGGTAAGTCTCGACATCCCTGCGCCAAGGGCTTTCCGCTGGATGTGGCAACAGCTTTGGGCCCAATACGGGGGGGGGGGGGGCTTTTTGCAACGCTGGATTCGGCTGCCCTGGTATCTAGCTCGCGCAAGCCTTGCCATTATGGCCTTAAGGCTTCGAGCATCCCTTATCATGTCGGCTTCCGGGGGTTAATGAATGTGGGTTTTGGGTTTGGTTTCGGGTTAGCTGGCTGAGGTGAGGCAGGGCGATGTTGTGTTCAGGGTGCACCGAGGTATTTGGGGGCTCTTTGTGAACGACAACGGCGGTTCCTCGAAGCTCACAGACTACTTCCTAGGTAGTATTAAGGCGACCCCATAACGGGGACCCCTTCTTAACCCTACTTCTGGCTCTCTTAAAAAGGACCCTTATTTAGAGAGTCTGTATTTTCCAGGGTCCCCCTAATCCTAACTCCTACTACTGTGGTGCATCCATAGGGCCCAGATTCTTGCATGTGACATTGTTTCCACTCTGCAACCGTTGGATAATGCAAAACATACTGTATATGTTCTACTACTGTAGTCATATGTTTGTATAATACACCCCTTCGTAGAACCCCTAATATGGCCTGTTACAGGGCGGGGCAGTACCTAAGATATTGTTCAATTGCTTTTTTGTTGGCATTTTACAGTGTACCAAGCAGTCAATGAGCACATAAGGGCAAGACATGTACAGCAGTCAGAGATCAAAAGCCTGAACCGTCGAGCCTCCCCCGGCAAAAAGGCAGAGAATTATATTTACATAGTGTGGGTTTTTGTCATTGTGTAAGCATGGCATAGCAACCCATGCTGCATGTGACGGGGCGTCTAGGGCGTCTATACCGGAGAACACTGAAAAAATGCCAAAATCTCTGCCCTCCCAATCAGCATCTTCACAGCCCTTATATAAATCGCTCAAAAGAGCAGACGCCATGTGGTATGAGGCCAGAACAACACTCCCAAAGGCTCCATGTACCCATATAGTAGATACTTAGGCCTTAAAGTACCTACCTAGGGACCCCTTTAAGGCTTAAGTATCTACTATAAAGGTACATGGAGCCTTTGGGACTAAACCCCAAACCCCAAAACCGATCAAAAACGAACGGCTCACTGAGTTTATCCTGCGCGTCGCCGTCATCGATCGAGCCAACGAGCTCGCCTGGAACCTACCTGTGGAAGTTGTACATGCATGTATTGTATGCATGTGTATGTACATATATATGTGTGTGTCTCTATGTATATATGTTATGTATACAAAGATATCTAAAGATTTTCCAGATAGCTAGATAGGCAATACGTAGATGGGTACAGATATATGCAATGAGGAGATGAATGGAGATGAATCATTTGGCCGAGTTTGCGGTTTTCTCCTTACGGCAGTATCAACGGCCCCATCCACCGTTGAAGTGCTGGGGATTCCGGTTTGGAGTGCGCGTAGAGAGCTCAGCGTTTTTGGTCAAGGGTTTCGGGACTCAAAGAATGTCGCAGCATAGCGGTAAAGGTCCATCCCTTTAACCTTAAACAACTCTAAACCCAAAGCCTTGACATATCTTGCGCGATGCCTCCTGTGGCATATGTACAAGATCATACCAAGAGTCTCTTCTAGTCCGACGTATCCTTCACGAAATCCGTTTTACACCGCTTGACAACCCTAAATTTTTACAGATCGTTATTAGAACCCTTGTCAACTCCAGGCCCCTGCAGAACAGTGTAAAGCCCTTTCAAAAACACTTCTCTAAAACCCCAAACCTAAACCCGTAGCGCAGAAACAACCTCAACCCTAGACCCCAAGCCTCCGGGCTGCTATGCTTCCCAGGGCTGTCCAGAGTTATTTGCCCCGAGGCCGGGCGCCGGAAAGCCGGAAAGACGACGATGCACGCCGCTCTTTTCGAACAGAGGGTCCTTATCGGGGGTTCAGGGTTTAGGGTACACGGTTTAGGGACACTATTGTTGAGGATGTATGGTTTAGGGTATACTTTATTGTCCAGGGTTTAGGGTATGTCCGTTTTTATCTAAACGACTGGGTCCTACTATGGTAAGGTCTAGAGTGTTTCCTTTTTCTGATGTCTTATAAAATTAAATAGACAGGGTTGTTTAAGACGTATGTGTGTATGTCTGTACGTATGTGTGTATGTATGTATGTATGTATGTATGTATGCATGTATGCATGTATGCATGTATGCATGTATGCATGTATGCATGTATGTATGTATGTATGTACGTATATATGCATATGCATATACACATAAATCCAGCTTTACACATACAGAAAATACAAGTTTATTCATCAACAGGTAAGTCAATAGATCAGTGAAGGAATATACAGAGGTTATTGAATGACGAAGCAGACAGATAAATATGTATGCATATACCTATATTTACATATATATATATATGTATATATATATGTATATATATGTATATATATATATACATATACACACATACATACATGCATGCATACATACTTACATACATACACAGCCAAATTCTCATACTAGGAAAAGATCATAAACATGTCTAGAGCGAGGGAGAGAGAGAGAGAGAGAGAGAGAGCGAGAGAGGCACTGATTTTATGCACTGCTTTCTGGTACAGATAGCACCTGCAGCCCCAGAAGCCCCTCAGGGGTTAGGGTTTATAAGCGTTTAGGGTTAAGGCTTTAGGGGTTTAGGGGTTAAGGCTTTAGGGGTTTAGGGGCTTAGGGGTTTAGGGGCTTAGGCTTTAGGGTTTTCTCAACAAGATCCTCGCCCTCGCAGATCTGAGGTCCTCACAAGGCCGCCTGGCAGGACCAAGGTGCAAAATGAGGCCGGGAGCCCCACCCCTCCCCAGACTTACCTTACATTCCTTACATTCATAATGGTTTAAGTACGGTTTAGGGCACGGCACGGGCATCGGATAGGTCTGTCCAGACGTCGGACCGCTCTTCGCGGTGTTTAATTGTGAAGGACCAGCCGATCTTCGATCAGGCGTGGCCTTATGCGATCCTGACTGTTGCAAGGATCGTTGCCAAAATTTCATCTCTCGCGAGCCCCAGCCACTCACGAAAGGCATCTTTCGTTGCAGTGTTTGCCGCAGCAAACTCCGAAAGGGAGCGCCTAGCAGCTAGCTCAACCTCAGCGGCGTCTTCGCCGCAGTCGTCAAAGAAACTCTGCAGTTTGAGCAATTGCTCGGCGGACACCCACTCGTGTAAGGGGGCGGGCAGTGGCCCACAAACACGGATGGCGGGGAGGGTGTCTTTGGGTAGTATATGCTCCTGGTGCGCGTTTTGCAGCCGTTCTGGGGGGACGGGCGCAGCAGGGGTGGCCAGGACATGATGGCCGCACGCAGTGCTGTCGTGTACAAGGTGCCTCTGGAGCCGGCGTGGCTGCCAGAACTCCGTGAGACAGGCAGGGCAACGCGTGTGCGGCGCAAGCTGGCACAGCAGCATCCTTTTGCGGTGCCGGCCCCACATATGCGCCCTAAGGGTGTGCAGATCTGAATGACTCGAGTTGCACTCTTCGCAGATGTAAGGGCGGCCGTTGGTGGGAAGGCATGTGGGAGCCTCCGGCTCGTCTTTTCCGGAAGGGGAGACGCTCACTGCTTTGGTACGGCAGGCCTTAATCCAGCCTTTTGCCTGGCCTGGCGCGTGGAGGCTATGTTCTATGAAGGTGACAGCATCGCAGACACCGTGCTTAGCTGGGAGGCCTGCGAGGTGACTGTTCATCCATTCGACAACCTCGTCGGTTTCCTGGAGCCACGATGTAGGCCCCAGGTCGCGCTCCTTGCAGAGGGCTTCTAGGAGCTGCTCCTGCTGCTGCCGGCCAATGGATCGGGCATGTTCCAAGGCGAGGAGCTTGCGCTGTGCCAAGGGGGCTGGCCGGTTGGATTGGCGGCATATTGCTCGGGCCTCCGGGAACCGGGGAGAACCGCTGCTGACATCCGGCACGTGTAGGGCACGGTAGATGTGGGCGACTCCCTGTATCCACACGGCTTCATCCTTAGCGGTGAGGGAGTGCCAGATGCCAGCGGCGTAGGTGGCTCGCGTCATGGCAAGAGTGTCGAGCAGTGCGGCGCGATAAGGCAGCTCAATATTCTGCCGGCGGAAGACTGGCTTAGTGAGCGGGGCCACGACACTGTTGGTCTGGGCAAACTTACATCTCATGTCATACCTGATGCTGCCGGACACACGCAGATATGTTCCCAGATGTTTGTATTGGGTGACGCAGTTGAGCTGCACGGGGGGTGTTGTGCAGAGCGCAACAGAGGCCTGACCAGTGCGGAAGAGGGTCCGCCGGCAGGCATCCGAGCCTGGGCCCCCCCACTGTACTAGAAGCTCGGTCTTGCCCGTGTCATAGTTGGGGGCCATGGCGCGGCGTACACATGCCTTATGCAGGGCGGTTGCCGCCGTCGTGGCCATTTGCATGAGGAGAGGTGCAGGTGCGCTGATGGGAAGAGAGATATCGTCAGCCCAGGTGGGGAGGTGAGCGGGAGTGAGTCCCTGGGCCTGAAGGTCCTTGCGTACCTCAACGGACAGGTCTGCCACGGCAAGGCCGAAAAGTACATCGGAAATGCTATCCCCCGGCCGGGAGCCTGCGGTCGTGAGAGTGACGGCATCAACATCGTCCATCAGGAAGTATGTTGCATGGAAGGAGCAGGCGAGGACCCTGCGAAAGTGGGGGCTGGTAGCACAAAGGAGTCCGGCCCCCTGCGCTGCGCGCGCCACATCGTGAAGGTGACTGGGCTGAACCTGTAGCCTAGCAAGCAGTTGACACAGCTCCCCGTCAGTGATTCTGGCTCCGGTGACGGCTTGGCGCAGAAGTCTGTAGTAAGCAGCGCGCAGGTCCAAGAAGAGGATGGCCGCGGATTCTTTTCGGCGTCGGGCGATGCCGAGGTGTGTGCTGAGGATGTGGGTGAGGGACACGGGGCCGCTGCCCGGCACGCATCCCTGTAGCAAAGGGAGCCCGTATCTTTCGATCTCCGAAACGAGCCTGCCACGGTGGGTCTTGTGGTAGTATTTGGCAGCGGCGTCGAAGAGGGCAATGCTGCGGAAGTTGTCGGCCCTAATGCTGTTGCCGAGCTTTTTAAGCAGAGCGACAAGTTTGCATCCCCGGTACTGCACAGGTTCGCAAAGTCGGATGTTGGCCTTGACAAAGACGGGGAGAAGGGCATGGGCAGCTTCGGTGGGGGCCGTCTTCCACACGCAGCTGGGCACACCACTAGGGCCGGGGGCACGACCATCCTTGGAAGAGCGAATCATAGCCTCGACCTCATAGAGTGTTGGCAGTTCCTCGATGGGGCAGCAGGCTTCCGGCGGGGGGGGGGCAGGCAGGGCACAGTAGTTGGCTACCGTGGTGACCTCGCCGGCCTCTTGCTGCTGGAAGTGCCGTCGATGCAGTTCCTGCTGTTCGGCATGTGTGGTGGCGCTGCGGCCTTGCTCATCCGTCAGGGTCGTAGCGGGGCCGAAGGGTTTGAAGACTTTCTTGCCCGGGGGTCGGAAAGGCTTGAGGGCGTGGAAGAGCTCGTGGGAGTCCCGCTCCCCCACGGCGTCCTCAAATCTTTTGGCAAGGTCACGCAGGTAGTCAGCCTTGCTATCGGCGATACTGCTGCGAAGTGGCTTGAGCAGTCGCCGGTGCCAATATACTGCCTGTTCGAGGTCATTTCGTGCCCCGAGCATCCGGTGGTAAGCTGAGGCGGCCCGCTGCTGATTCACATTGGCGCCTCGACGGCCTCTGACGGTGTACTTCCAGGCTCTGAAAAAGGCACTGCTAGCAAGACGGCGGCTGCGCGCGGCGAGGGCTCGGATCTGTTTCTTGGCTGCCTTGCGCTCGAGGACAAGTGTCCATGCAGCGTCGTTAAGGTACCGCTTGTTTGGGCGCCGTGGCGGCTGCGCTGCACGGCATGCTTGCCAGAGGCGCTGGTCCAGCGCTGCAACTTGCTCATGGATGTTGGTGCTCCAGCTGTTAGTTGCCGTTTCTAGGAAGGCACGGGCGAGGTTAGCCTTGGCTTGCTGAGCATCTTTGACACGCCGAAAGGGGATGCGCAGGAAAGCGCAGGCAGCTTCCTGTACTGTTGGTGCCGCGAGGCGGAGCTGGACAACAACAGGGTGGTGATCATCGGCCCGCCCAGTTTCAAAATCGTGCCAAACATAGGCGGCCTCGACTGCTGCAAGGCAGGGCTGGGGCACCGCGATGTAGTCGATCCTGTAGGTGGTGTCGTCGGGGGCAACCCAGGTGTATGCCTGGGGGTCTTTGGCAGTGCAGAGGCCGTGGGCTCCCTGGAAAGTAGTCGGGAGCGCGATTTCGAAGCGGTCGCAAAAGCGCCGCAGGCGAGTGCCGTTAGGCGTTTCACGGTCAGCTGCGTGGCCCCCAATACCAGCTGTTTCAATTTCTCCGACTTGCGCATTGCCATCTATGCCAACTAGTAGCGGGATCTGGCCGTGGTAATATTGGCCCACAAGGCGGCCAAGGCTGTCCCACCAAGCATCTGCGATAGCTGTTGGCGCGCCAGAATGTGGGGCATGTGCTGTTAGCAGGAAGCAGTCCAGTCCCGGGCCCTTGAGTCTAGCTAGGAGCATCCTATCATCACTATGTACGGCCTTCAGATTGCTGGTCGCCAGGGTGCAGGTGGGGAGCCGTCTTGCAACCCAGATGGCGCAGCGCGGAGCTCTGGACTTGAAGGTAGTCGGGCCCTGTGCAGGCGCCTGTGTGCTTTCCGCGGGTTTCTTGGAGGAAGACAATGTGCAGCCCAGCCTCCTTGAACTGGTCGCGGAAGAGTTCCTTTCGCCCATGGAGGGACAGTGCATTGAACGTCGCGAGCTTGAGACTGAGGCTTCCTGCACTTCTGCCGGCGCGTACTGGTGCCGGTTGCGGGAAGCAGGGCGACGGCACTGGGTCCGGCGGCTCATAGGGTTTATTGAGCAGGGCCTCGTAAGTCGGGAGGGCTGGCGCGGGGTAGAGTTTGTGCCACAGCCAGGGGAGGCGCGGATGCCGGAGCAGCTGGAAAAAGCATTCAGGCAGTTCGGGAGCGTCTTGCTTTCGGGCTGCTTTAGCAACTTGGTCCGCAAGTTCATTGCCCGGCCATCCTGTGTGGCTTGGTATCCAGTCCAGGCGGACAGGGACAGTCCTTCGTGAGAGGACCTGAAAAAGGTGCCGGCAGGCAACGAGAAGCATGGACGTGCGGTCCGTCTGCTGCGGGTCAGCTTGCCCAGTAGCAACATGTACTGCAACCTGACAGTCGCACCAAATGTAGAGTGGTACATTGTCGGGCCAGGCGGCAGCCCAACATAGGGCTACCGCCAGTGCGGCGGCTTCCGCGTCCACATTATTTGCAGCGTTGTTGAGCGCATGTTTGGCAAATGCGGCAGTGGAGCCTGAGAAGTAGCCGAGGAAATTCTCCCAAGTCGTCAGGCCGTCTGTGCATTCCTCGAAGATAGCTCACTGGGGTTTAGGGTTTAGGGTTTGAGGGTTTAGGGTTTAGAGGGCTTCCTGGGATCGTGGCCCGAGCCCCAAACAATAAATCACCGGCTTTTATAAAACTTTCGGATCAGGGCTCATAGACTCAGACAGTCCCCTAAGAGCCTGATGGTTAACACCTAAGCCACGAGGTCCACACTTTAAGGAGTCCCTCTGGCAGAAGAAGCCGAGGGCTTTGTAGTTGAGGGCTGAAGGTTTTGCAACATGGGGACCTTATTTAATGGGAGTTTCCAATAATTAGGGGTACCTTATTTGGGGGTCCTTATAATAAGGATCCTACTATTTAGGGTACTATATTAGGTCTCCTATTTTCGGAAACTCCCTAATAGTTAGAAAAGGGCTTCAGGTATACTATACTAATCTGAATAAGGAGCCGCTGACAACCGCAGGGAACAGTGCTACTAAATACTTCTCCTCATTCTAGATCATAGTGTTTAGGATCTGCAGCTGCGAGGCCTAAATTCGGCATATGTGTTTAAGGAGCCAAAATGTGTAACAACCCCCCAGCGCGAAAACCCTCCCAAATCCCGAGCTGCTCGGCAGTGGAAGGAACACACCTTGAACCATGACAAGAAGCCCTGCCATCCGTGAACGTGTTCCTTGGACTTTCCATGACCTTGAAACGTTGAAAACTTCCAAACTCTATTCAATTTATTAGACCCTTATACAGCCCTTATGAACCTCTTAACCTAACCCCTCAACGCTGATCCCTAAGACACCCTACAGTAAGCCCCATAAACCTGTAGCCCTTCTACACACAAAAAAAGGGTACATTGAGCTCTCTTAGCCCTAAGTCGACCCGCACGGGATTCCCAAGATCGTGCCAAGCCACCCAGGCGACGTTGGCGACATCTCGGGCTGCAAACTCCTGAGCAACTTCGATGCCTTATACTCGATGAGAACATGATTTAAATTGCAAGACAAAGGATTTTGCGGCTTCTATGTCGCTTATATATGGTTCGTATCAGCTCCCCCCAAGGCAACACTTCACCCTCCAGCTACGGAAACTAAAGCTGGGAGACCAAGAAGGCACCTAAACACACATAAACTTTGCAAGTTCATAGCCTTTTTGGGGCGCAGGCCTTAATGCTTTCTGTTCATGCTCTTTTAAAATCCTTTTCAACCCTCAAATGCCCGTGCGATGCTCGTGAAGGGCCGAAGTCCAGGATACTAAACTCTCCCTTGCCCTAATTCTGACAAAGCCCAAAGGGTTCAGTAAACGTGTGCAGTGGTTCTGTATCAGCTTTGAGAACCCAAACTCCTGTGAATCGACGAGTCTGGAGCATACAGGGTTTACATAGTTTAGGGTTCAGGAACGTTCCGCAACCTCGAATTCTTACTATTACCTTTGGAATTAGGCCGGAATATTTAAAATTTGACGTTCAGTGTCAACAGCAGGCTCCGTTACATCCTGAAGACGTTCTGCGAACGCCCTCAAGCTCCGCCTTTAACAGCTGTTGTCCAAACAGGTTACTGTTGAAGCTAATGATGAAATAACCATTAAGTATTAAACTCCTAGGTTCCTGAGCAACCCCTTTATAATAAGGGTACCCTTTTTCCTACTATTTGGTTTCCAATAAGGGGACCCTAAACCAAAAAGGGCAAACGGGTAGTACTCAGGAACCTAGATAAGGACCCGAAATTATAGTACCCTCTATTTTCGGAAACTCCCAAAAAAGCCGGAAACCCCAATCCCCAAAAGCCCTGGGTCCGACATCCGAATCCCCAAGCCCAGAACCCTCAACCCTTCAGAAGCTCTCATGGGACTTAGTAAGTAGGTTATACTTGGGGTTATAAGTCCCCTAAGTGGGGTTATCCTAACTACAACCTACTTATAACCTTACTTACTAACTCCCAAAAAAGCCCGAAACCCCAATCCCCAAAAGCCCAAGTCCCCAGTACCCCCAGCATACGAGTTTTTCAGAGCGAACTTAGGAGCTTAAAGTCTCTGGCGCTGGGGATGCCAGGCCCCATGCCTCCGACTCCAAACCTTAAGGCCCTGAGCCCTACTATAATATAGGGGCCCTTAATAATTAGAAGAGGGTTTGGGGCATATTATACTATTATACTATTATACCATTATATTCTGTACTATTATACTATTATACTATGATCATAGTAAGGAACCAGGGTTTAAGGCCCCAAGCCCTGAACAACATACCCAAGCATCCCTAAGCCCGATATTCCTCCCTTAACCCCCAAACTCTAAACCCTAATGGGAGTTTTCGAAAATAGGGGACCCTCTAGGACCCTAAATAGTAGGATCCTTATTATAAGGACCCCAACATAAGGTACCCCTCATTTTCGGAAACTCCCATATACCCCAAGCCCTATGTTAGTCACTGACTGACAGCTCAAGTACCTCGGCCCTTTGCTCCGCGGCAGCTGCGAACTTGGCGAGGCCTCCTTCGGAGCCTGGAAAGACTTGAGCGGCTCGAGATGGCCTCTATTTGGGGGGATCTCCAGGGGTTCCTTTACGGGATCTATTTGGGGTTGAAGGTTTACCGTTTAGTGTTCAGGGTGTGAATAACCGCTTGAAGGAGGGTTTTGTACGGACCCTTGCACGGCTTAAAGACCTTGAGATGCTAAGCAGTTTAAGGTTTAACGGTCTCAAAGATCAACTCGAGGTTAGAATGATTGGAGTTTCGGGTTCGGGCTTAAACCGCCGTGCAGAGTTTCTACATACTGGACGCCCGAGCCCGGAACAGCTGAGCCCTTACGCCACTTCACGGCTAAGGTCTGGCCTACGCATCCAGATTTCAAACAAGCCCGAAGCCTTGCGTGCGCATAAACACCCCATGTAAATCCGATATAGACCGTTACAGATCCAAGAATCAAACCCTGGAACTCTAAACCCGAAGAGACGGCAAGCCGAATGGAAATCCTACGACCCCAACTGTAAGTGCCCATGTACCTGCAGAGTACTCTTTGGCCTTATAGGGGGTCCCTATGATATAGTGACTGTAGCTCTCAAGAATGTACAGTAGAAGCCAGAAAGTTGGAACATCAATATCCTCATGGCCTTAAGGCAAAGTATAGGGGATCCCAGCATGAATCCTCCAAAAACCATGTTCCAACTTTCCGGGGTTCACTTTATGTAGTACAGAGGTACGGGGACCCTTGGAGCAACAAGTGCGACGTTCAAGCAGCTATAGACACCACGCGAACTACACGCATGACAAATCTTCCGAGCCCAAAAGCTTTGAATTGCTGCACCCGAGCATATTGAGTTCTGAACACCACTAAACTCAAAAAGAAGCCAAGCAGAAACGCTTCAGAACCATTTAGCCCAAGACCGAAACGGCCAAGCCGTTAAAGCCCTGATAGAGTTCGGCAGAATCCCGGCAGAGCTCTTCAGACACCCTCGGACTTCTGAACCCTGCACCGCGCCCCACACCCAAACCCTAAAACCCTGAATCCCGAAACGGTAGATCGGATCCTCATTTATGTAAACCTTGGTGAACTGTTATTATAGAACCTCTGAATCTCTGAACCTCTAGATCACCCCTGTAAAACCCCTATACCACTATTGAACCAATGTAGAATCGCCATAGAACCCTGTTACTGAGAGAACCCTTGGCGAACCATCCTCAAAGCCCTTGAGAATCCAAATGGAATCCTTGTAGAATCCTTACAGAACTCTTGCATAAAGCTCCTGACAACTCGAAGACCAAAGGAAACCCCCCAGCTCACACCGCCTTCGTAGCCCCACGTCGCCAAGGTCCAGGCACTTAGAGCGACATCCTGACAACGAGGCAGGCTGGAATGTCGGTGACTGCAATGTAGTACAGGGGCCCTAAGGAATAGAATAAGGTTTCGGAGGTTGCATAGTGCACCCAGTATAGCTATACAGACTATACGGGGCCAGTCTTGCTTATACAGTTGCCTAAACTAAGTGCTCCAGCCCCGCCATTATCCCTCAAGGATATGTTGGGTCTTGGTTCTATTCCGCTGGTAGGCGTGGACCCCAACATTTCTTTGGTGTTTCGCCTCGCATCCGGAAAGCCTTTCCTGCGCACGCAGCGCCGTGGGATCTGCCGCTGCCGCTGACAGGGCCCTGGCTGCGTCGAAGTCGAAAACGCCGAGCCGCGCGGCCGCCCAAGCGACCTGCACGCCACTTGGGCTCTCAGGCTGTGCCCTAAAGCCCAAATGGGAGTTTCCGAAAATAGGGGACCCTAGTATAGTAGCTTAAATAGAAGGATCCTTATTATAAGGACCCCCAAATAAGGTACCCCTAATTTTCGGAAACTCCCAAATCCCTCGTCCCCAAACGCAAAGCCCCTAAATCCCTAAGCCGTCTCCTGCACCAGGCAGCTGCCAGGCCACTCTGCCTGGGGCACCCGGGCCACAAGCAGCTCAGCGAGGCTTTTCGCGGCCGTCTCCTTAGGCGTCTCTTTCTTGGTGAACTCTTTGAAGAGGGCTAAGGGCTTTGTTGGGCTCCTCCGACGAGCTCTCGGATAGAGAGCGCTGTACATGGGTTTTGAGGGTTTCCTTGCAGTTCTCAAAGCTGGTCTCTCAAAACAGAATGCTGACTCACCACTTGCTTAACCCTCAACCGTACCAAGCCCGAACAGCAATGTGGGTGTGCTTACCTAGACCTCTTCAAGGACTTCTAGGATAGTATCCCCCTGGACAGAGCATCTGACCATTGTCCAGAGAACGTGCATTTCCAACTGCTGATTTTGCTGCGATTCTTGAATAGGGCTTGCTTTGGGGGTTTTGCGTTGAAAGACCCCGGGCTTGCAAGGGTTTATGGCTTCCACCGGTTTGGGGGAAAGGGTTTAGAGTTTATGGCTCTGGGGTATGTCTAGGGTTCAGGGAGTTGTAACTAGGCTTAGGGACACTTAGCATCTGGAGTTTCAGGTTATACCTATTTCCTACAGAGCTTGTCTTGGCGACTGCATTGGGGTCTAGGGAAATGTCAGTGCAAATAGGGTTTGTTCAAAATTTCCTGTTCAAGGAAGGGCTATCGAAAAAACAATACTTGCAGTGCTGTCAACATATACAGGCAGCGTCCAAAAGTGCGGAAACACAGCCCTTGTTGGAAAACAAGCCGAGGATAATGGCACGAGAGGTAACCGGTGTCTCATGAGCAGATCGGACAGCGCCCAATATAATTAGGGTCGATCTGGGCTTTTGTCTTAAGGGTCTTACCAAGGCAAGTACACCAGTGTATGTGGAGCCAGAGAGCCCGCTAATTTTCGATTCCCTTTTCGGAATCCGTATAGAAAGCCTTATATTATAGTTCCCCAAAGGGAGAGCCTTCACCTTCCAGTAGCCCCAATGGATCCTTTAAAGGAGAAGCCCTTGAAAGGCAGCTATGGCTCGAGCTTCGCGGCTGCCCAAGCCACGCTCCTGCAAACCGGGAAAGCCAAAAGCACCTGTAGATCTGGTAGGGTTGGGGTTTAGCGCTTAGGGTCTATAGGGTGTCGTAAAGGACTAAACACTCACTGACTGTGGTAACTCTTCTCATGAAGCAGGTTCTTGCTTAAAGCTCGTAGCCCAAGGAGGAAAGCCTAAATATGCACGCCGGTAATCATGCTCCAACAATCCTGTGAAAAATACACAGGCCTGAAGAACATGTAACTGGTGACTTAGTATCCTCCTACAGTCCCAATATAGTCATACTATGATTAGAGCCCCCAGGCCCACCGACACCCAGCGCCGGCACCCTTGATGCGGAGCCGTGCATCCTAACAAAGAATGCTCAATTAAGGGACAAGTTGCCTTGATGTCCAGTCAATAGCAATGAGCCCTGTAACAAAGGATGTCTCAATCTCTTCAGGGTCCTGACGTCGAGCGTGTTGAACTCAGTGATTCGGCGAGAGGCCGTTCGCCTAAGAGGGCAATGGCTTTAGGGGCGTAGCTGAAATTAGACGAGTTTTATAGGGCTGCATTAACTGCACAGGGGGTTGTTCTACAGGCCGGCAGTGCCTATCACTAGTGATTCCGACGTCTGCAAAGACGACGGGTCATGCACATACCTAACCAAGGGATGGGGTTGGCTGTGGAAGTTACTAATCGGGAGTGCGGGGGACCATGGTTGAAGATTTATGGCTTCAGGGCTTGAGGTTGTGAGTTTGAGGTTCCCTCGGTGCTTTGAGTAAATGGTCGAAGTTCCCTCCGTCGGAGCGCAATCGCCGCAGCTGTGTCAAAGTCAGGGTTCAGCGACTTTTGGGGTTCGCTAAAAGGATCAGAGACCTTAATACGATAGGGGCTTTATAACGGGACATACAAGGGGTTCTGTAGGGCTTGAGGATGTTTGCTCAAGACTGCTAGGATTTAGGGTTTCGATGGGTTCGGGATATGTTGGCGTCGGGCCAGTAACGGCCCGTAACGGGGCTTTGCTAGGGGTTGTATGTATGCATGTATGTATGTATGTATGTGTGTATATGTATGTGTCTATGTGCACGTGCATGTGCATGTATATGTAAATGAAAATGTATGTGCATATGTATATGTATATGTGTATTTGTATGTGTATGCACATGCATATGCATGTACGTATGTATATACGCACGTATGTACGTATGTATGTACGTATGTATGTATATATGTAACTGTAGGTGTCTATTTTTTATGCATGTATGCATGTATGTATGTATGTATACTCACTATGTTAATGTTACTTTATATACATACATACATACATACATACATACATACATATGAATCCTGTGAGAACTTCGGGCTGGAGGGCCAAGGGGAGAGCTTCAAGGACGCCTTCCTCCACAATCTATGGAAACCGCCTGCATCATCTTCGCGAGGCATTGCTGTGTCTTTGCCCTGTCCTGCATCTGCTCGCCCTAAACCCCTTGCCCCGAGCTCTAAAACCCCCCAAAAGCCCAGAACCCTTTAATTCTTGCTAAAACTGGACTTGTAACCACTCTTCGGCTGTAGTAACCCTAAACAAAGCCCGGAGCCCTAACTTTGCTGAGAGTAGAACTTCTAGCTACAGTAACCCTTTATAAAACTGTTACACTGGCCCTTTATAAGCAGCCGAAAATCCTTCCACATCCCTAGAAAAACAGTGACCTATCCCAAGGCCACTGAGATTCCAGGCGCTGCATCTGCGGTTCTCCAAAAAGGCTGGGCTGCCTCCACGCATGAGGGGTTTTTCTATGAACTGTAGGGATCGCAAATAGAGTTTGTAAGTCATACCAGATCGCCAAAAAAGCATCCATGCTGGATGCGTAGGGCTCTTCGTCTGACACACTGCTCAGACTTGAGTTCGAATCAGGGGTTTCAGAATATCACAGTCTCAGGGTTCAGATCCCCGAACCTGAGATCCGAGTTTATAAAGCCTAGACTGAAGGAGGCATGATTTCATGCAGGGGCCTTACTAGGTAGACCCGGGTATTCCGGGTTCTGTAGCACTCATGGATAATACTCATGGAGAAAGCGAGGGAGTATTCTTCATCGACATTCAGACCTGTACGTTCAACCCGAAGCCAGCCTTTGAATTTCGGGATGTCCGGTTTGGGGAATACAGTCTCTGGACTTTATAGGGGCCTTGGTAGCTAGAAGAGGGTTTGCGGGGCATATTATCGTAGAACTATAGTAACGACTAATTTTAGAAAAAACTCAGCCACCCATAGCAGGGTTCAGGCAGGTGGCATCGTCTCAAATTCGAATTTCGGCATGTCGTGCTGAAGGGCCCTACACCGCGAATACCCAAATGCTAACGTGGAAGTGGGGCTCCCAAGCCTAAACCCTACAAATAGACCCCCACTCATAATGGATTACGATGCGGTGATTCGAACTTTGTATAGAGACACTAGCCTACTGCATAGGCTTCTGGCTTGTAGTGCGTCTACTTGGAGAGTCATGGGTTGTGATAAGTTGGCATATGGGAGTTTCCGAAAATAGGGGACCCTAATATAGTACCCTAAATGGTAGGATCCTTATTATAAGGACCCCAAAATAAGGTACCCCTAATTTTCGGAAACTCCCATATGAGTTCCCTAATATGGGATGTACCTGCAGTTACCCTACTTTTAGCCCCGCTCAGAACTACCCGTGAAGCTAATGAACCTAATCCAAAGCCCTACTTAGAGGATCATGGGACTTGGTAAGTAGGTTATAATTGGGGTTATCCTAACTATAACCTACTTATAACCTTGCTTACTAAGTCCCATGAGCCTTCAAGTAATGTCTCTAAAGTGTCTTGAAGCCCTCAGGGTTTGAGAACCTCCAATCCGAACACCCTAAGTCTCTAAGCCCTGCGCACGAAAATCCCACGAAATAGGTTATGACCCACAAAGAAATATGGCACCACAGGGTTCAGGCACAGAACGGTAGGGCCCCGAAAACCCAAAGCCTGCGCACTAAACCCGAAAGCCCACAGCCTTGAGTTTCAACCCTAAAGACCTGAGCCTGGACATTGTGCTGCTACTTTTTATGTGCATGCACATAAAAAGTAGCAGCACAATGTAAACACCTGAGCCCCAAAACCTGAGCCCCACGGCACGGCGGCCCAAAACACAAAACACGGCCTCCTGCAGCTTGGCCAAACACCACAGCAGCCGAGCGATGCCGGAAGCACTGCAATCTGGGCATGTGGCATTTGGGTTTGGGGCTTTACTTGACGGCTTTCAAGGCCTATACCTACTTGTCGGGTATCATGGGGAACCAAAGGTTAACCTTTTTTCATAATATAAGGATTATATATAGGGATTATACTTCCCCAAAAGGTTACGGTTAAAGGTCACCTACTCTACTACTAGGAGGTCATGTTGGGTTTAAGCTTCGGAGTCTAAGCTATCCTTAATGTTGCACTGCGCAAGCTTCCGCCTTCGTGATGCAAGATACTGTAGACAATAGTAATTACCGGAACACTTACACTCGTCTCCGAGATACCTGCCAACACAACCGCAGCAACAAGAAGAACAACTAACCCTAAACCCTAAACCCCTAAACCCTAAGCTAATTAACCCCTAAACTCCGACAGCTTATAGACTTAGACCCTGCACCGGAGCACTCAGCCCCAAACCCAAGGGCCCAAACATCCGACATCCCCTGAAGCAGGCAGCCTTCAGACTACGTACAGTTACTTAGAGGATCATGGGACTTACTAGGGTTCCTTAAAGGGCTCCTTTAAGGGATTCTCTAGGGTTTAGGGGTCTATTAAGGGTTCTATAAGGGGGGAGCTTAGGGTACTTAGAGGATCATGGGACTTGTTATAATTGGGGTTATAAGTCCCCTAAGTGGGGTTATCCTAACTATAACCTACTTTTAACCTTACTTACTAAGTCCCATGAGCCTTCAAGTAGGATCAGGGGGACCCTTGGCGATATAGACCCTCTCAATAAGGCCCCTTTTAAGAGAGCCATAAGTAGGGTTAAGAAGGGTCCCCTTTAAGGGGTCTCCCTCATACTACCCAGGAAAAGTGCCATTCAACCTGGAAAACGCCAGCCCCTTGACCCCTAAACCTTGAACCCTCAACCCTCAAACGATCTTAAAACTCAACGGGTGAAAAAGCCCGGAACCGAGTGGCCTTCGCTGTGAGGCACAGCCGATCCGAGCACCTCCGCCGCCGCCGGGGCTGCGACAGCCTCGGAGACTGGGCTCAGGGTTTAGGGCTTCGGGTTTAGGGTTTGAGGGGTTTCTCAAGGCTTCTTTAGAGGGGCCTCCGGGGCAGGGGTCTTAAGGGCTTCGTAAAGAGGCCTTCTTGGGGTTTTATGTGGGTTTTCATGGGCTCGGTCGCGATCAACCAGGGCACGCCGTGCTACGTAGGAGCTCAGGCCCTGCTGCAGATGCCTTGGCAGGCTTCGGAGGTGGATGGCCTTCACCCTCCGCATCTTGTCTTCATTCAAAAAAGTTTCGACAGTACTAACATATTGGGGGAAAAATTTTTTTCCCTAACATATTTTTCCCCAATATGTCAGTGCATTCAAGCACCTATTGCCCAAGCCTCTGTAGTCGAGCACACGATGCTGAACAAAATGGTCTTTCCGGCGAACTGCCCGACGACATTGCCGTGCAGCCAGAGCGGCGTTAGCCAACTTCTCATGCAGACGCATGGGCAGGCACGGATCTCGAAGGTTCGTACTAAAATAATTTGGGAGTTTCCGAAAATAGGGGACCCTAACATAGTACCCTAAATAGTAGGATCCTTATTTTCAGGACCCCCCAAATAAGGTACCCCTAATTATCGGAAACTCCCATTTGGCCTTGGCTGCAAGCCGCATCTCGGGACGACCGGTCCTCGAATCTGGTGACCGGTCTCCCAATCTCTTAGGATGAACCCATGGGCCCCTAGTATGGGCCCTTACGCCTGGGATCCTTATATACCGAATGTATACCCTACTTGCACCCTTTAAGGTCCCTTAAAAGGGCTAAGCGCCCATACTAGGGGCCCATGGCTTCAACCTTAGACAATCGATGCAAGCCACGGCCTATGGCAATGCTTTGGGCTTGGGGTTCATTCGGGGCTTTAGAGGTGAGGGGTTGTACTTGAAGGCTCATGGGACTTAGTAAGTAAGGTTATAAGTAGGATATAGTTAGGATAACCCCACTTAGGGGACTTATAACCCCAATTATAACCTACTTACTAAGTCCCATGATCCTCTAAGTAGGGTCTAGGCTAACCCAGCAAACCAGCCAATCCTAACTGAACCCTAACACGTGTCTGAATCCCGAATCTCCCTGACCCCGGTTTAGGGCCTAGGTTCCTGAGTAACCCCTTCTTAGTTGCTGAGTTCATAAGCCCCCCAAAAGTGTACACTTTTAGTTCTATTATAGTGGGTGATATTATCCCAAAAAGTGTAAAGTGTATCCACTCAGCTACCAAGCCTTTATAATAAGGGCACCCTTTTTCCTACTATTTGGTTTCTAATAAGGGGACCCTAAACTAAAAAGGGCAAAAGGGTAGTACTCATGAACCTAGGGGCTTTGGGCTTTGGGGCTTCGGGTTTGAGGATCTAGGGACGGCTTAGAGGATCATGGGACTTAGCAAGTAGGTTATAATTGGGGTTATAAGTCCCCTAAGTGGGGTTATCCTAACTATAACCTACTTATAACCTTACTTGCGAAGTCCCATGAGCCTTCAAGTGCGGCCTTATCAAATTTTACAAGGGTTTCGAAAGTGCTGTCCCGATTTAGGATTTAAAGCTCTTGGGGTTTTGGGTGGGCTGGATTATAAGTTGGGGGGTAATGGGTCCCTTCGTAGGGTTTAGGTATAGGGTGTAAGGTTTGGGTTATTCCTCAGCTATCCAGCTATCCTACTATCGGCACTCCCCTCCATCCTACAGAGCCCACTTTTGTGTTTAGCATGGTGGGTATTTGCACCACAAAGCATATCGGCACTTCGCAAGACAGCATCAAAACTCCGAGGGGCCGCGAGGGCCCAGCAGATTCCGGGCAGGACAGTGGGAGACCTTTGCTTAAGGCTTTAAGGGTTCCTTCTTTGGAACTATGAGGGTTTAGTGTTTAGGGTCCTAAGTACCTATATAGTAGGATGTAGGGTCTCTATATTAGGAATTACTATTATGATTTAAAGCTGCTCAGGGTTTCGGTTGAAGGGTGCGGGAAGAATTCCTGCCAAGGGTTCCTTCAGGAGTTACTTTCAGGCTTGCTTGACGGCGTAAAGACTAAATGCTGTAGGGATTCTACTAGTTGTTATACACCCTAAACCAAATCCAAAGGTCTACAACCCCAAACCTTAAACCGCCTCGAAACCCAATCCGACTGTTGGCTCTTCGGTGCTGTTGACAATCAACATTGCATGACCTGAACCATCATCATCGTAGCCCCCTTTGCCCAAGCAATAAAGCTCTTTGGCACCTGTCTCTTTAGCTGCGATTCCGACACGGCCCTGGAGATTTGCTTTGGAGTCTTGTAACCTTATCTCCTTGAAAATGACAGGTGCTGTTT
This sequence comes from Symbiodinium sp. clade A Y106, assembly GCA_003297005.1. Classification (NCBI taxonomy): domain Eukaryota; class Dinophyceae; order Suessiales; family Symbiodiniaceae; genus Symbiodinium; species Symbiodinium sp. clade A. The sequence continues at coordinate 37,053 of BGNK01000485.1, read as the reverse complement.
TTCGAACTATTCAAAAGGCATAAGGGCACGACCGTTGGACTCAGAAAACTTAGGGAACCTCGCTAGAAACCCCGAAAAGCCCTCCTAGAAACCACTGAGAAATCTAGTAGCTTCGTGCTGTTTGTAGCACCGTCTCAACCTATAGATACCGAAAAATCCATGCAAACCCATACAGAGTCCTTACAGATCCCTGTAGAAACTCGGTATGGAGAGTCTTACTCGTCTACTTGGAGGTTCATGGGTAGTTATGATTGGGGTTGAAAGTAAGTCAACTATAGATATAACCTATATATTAGGGGAGGTGCTAAAGCCAAGCCCAAGCTGCAGCTCCGCGAGTCGATCTGGCCCTCGGAGAGGGCTAGGGGAGGGTAGGGAGAGTTTGCTTTTGCTATTTGTTCTTGGGCGGAGGGGGGTGTTATAGTTTAGGGTTTGAGACTCAATAACTTTAGATTGAAGCTTCGGGGTGCTTGGGGTTTTGATTGCTTAGGGCTTCAGGGTTTGGGGATGTAGAGGGTTAAGACAACACTCCTTGACTAGTGCGTCTAAGGAGGATTGATACCCGGCGACTGCGAAGATCAGAGTGCTAGAGTAGTACCCCACGTCTGAGGGTGAGAGATCCGAACGGAGACCCGAAATTGCAACATCCTTAGGACACCCGCCTCCCCTGACGGAAGATATGAAAACAACAACTCCCAATGATCAGAAACCCCATATGACTCCATGAGCTATAGGAAAAGGTCTCGTGAACTTCTATAGAACCCTACGAAAACCGAAGCTATGTAGCCTATTCGGTTGAAATTTGTAAGGCGTATACACTCAACCTTATAAAACTCGTACTTCGAACAAGTCTTATCCGCCGGCCCATGCGGGGCGGCGCCCAGAAGCTGCTCATGCATGCCGAAGCAACGGGCGAAACTACCCAAGCATACTCGATCCCACCCAGCCTTACTCGCCCCTACCTGGCCCCCCCTGCTACTCGGGCTTACCCAGCTCGACTCAGCCCGGTTCATCCTCGTTTTGGCTGTTCCGACCCCACTCAACCCGCCCCACCCAGCCCGAGTCGGCCCTATTCAGCCTACTTTCTCCTCGATTTGGCTGTTTTGGGGTGGTTTTAGCTGGACAGTTGAGCAGTATTAGAGTCATTTAGTAGAGTAATTTAATTGCACCCCAATGCATGGGACGGCAGTTCTGGGAGGCTTACCACTCCATGCCCAACCCCTCCCCGGCACTACCCAGCCCCACTCAACCCCACGCAACCCCACCCCCCCACTCGGCCCCATTCAGCCCCACTTCCTCCTCGCTTTGGCTGTTTGTAGAGTACTTTAACTGCACCCCAATGCATGCCCACTTTCTTCCCGGCACCACGCAACCCCACTCAACCTTACCACCTTTCCCCGGCACCACCCAACCCCACTCAACCCCACGCAACCCTACCCAGCCCCACTCACTCGGGCTTACCCAGCTCGACTCAGCCCGGTTCAGCGGATGTTCCAACCCCACTCAAGCCTGCCCAGCCACCACCCCGCGCAACCTTACCACCTTTTCCCGGCACCCCACGCAATCCTACCCAGCCCTACTCGGGCTTACCCAGCCCGACTCAGCCCGGTTCAGCCTGCTTTCTCCTCGAATTGGCTGTTCCAACCCCACGCAACCCTGCCCAGCCCTACTCGGCCCCACTTTCTCCTCGATTTGGCTGTTTTTGGTGGTTTTAACTAGTAGAGTAATTTGATTGCACCCAATCGCACCAACCCCACGCAACCCTGCCCAGCCCTACTCGGCCCCACCCAGCCCGAGTCGGCATTTGGCAGTTTTTGGCTTTAGCTGGAGAGTTAAGCGGTATTAGAGTCACTTAGTAGAGTAATTTAATTGCACCCCAATGCATGCTCAAACCCTCCCCGGCACTGCCCAGCCCTACTCCCCTTACTCCCCACGCAACCCCACCCAGCCCCACTCGGCCCTATTCAGCTTGGCCCTGCCCAGCCTCACTCGGCCCCTTCAGCCCTACTTTCGCCTCGCTTTGGCTGTTTAACTTTTGGGGTGGTTCTAGCTGGACAGTTAAGCTGTATTCATTTTGCAACCCTTGCCAGTCCCACCACTCAACCCCACGCAGCCTTACCACAACCCCACTCAACCCCACGCAACCCTACCCAGCCCTACTCGGGCTTACCCAGCCCGACTCAGGTCGGTTCAGCCTGCTTTCTCCTCGAATTGGCTGTTCCAACCCCGCGCAACCCTGCCCAGCCCTACTCGGCCCCACCCAGCCCCAGGCGGCCCCATTCAGCCTACTTTCTCCTCGATTTGGCTGTTTTTGGTGGTTTTACCTGGAGAGTTAAGCGGTATTAGAGTCATTTAGTAGAGTGATTTAATTGCTGCGGCACACGTTGAGGCTAGCACAGAACGGTCCTGTTATGGCTCATGTACGCGTGAACCCGATATGGTGTCTACGTTATGCAGCCATTGCACATACTAAGCTTGCACATGTGGGCAGTTTCAAGCCCTTCTTTCCGGGGTCGGCGGCAGTCGCGGCAGCGATTAAATCGGGCAGCGCCGCGGGCCCCTTCTGCGGGCGCGGCCGTGGGCCGCCAGGGCTTGGCGAAGCCGTAAAGGCGAAGCCTTTATGAAAAACACGCCATTGCCGCCGACCCTCCTCCGCCGCGTCGCGGGGGTCCCGCCTCGTGATGCGCGCCCTTGCGGGGTCGCCGACACGGACGCGGAAACTCGAAATTAGCTGGTGAATGGCTGCGAAACGCGCACGCGTTCCGTGTGGCATTGGGGCAGGTTTTTGGACGGCGCGGTGCAGCGCCAGCAAATTCGATGATGCTGCTTCCGCCCGCGACCGTGACCTCATGATGCGCACCGCAAGCGCGCGCATCATCAGCATCAGCGGGGCTCGGCGCGCCCAGACTAGCCCAGGGCTTGAAGGACTACTGCCCGGTGCACGAACTCGCGCTGCCCCCTGGCGCAGCCCTTAAATTGGGCAGTGCTCGGTCCCCGAGCGCTTGCGTCCTTTTTGTTCTCGGCTTGGCCGAGTCTAGCCCTGTAGCTAAATGCGAAGCAAAAAGCCACGACGCCCAGTGCCGCCGACCCTGCTCCATCGGACCCTCGTTTTTCCATTGGGCCGCGCGGGCCATTCCCCAAGCTATGGCGGGTTTCGGGGACGCCGTGGACGACCCCAAGGAGGCCAGCCGGCGAGCATCATGAGCACTCGGGCGCCCGCAAACGGCCCTGTGGCCCGAATTGCCAGTTTTTTGAATGGGTTGCGGAAGCCCCCAAAGGGCGCGCATCATCAGCATCAGCGGGGTTCGGCGGAGGGGGGTGCGTGCTAGGAAGCCCCCAAAGAGCGTGTGGCCTTGCTCCAAGCTTCTACCTGCAGCCCCTAGAATAATTAAAACACATTGACATACATGTAATTGCGATGCAAGGATCTACGACTCCCTCAACATCCCCGCCAAGCACCGGCTAGGAAACGTGAAATGGAAGGACTTGGCCAAAAGCACCGAGGAGTTTCCTATCCTGAAGCACGTCAAGGGCCGAAGGGTCCGACACTTCATCCCCGTGGTTTGTGAGCTGGCACGAAGGAAGGAAGACCGCGCACGGCCCGAGACATGCCACGTCTTGAAATCGCTGCAAGCTCTGTCCGATGCATATGATGTCATCGATGGATCTGGGGTACGTTTCACTGTATGGAAAAGCAGCGATTCCGCAAGGCTATCGAGGATTGCCTGAAGCATTACCAGCGGTGCGGCAATGCATGCTTTGAACCAGGGCAAGCTATTGTTCTCCATGGCGCAGAATCCTGGATCCTATATATAATATAATATAATATAATAGAAATTAAATATATATATATATATATATATATATATAGTTTTTTTGAAACGAGTGAATTGTTATTTCTTGGATTTTGGGCTCCTGCATGCATGTATATCTGCTGAATGCTGTAAGGAACTGCCACAAGTCTGCACACATGCCGGACCAAGCCGAAGACGTTTCGCCATGCATGACTTGGTGCTATGGAAGCGAGAGTTACCAAGGCTTGATGAAAAAACTTGCAAGCAGATCACACCTGCCGAGAAGCTTCCTGCTTCGATTCTCTGGAAGTATCGTTTTTTGGGACATGGTGGTAAAACAAACCATAGTCTTCGATGACAAATTAGTCTGCAGCATCCGTGGAGCAACTTTTGGGTTGGACAGCCCTGCCCGCATCATCCGTATATTATTGGATGGCAAGCCAAGCCCGCGGATCAACTTTAGGGTTGGAAAGCCCTGCCCGAATATGCATGTATATGTATCAGCCGCTTCAACGGTGGATCCCAGCTAGCACTCCAAATCGAAGATGGGCCGCTACGTCCGGCTGCGACGAACAAGCCTGCTGCAGCCTGGCCACCTGCACGCTACCAGCCGAAGTACCGAAGCATGGGTTTGGAGGACTGGACAAAGAAGTATTACCCAAACGGGAAGGAGAAGGACAAGGACAAGGAGGAGGAGATGGACGATGAGAAGATGGAGAAAGACAAGGACAAGGAGGAGGAGATGGAGGCTGAGGAGATCGACTTGAACCAGGCCACAACCACGGAGTTGCCAGGGCGCAAGGAGACGCATGTGATGATCGAGGACATCCAGCAGAGCAAAGACGAGCCGCCGACTCTGAAGCTGGAAGTCACTAAGGATGAGCCGGAGAAGGGTGACCACAAGCCGTCTCTGAAGCTGGAAGTGACTGCACGTCTTAGCTAGAATCGTGCAGATGATCTGGAGCCATGCTGCGGAAAAAGAAGAGATAGGAATTGCATGAGGTTTGCTGTTTAAACCTTGAAACCTCTGAAACTTGAGGCTGGAATTGAGCCCCGAGCCATGGGTTGGCAAGCCCTGCAGATGGGGTTGGAAAGCCCTGCAAATGGGGTTGGAAAGCCTTGAAAATGGATTGACAAACTCTTCAAGGCAAATGATTTTCTATTGATTTTAGAGTTCATTTTCTATTGGTTTTTATTCAAATTTCTATTGATTTTTGACGACACATTTCTATTGAAATCTATCATCAATTTCTATTGATTTTATGCATCGATGAAACGATTGAAAAAATTCAAGTTCTAGTGATTCCGAAGTAAAATTCAATAGCGCTTGAAAAATCCAATAGCGATTGATATTTTTTAATATCGGATGGTCTGGGTTGCTGAGGGCGACGACGCGACCCAACGCAAGGTCCACCACAGCTGACTCCGGCACATGCGCCGGAGCGAGCAGGCAAGCGACTTCAAACAAAAATTGTGACGCATCATCCTCGTCCAGAACTAATGGTGGGATTTCAGCAGTATAGCCGCTGGGGCCTGGCGCAGCACCACGGCGCTCGTCGCAGCAGGCTCGCAAGGAGCGGCCGAGCAGGTCGAGCGCCAAGGGGGCAGCTGGGGCAGCATCAAGGATGTCTGGGGGCAGCGGGCAGCAAGGCTCACCTGGCCGCCGTGAGGGGTCCGTGAGCTGTTGGAGAGTGGCCTCCGTCGGTGGGGCAAGGGGTTCTGAAGTGAGGGCTTGCCGAGCTGCGGACAGGTCGACGAGGTGCGCTACACGGGTGCCGGCGTGGCAAATCATTCGTGGTGTTGGTGGCGGGTCTGGGCGCTGGCCTCGGCAAGCGCTGCGCGGAGCAAGGGTGCGCAGTCACCCCGAAAGAAAGCAGTGAACCTCGCAAGAATGACCGGTTTCGGCACTCGATGGCACTCGGTCAGTTCCGGCGGGGCGGGAAAGCAGCATGCGCGGGAAGAAAAGCCAAAGCTTCCAAGCACGCGCGGCGTCTCTCTGGCGAAGTTGGGAGCAGATGGGTCAGGGCCAGTGGCATCGCGGATGAAGGGCAGCCCACATCAGACAGCGGCGAAACACATTGCAAGGCTGCAACGAGGCGTCATTGACAGAGAAAGAGTCCAAACTAGCCAAGGCCGCCTCCCAAGCCCTGCCAGAGCTGCTGCGTGGGGCGCCACCAGGCGGAAGGAGAGACCGATCCAAGAACACAACACAACCCCCTTGGCTAACCCATGCCTCATGGTGCTCGCCATCTTTTTGGGTGAGGCGACGGGACCCACAACCTAACGGTAGTTTCCGGCGAGTCGTCTGGGCCGGGTATTCTTGAGCAGTGGTTACGAGTCGTCGGTTTTGGGTGCTGGGGCGCGGATGCGTGAGCCGAACGGTTCCGCCCAAAGCCGCGGAGACTATCGTGTCGGACTGTTTTGGGGCGGGCAGTCGGACGAATAACGTGGAGTAGGGTAATTATGGTGGTCGCGCTTGCGAATAACACGCTTGACGATCGATCCTGAGGGGATGCGTCGAGCCGCGGTCCTTCAACGTTCAAGTTTGCGCAGACTAGCAATACTTCGTCGATTGTGGCGCATCGGGAGGGCTTCTCCCGTCGTCAGGGCATGTCCCACGGCCAGGTAGGGACCGGCACGAGCCTGTCCGACAGTCGCTAGCAGCGGTGGTGTGGCGTGTTTTCAGCGGCTTGAGGAGAAGTCGAGTTCCAAAGTCGCAACGGCAGACACCTTCCCCTCGATACTCTCAGAGTGTATTATAATAATCGAAGTGTTTTTCAGGGCAGAGAGGCTCTTTCCGCATCCCTGTCCTTTAGCGCATGTACTGCCTGTTTCACGGCATGGTTCGAGAGCCATGGCGTTTTGATCTAGAGAGGAACGGAGGGTGCTCTGCTTGGAATCATGAGTGACAGAGCATGCGTCTGATGCAGTTCATGTTGCATGGACAGCTAAGTAAACACCCTCTGTCTGTCTGCCTGCCTGCCTGGCTGTCTGTCTGTCTTTAGGAAGATTCCTGCGAGGCAGCGAGCACGGCTCATAGTGGATGCCACGCAACATGTACGTGTGGCTCAAGTTCGGAGCACAGATCGAGAAATATGCGTGCGATGAGCTTCGATTGCGGTTGAGTTTTCTTGCCGGCACTACCCAACGATTCCACCTGCACAAGTACAGGAAGGGCAGCACAAAAAGGACGGAACTTGCCCGCAGCAACTCTTCAGCAAAGATAGAAACTGCACAGAAACGCAGAGAAGAAAACCCAGCTGTGAGGAGTGTGGAACATTTGGAAGGCTGTGCTCAAACGATCGACAGTGAAGTTCTAGTGGCACATGAGGCGGCAAGAAAGGATTTGCCAACATGCTTTCTCGAATGCTCAGCCGGCGACAATATCGCACCCCTGGCCACACATTGCAGCAAGTTCGACGGTGTCTGTAAAATGCTGCGCGGCTTGCCTCATCTTGCCTCAGTTTCCTTGCGGTGGTGGAGCAGTGATAAAAAGCACGCCATGTGGACCTCAACCCTGCACAATAAAAGCAGCTGCAAACGTCATGAACAGTGACTAACGCACATTGCAAACGCATCTCGGGAATGGCCGGTCATGCGAAACGCCGGTATTGGCGACCATGAAAGCCCGAACAACATGGAGGTGCAGCAGGGTCAAGCCAAGGCATCAATGCCACGGCCGCAGATCCGGCGAGCTGTCTTTCTGGGCGATAATCCACAAGCGACAGCTTGCGAACACAACGCGCACGTAGCGTTTTGAGTTTTGACATCTTAACCCTCATCTGGCCCTGATCTCATAGGCTTTCGTAGCGGTCCTCTATGACTCGTCACGATGCCTCTCTTTCGAGGTGACCAAGAGACCAGGCCCTCAGAAGCAGACGGGTTCCATCGAAAGACCGGGGGCGGATTCCAACGGAGCGTGGCCATGGCCACGCTCCTGTCGCGGACGCACGGAGTCCGGCGCGGCTTCCGCGCCCTCTCATCTCCTCGTCCAAAAACGCGGATCTTCATAAGTTTTCTCGCTCGAAAGCATCTAAGCTTCAATTCGGAAGCCCGCGCTCTTCACGCAGAGCCTTCCATGCTCAGCACTATTCTGGGTCGCTGCTTAAAGCAGATCCCGAGTAGGGCCTAAAGGCTTTTGGGCCATCGAAGGACAAACCTGCAGGTTCCATTGACTCGCAGGTGCGCTGCCCTTCTACATCAGATGCACAGCCTTGGGCTGCAGTTGAAGAGCATCTATATATATATATATATATAAATTCAGCATATCATATGGGAAAATCGCATTCACGCCAATTCACTCACACTCGTCACTCATCCTCGAAATCCTCTTGGTACTCCCCCTCGGCGCCCTGCAAGGTTCAGAGTCCAGAGCCCTTGCACTTCGATGAGATGGGTCCGCTGCCTCGAGGTCGATGTCCGTGGGACTGGCACCTGAAACGGCGGGAGAAGGGAATGGCTGAGTTGCAGAGGCCCCCCGGATGCGCCCCGGCCCCCTGTTTGGGCCCGCGCCTCGCTCCGCACAAGGCCGCGGCGGCTGGCGCCGCTCGGCAGGCGGCCTCGACGCGGAAAGCAGCGAAGGGTCGCGGGATCGCTTTGAGCCGAGGCTCCTCTCATCTCATATCTGCAGACTCTCAGTCTCTCACCGACACAGACACGAAGGTCGACTCTCTCACCGAGACTCTCGTCGACCGACTCCCTCTTCGTTCCGTGCTCTTCGCTCTTTGCGCTCCGACTCTCCTTGCTCTCTTTGGCGCAGCTGCGGCTGCCGGCTGCGGCGGCTGAGCTCCGGGCGCTTCAAGCGGCGAAGAAACCGAAACCTTCGCCTCGGCGACGCGGACGCGAATGCGGACTCTGCTGCACTCTCTCTCCAGCTCTCCAGCTCCAGCGCTCTGCTGCACTTTCTGCACTCTCTTTCTCTGTGCCTCTTTGTCGAGGCGGAAGCTCACCGGCCTGAGCGGAGGGCGCAGCTCGCGGAATGCATTGAACGCGGGCGCCGCTCCTTAAGCACCGAAAGTGGCGCCCGCTTAAGCGCCGAGGCCGCGGCAAGCCCGCCTCTGCCCGTTGCACGGCCTGATCCGGCCCCAGTGACGTGATTCAGAATTCAAACTTTCAATGCGCAGCCTACGCAAACACGCACTCTCCTCTCCACGCTCTCCGCTGCAAGTTTCACATGAAGCAAGTCGGTGAGGTCCAAACCGCGCTCCGATGGGGGATAGCCCAAAAAACCACCAATTCGGGCTCCCCCGCACCCCCCCGATAACCCCAAGCTCACTCTGTGAGGTAATGAACGAAGCTTCACAAGGAGCTTTCGTGATAAATACAGCAGGAACCAAAAAAGAGCCGCACAGTGAGAAGCGCAAGTGCGCTGCAGCTCGTGGACAGGGGCTAAGCGGCTATCAGGAGGATGACCTCGAGGCTCACCCTGACTTCATTTTGGCAGGGCACAGCGAGTGCACTCATCTTCGCTCTTGGCCTTCTTCTAAGGGCGAGAAGATCTGCTCCGCTCGTTTCGCCATGGGCCACGCCTTCTCGAGCTCGGCGTTGCGCCGCTTGGAGTCTCCCAGCTCTTGCCTTCCCAACAGCGTGCGTCGTGTCGCTTCAGAACTTCTGCTTCGCTTCAGAGCTTCTCGCTGCTTCGCGGCTTCTCTGAGGCGCGAGCCGCAGCTTGAGATCTGAGGACAGAGGCGAACGCAGGCGACCGCAGGCGACCGCTTTAAAAGCGCTGCAGCCGCGAGCGCCGGCCCGAGCGCCGAGCCGTCGTCGAGCAACTTCTTGTTCTGCTCATGCAGGCTCTCGATGGTCCGATCGCATTCGTCCACCTCCGTCTGGAAAACCCCCCAAGCCATCCATTATCCATCTCTGAGATCGAAACCTTCTCTGCGTATTCGTCCTCACAAATATCTCATGCCAAATGCCCTGAGCCTGATAGCCTGCTTCCGGCTTTGCGGCTTTCCCCCCCCGCATTGGCCCATCCCTCCCCCAAACCGCAACCCCGCGTGCGCCGCGACTGACGGAAGGCGTCGCACTGCGACTCGTAGAGAATCGCTACGGCGCGCCGCTTTGCACGGTCATGTAGCGTCCTTGAGCTCGTTGAGCTGGTCCGTCAGGTAGCAGTAGCCTCCGGTCCGGCGAATCCAGCGCAGCATTCGGCATGCGCCACAAGCTGGCCGCCCGGGCCTTCGTTGGTGTTCAAAAGCTCCTCCTCCTGTCCAGAATGTTCCCGTCCTATGCCTGTCTAGGTTCAGAATTTTGGAGTCCTTGGCAGCCAGGGTGTCGAAGAGCATTTCTTCCTTTGCTCTGGCCTCGAGGAAAAGGCTCGACGGGGCAGGTCTCTCATCTCCTGACCGAATCTCTCTCGTTCGCTCTCTCTCTCGCGCTCTCTCTCGCTCGAATCTCTTAGCGGGGATCCCACTCAAGGTGAGGCATGGCGGTATGCCGCAAACGGCCCAGCTCCGGGCCAAGTCGCGCTCCTCGGTGACCACCCCTATCTGCTGCTGCAGGTCCTGGCCGCCGTCGCTCTACGGGTGCAGAGCGTCTGCCGCTTCGGCCTGGCCTCGTTGCTGCTCTTCATCTCCTCAGCCTTGGACTCCAGGTCTCGGACCTCCGTTAAGCCGTTAAGCGAAAGCGCAGGGCGCAGGGTGCGGGGCGCAGGGAAGGAAGGAGCACTGCCGGCACCCCCGGCACCGCCCTATACTTCTCCTCGCCTTGTCTCTTTCCCTTTGCGTCTCCTCCAGTGCCTGAGCCAACTTCTCCTGTCCGCCGAAGGGCGGGACGGCACCCCGAGGCTGCTCTTCAACGCCGATTCCTCGCCTCGAGAGATTGCACTTGGGAGTTGGTGCTGTCCTGTTCCTCGGCATATCTCGGACTCGGCCCACCTCCAAAATCTCTTACGAGCTCCCTTAAGACTTAAGAGCCCCCGGCCACGCCCAGGCGGAGCTGCTCCGCTTCGGCGTCAGCCAGCTTCTGCTCGCTCTCAGCAGCCTCCGGTCCGGTGCACACCCCGACCAGAACCAGAACCCGACGAGAAGGAGAAAGAGAGAGAGAGAGAGAGCTTAAGGCTTAAAGGGAGAAAGGGGAATATAGAATAACGAGACGGAGACGAGACGACAAGAGCAAGAACAGCACTTGGACTTGCGACTTCAGTCAATAAGTGTATGAATGCCACGTGCTTGCGCGCTTGCGTGAAGCAGACAAAGGCAAAGAAACGGGTGCTGCCTGATCCTGGAGCAGGTTGTAAGCCTTGCGCAGCTCCTCCAGCTGTGCCAACGTCTCCTGCCGCAACACGTGAGACTGAGACGGCTTGGTGAGCTGTGAGGGGCTGCGAGGCGTGATGCAGTGAGGTGGCGAATCCTGGAGTTGCTGCTCCACCTGACGGCACAGGAAGAGAAAGGCAGAAAAGGGGCGACTTTCGGACTTTAGGGCCACCGATGCCGCGCCTGCGTCCGCTCCTGCATGGCCTGCATTTGCTTCTCCTCCTCCGCACGCTGCACCTCGCGCCAGCGCCTGGAAGGCACAGAAGAGAGAGGAGAGGAAGGCACCCTGGGCCCGGGGCCCTGCTCTGCACTTCGGGGCCCTGGCTCGGCCGTGGCGGCGCTGGCCAGGGCAAGGCAGCGCTGCAGCCTCCGCCGTCGTCTCTGCGTTTCTGCGTGTCTCCACTCCACTCCCTTTAAGGCGCCCAAGCTGAGGTCCCTGCAGCTGGGCCCGGCGGCGGACGACGTCCAGGCGACAAGCGGCCTCTCGCAGGGAGGACCTGAGCGCTGCAGACAGAAACGAACCCAAGCCGCCCAACGGCCTCACATATGCCTTGCTTCTTCCCGCCCTCCTAGGAATCCGAGAATCCGAGCGGGATAGGTGTCTCCACCTTGATCTTCCCATCGGCCCAGCCGAACACCTGCGTTCAAGTCTCTCTTTCTCTCGAGCCGATTGCTTCGGACCTCTGATTTGCTCTCTTCAGTCATATCCCGCACCAGTGGTCTTCCTGATTCCTTCTCCGTTTAACAGATAATCCTGCCAACATGCCTGGGCATCACCAAAGTTGAGTTGCGGTGCTGTTGTCTTCTTGGCTTGTTGCACAAGCACTAAGTAGCAGTGGTGCAGCGATGCAGCGATGCAGCGAAGCCACAGCGGTTGTGGCGCAGTCTTGCGGCTCTGCCGTCCTCCTTTCGTGCGTGTCCGGAGTCCGGACCCTTGGTCGCCTTCGTCTCCAACAACCCTCTTGTCTGATGGGTGGCAGGTCGATTTCTTCAGCGATCTTGCTGGTAATCTCCGCACCGACGGCCCTCAGGTACTTTGCTGCCTCCACACAGGCCAGGAAACCAGTGGCCTCAGCCAATGTTGAGCCTTGCGGTCGCTTGATGTTCCGTGAGCTTTCCAGAATGTGGATGGGCACCAGGGCTCTTGTGGTGTTCAGCGAATCGACTCTCCACAGAGCACGACTGGTGCTGAGCCACTCATGTCACCTCTGGCCTGGCATTCAATGCGGCGCCGGATGCTCATCATCGGTGCCGGGTGGCTCAAGCGAACGTGGAGGTCTCGAAGAACCTCTCGCACCTCTGGGAGTCGTGCTTCAAAAAAAACAGCCTCCATCCACCACTGCTCCTCCACCCGGTCCCACGCACAATTTTGCGAAGCGATGGGCACCGATCAGACGAAGAATTCTGCGATGCCACGATCGCCTTGGAGAGTCACTACGGGAACGCACCGAAATCTGGATCTCGCCGATCTCGCCGATGTTTAGCAGACGTGCCCTAGGTTCCGGTAACCAAAACGGCCGGTGCCGCCAAAGGGTCTTAGTCGTCACACAGCTGGGATGCTTACACAAGTTTGAGCCAAAAGGAGTCATGAGTTAAAACTTACAGCCCTTCTTGTCTTCCAGGCACATCACACGGCCTGAAAGATTTCTACTGTGCACATGTCTGCCAACAGCTGTTGGTATTCGTGAGCAACGTCACAAGCTGACTTCGGACTCGGAGGTATGATGTCTGCCGGCGCCTCCAGTCGAAAGGACGGATGATTGTGCCTGGCAAGAGGTTGGACAGGGGCTGGAACGATCCACATGGCGAAGGGAAGCACCGCCGGGCCCGCCACTCCTGAGGAAAAATCCTCAAGTATCGCACGGCCCGCGGCGGCTGCACAATGCCCAGTGGCAAAAAGCCTCGCAAACAGATGCACATTCATATGCGGCACTGGGAAAAGCGAGGATCGGTAAACCAGCTCCTGCGGTCGTCAAAAGGCTTTGCTGTGAGTGGGTTGGTGGGTGGGTGGAAATGCAAGGAGGCGTGCCCATTCTGAAGCACGGGCATTAGCAAAAGCATACAAACGTTGTGGTTCCCCTGTGCAGCATTGCTCCCATAGAGGCGGGGGCAAACCATGCTGCAGTGGACGCAACGGCTTAGCAGTGGAATTGCGAGCTGTGCATCGTCCAAGGCCCCAACGGACGGTCTCTGCATCGCTGCAGCCCTCAAAGACGAAGGCCTTGTTTTCCTCGAGTCTCTAGCTAGCGCAAAAGCACATGCACACGCAGACGCACACACACGCACACACACACACACACTTGGACACTCTCTCTCAGAGGAGTAGCTAGCTGTTTATTACATTCACTTGCAGAAACACTTGCAGGTACGCTGGGTTGATCAGACCCAGTATCAGCCGTGGCATAGCCCTCTTNCTGTTTATTACATTCACTTGCAGAAACACTTGCAGGTACGCTGGGTTGATCAGACCCAGTATCAGCCGTGGCATAGCCCTCTTCGTTGGGCAACCAGCTATGCTCACGGGGTTGCCCCCGTGCACTGTTTCACAATCCGAAACTCTTTGCTTTGGGGGGTTCCACCGTAATGTTCTCTAAACTCATGTTGGCCTTTATATAGCCTGCTCTAACGGGTTCTTGACAACAGCGAATGTCCACACCTGCGGGGCCCTTGTGTCCACACTGCGGGGCCCTTGTGTCCACACTGCGGGGCCTCTCTGTCCACAGCTACCGGGCCTGTGTGTCCACACCTACGGGGCCTGTACCGGGCCTGTGTGTCCACATCACCGGGTGGGGGTGTCNTGTGTCCACACTGCGGGGCCTCTCTGTCCACAGCTACCGGGCCTGTGTGTCCACACCTACGGGGCCTGTACCGGGCCTGTGTGTCCACATCACCGGGTGGGGGTGTCCACACTTGCGGCGCCACGGTCTGACATGCTTCGGGTCATATGTTTGGTAATACCCCTTGCTAAGCGGACAAGATGCGGCAAGATCTTCGTAGTTTGACGGCTGAAGGCTGAAGGTCTATTTTCGACCGTCGCCGGACTGAAATCGGATCTCNCCTTGCTAAGCGGACAAGATGCGGCAAGATCTTCGTAGTTTGACGGCTGAAGGCTGAAGGTCTATTTTCGACCGTCGCCGGACTGAAATCGGATCTCAAATGGAGTGAAATTGAGTGAAACTTTGAGCTGCAGGATCATATCAAAAATCTCCGCATAACACAACCTCGACGTCCTGGGATTCTAGGTTCTAGGACTTCTAGGATGTCCTAGGTTTAGATTCTGGGTCGTGGCCTCAAAGGCCTCAAGCCCTAAGCCTTACAAGCTATTTGGTTCTCTTAACGTTTTGAGCTTTCAGGTTTCGAAACTTCAAAATTTCAAGCTTTANCCTAGGTTTAGATTCTGGGTCGTGGCCTCAAAGGCCTCAAGCCCTAAGCCTTACAAGCTATTTGGTTCTCTTAACGTTTTGAGCTTTCAGGTTTCGAAACTTCAAAATTTCAAGCTTTAGCCTTCAGCATTAGGACTAAACACCACTTATTTGCGACCAGGACTTAAGACTTAGGACTTAGGAGTTTGGTTTAAGCGTACATCCTGCAACACTCGCAGACCGGCCAGCACCTCACGGTCGAGGGAACGCCTCAACCTGGGCACGCACGAGCTTAGAAACTTCTGCGTGGGGGCCTTATAAAACTTAAAAGGTTAAGTTATGAACATACAACACGTCTGACTTCAGAACTTTGGCAAGGAGCTTTAGCCAAGAGCATTTTGTGGCACTGGTGCCAGGCAATGGCAACCGCACGAAACAGGACTTGCGGACAAATCTGCTGCCTGATGTTCAACTTTTTATTCTGCTACGTGCGAGCAGCGCTGCGTACCCCAGGCCCGGGTTCTAAGCAAGGTTGCATGTGTCTGGCCCACGGCAACTATCGGAGGCAACGAATGCATTTTGGTTGGCTGTCTTGGAGTCTTGGGCCTTGGGNAGCAGCGCTGCGTACCCCAGGCCCGGGTTCTAAGCAAGGTTGCATGTGTCTGGCCCACGGCAACTATCGGAGGCAACGAATGCATTTTGGTTGGCTGTCTTGGAGTCTTGGGCCTTGGGGTCTTAAACATTTGGAATAAGGGTCTGGAGAGCTAGAGCATGGGCACAGCACCTAAGCAACCCCATGCAAGCCCGGCCAAAAGCACAGTGACTCTTCAGAGTCTCCAGCTCTTCGACATGAAGAGACCTTACAAATCGCCGCTCGATCGGAAAAGGCGCCTGGCTCGAGTTGACTACTGCGTGTTGCTTCCGCCGCCAGCGCTGGCGACAGAGCTCGCCTTGCTTGGCGAGGCTTCGGTATCCGTGGACTGCCCGGCAACCTTGCACATGAGAAGGTCAAGATTCGCCGGTAGATTGATCGGTCCCTCTTNAGCAGCGCTGCGTACCCCAGGCCCGGGTTCTAAGCAAGGTTGCATGTGTCTGGCCCACGGCAACTATCGGAGGCAACGAATGCATTTTGGTTGGCTGTCTTGGAGTCTTGGGCCTTGGGCCTTGGGGTCTTAAACATTTGGAATAAGGGTCTGGAGAGCTAGAGCATGGGACCTAAGCAACCCCATGCAAGCCCGGCCAAAAGCACAGTGACTCTTCAGAGTCTCCAGCTCTTCGACATGAAGAGACCTTACAAATCGCCGTTCGATCGGAAAAGGCGCCTGGCTCGAGTTGACTACTGCGTGTTGCTTCCGCCGCCAGCGCTGGTGACAGAGCTCGCCTTGCTTGGCGAGGCTTCGGTATCCGTGGACTGCCCGGCAACCTTGCACATGAGAAGGTCAAGATTCGCCGGTAGATTGATCGGTCCCTCTTTGCTTTTGGAGACGACCATCAGCCTGGCTCGGCGAGCCAGGCCGGCTCGGGTTTCCTGTGGCTTGAGCGCCCGGGCTAAGGCTTGCACAACTGCCATGGTGCAGTTCATGCTCCGGGCTCGATCGAGCAGCTTCGCATCCATGGATACGATCTGCTGACTGATGTCATTAAGCAGCATGGGGGACATTGCCTGAAGGACGGGAGCCAGGTCCCGAAGGGCTTCCATCGTCTTCACCTGCTTGTGCAGTGTCTTGGACTGCTCGGAAGCAGCTGTCGGCAAGACATTCTGCAAGATCGTGACATCGCACCCCTTGTCCATGGAGCTGCTGGCCTCTTGGATGATGTCGGAGTCCAGGGCACTCTTCACCACCTCCTCGCCGGCACGGATGGCCTCCTGAACACGTTGCACCTGCTCGGTGACCAGCTGCTTAGTGGCCTTTCCCAGGAACTCGCAGAGCTTCTGCGTCAGCATCATGACCTGACCAGCGTGCTCGTCCGGGACTTCCAAGCCCTGCAAGAAACCACGGAAGTCGTCCACGCCGGTTTTCCTGGGAGAGAAACAGAACTAGCTGCCGGAACTGGTTTCTGGGTAGACCTGGGGAGGGGACATACTCAAGTATCTGGGGTTGGGACTACAATCCCCACACTACATTTACATGGCCATATATTATGCTTACTTTTACATGTGCTGTTTTTGTTTCTGTCTCTACCGATGGATCAACAACGTGAAGCCTTAAACCTTAAGCGTTAAGCCTTAAGCCTAGGGCACGACTGAAAAAGCTCCCACTACAATCGCAGCATTGCCATTCACGAATGAAAGTCGCCGTGAGCTGCAGGTTAGCGGTTGCTGTGTGTTCGCAAAACAGGCGGTTTCTAGCAGCAGGGCATGTACAGGTGTACAGGGGGGGCGAGGAGCCAGTGGAATATAGGTCATACTGCCAGGAACCCCAACCCAGCATCATGAATCGTACATCTTAGCATTGGGGCATCGCTTCGAGACCAAAGCAACGGCAACAAATCGTACATCTTAGCATTGGGGCACCACTTCGAGACCAAAGCAACGGCAACAGATCGTACATCTTAGCTTTGGGGCACCACTTCGAGACCAACTCAACGGCAACAAAATCGTACATCTTAGCATTGGGGCACCACTTCGAGACCAAAGCAACGGCAACAAATCGTACATCTTAGGATTGCGGCACCACTTCGAGACCAAAGCAACGGCAAGAAATCGTGCATCTTAGCATTGGGGCACCACTTCGAGACCCAAGCAACGGCAACACATCGTACATCTTAGCATTGGGGCACCACTTCGAGACCAAAGCAACGGCAACAAATCGTACATTTTAGCATTGGGGCACCACTTCGAGGCCAAAGCAACGGCAACAAATCGTACATCTTAGCATTGGGGCACCACTTCGAGACCAAAGCAACGGCAACAAATCGTACATCTNGGGGCACCACTTCGAGGCCAAAGCAACGGCAACAAATCGTACATCTTAGCATTGGGGCACCACTTCGAGACCAAAGCAACGGCAACAAATCGTACATCTTAGCATTGGGGCACCACTTCAAGACCAAAGCAACGGCAACAAGTACATCCTGGCATCGGGGCACCACTTCGAGACCAAAGCAACGGCAACAAATCGTACATCTTACCACTTCGGGGCCAAAGCAACGGCAACAAATCGGACATCTTAGCATTGGGGCACCACTTCGAGACCCAAGCAACGGCAACACATCGTACATCTTAGAATTGGGGCACCAATTGGAGACTAAAGCAACGGCAACAAATCGTACATCTTAGCATTGGGGCATCGCTTCGAGACCAAACCAACGGCAACAAATTGTACATCTTAGCATTGGGGCACCACTTCGAGACCAAAGCAACGGCAACAAATCGTACATCTTAGCATTGGGGCACCACTTCGAGACCAAAGCAACGGCAACAAATCGTACATCTTAGCA
>BGNK01000484.1:309294-330667 GCA_003297005.1 Symbiodinium sp. clade A Y106 | reverse complement strand
AATACCTTTCCATGGGGGAATAATTAGCCGGCAACGTCTCCTCCCCTGAGTGTTTTCCGAACGTGCACCGATGCATGGGGGCTATACCGTGTCAGTACCTGTTGCGAGCTCCCGTCATGGTGGTATGGATGCCTAGGGGCGCGGGGATGAGGCCGGGGTTGTGTTTTGTTTAGTGTAAAGGGTCGGGGGCTCGCTACTAAAAACACGGTGCCTACCACGCTGTTTTTGCCTTTTCATTGGGACCCCAATGCCAACCACTCCATAACAACAATGGGTGGTTGGGCCGGCCAAGCGCCTGAGGGTCGAGATTCGACCCCTATGCCCAGCAGAAAGAAAAAAAGAAAGAGAGGGTAATGGATCCAGAGGGGCTTAAGGTTCCCCGAAAAAGGGGTCTAGAACCGCGAATTACTTGGGGGTTGTTGTGAAGGATTAGTGTAGGCGCATGTAGAAAGGAATAATCTTTGGATGAGGAATCTTTGTTTGATCAGTTTTCCTGCTGCAGGTTACACCTTTAGAACTGTCGGCTGGACAAAGACACGCCGGAATACCATACCAGGCAACTACCAACGCTCAAATGCAGCTCTCGCATTGGCAGCTTCCTCAGTCTTTGCGGCTTAGGGCTTTGGGCTTGAGGTCTCTGGGGCCTCTGATCACTTTTCCGAATCCGGGAGTTCTCTGTAACGCCGAGGCCATGTTGCTTGAGCTTCGTCGCCAGCAGCTTCAACTTCGAAGCTCTGCTCTTAGGAACCCCACCGCACGGACGAGCAGCTCTCAAATGGGAGTTTCCGAAAATTAGGGGTACCTTATTTTGGGGTCCTTATAATCAGGATCCTACTATTTAGGGTACTATATTGGGATCCCCTATATTCGGAAACTCAAATCTCGCAGAGCTTGATAAAGAGCGCTCGTGTTGCAGGCAGAGAGCAGGTACTCGACATGTCTGTGCTTGACGACAGCAGCTGCCTCAGTCGGAACGCCAGATTTTCGGGTTTCACTCACAGTGCTCGCAACAGGTACCATTGCAGCCGGCATGGCCGCAACAAAATGGCCTGATGCCGAGAATTTGATCAGGATGCACTAGAGGAGGGGCAAAAACATAAGCTCTAAACAACTTGGTCTTGCAGGGCTGGACGCTTGGAATGGCTTCAACTAGCCGGTGCGGGACGTGTGCTCCTCGATGGCGCGCACAATCCGCATGCGGCGGAAGCTTTAGGAGGCCTCAAACCCACTACAATATCCAAATCGGGCAAAGTCATGGTTCACGGGATGCCAATCAAAAAAAAACTTTTGTCCAATCAAAAAAACTTTTTTCCAATCAAAAAAACTTTTTTACAATCAAAAAAACTTTTCCCTTCTCATTAGAAGAGAAGGAAGGAAGGCAGGCAGGCAGAAAGGAAAGAAGGAAGGCGGAGAGAGAGGAAGGAAGGAAGGCAGGTGGCTTCGCAATTGAAGCGGTATTGGCGAGCGCAAGCCATGCAGCAGGGCAGTCTTCCATGAACAGATCTCAAGATGTCTTGATTTGNGGCAGGCAGGCAGAAAGGAAAGAAGGAAGGCGGAGAGAGAGGAAGGAAGGAAGGCAGGCAGGCAGGCAGGCAGGGAGGGAGGGAGGGAGGGAGGGAGGGAGGAAGGAAGGAAGGAAGGAAGGAGAAAAGGAAGGAAGGAAGGAAAAAAGGAAGGAAGGAAGGAAAGGAAGGAAAGGAAGGAAGGCCACCACCACCACCACCACCACCGCGACTACTACTACTACTACTACTAGTACTAGTACTAGTACTAGTACTAGTACTAGTACTATAAATCCTGCATTAACTTAAGGACCCTAAACTTTGGGAATTATGGTATATTCCTTATTATGGGTAATGCAGGATTTATATTATCAACCGTACGGCTACCAGTACCAGTACCACTACCATTACCACTACCACCACTACTACTACTACTATTACTGCTACTACTACTACTACTACTACTACTACTATTACTATTACTATTACTGCTGCCATGACTAAAGCCAGTACAGCTAGTGCTGCTACTACTACTACGACGACGACGACTACTACTACGACTACTACTCTTACTACCGCCATTACTAGAGCCANACTATTACTATTACTGCTGCCATGACTAAAGCCAGTACAGCTAGTGCTGCTACTACTACTACGACGACGACGACTACTACTACGACTACTACTCTTACTACCGCCATTACTAGAGCCAGCACAGCCAGTGCTACTACTAGTACTCCTACTCCTGTTACTACTACTACTACTACTACTACTACTACCACCTCCGACAACGACGACGACTACTACCACTGTTACTACTACTTTGACAAATTCTACTTTTATCACTATTAGCACAAATAGTACTACTACCTCTACTACTACTACTACGACGACTACTACTACCACCACTACTATTATTATTATTACTACTACTACTACTATTACTACTACTATTACTACTATTACTACTACTACTACGACGACGACGACTACTACCACTACGACAACTACGACTACGACTACTACTGAAAGTTTTTTTTGATGGGGACGAAATCTCCGGATGCTCCTAGGCTTGCCTGTAAACTGGTAGACTTTCAAAAAAAACTAGGGGACGAAATCTCCGGATGCTCCTAGGCTTGCCTGTAAACTGGTAGAGAAAGTTTTTTTTGATTGGGAAAAAGTTTTTTTGATTGGCTAAAAAAGTTTTTTTGATGTTTGCGGAAAGTTTTTTTTGATTGAAAACAAGTGTTTTTTTGATGGGTTTCCCATGGTTCACGACCAGTCATTGCTGTCTGTTCTTGCTGTTATTACTGATGTCATGGCATTGGTGTTTATTGCTGTTATCTGCATATCCTCATGCATGACACTTTTGGCCGCAGTGTGGCGAAACCATGTCGCCATTGTGAAGTTGCTTGGGAGGCTACGTGGATTCGGCATTGCGACCACATGGGGGCCCGATCTCTTGGGTGGTGACCTTAGCACTTCCACGTTGTAGGCTTCGATGCCAGTTTTACGGGCTTCACATTGGACAAACCTATGCAGCTGTTCATGCTTTGTGATGGTTTGTCGTTGGACGAAGACTCCATCGGACATTCGCTTCAGCCAAGCATCCTTTCAAAAGACAGTGCATGACAAGCTACCAAATACCACTCGAGACGTTTCGGGGGTACAATGGTTCGCATGTCCTCGCAAATCGGCCGGCGACAGCGCTGCAATTGCAGCTGTGCATCCCGGCTTGGTTGAGTTCAGTTAGCCCAGCAGGATAGGGTGAAACTCAAGCAGAGCAAATGCCTCGGTGTTGTGCCCCCCTCTCACAGCCCTTCGTCCCACTTCATCCCTCCTTCACCCTTGTGGAACGGTGGTTCCTGACATTGATCCGAGGCGGCTGTCCTTACACTTTTCGCCTCTGCCTGGGCATTTCTCAGGCTCCCAGGGCGTGCGCCCCCGGTCCTTCGCGGCTCCTCCTTGGCTCGCAGGGCCACGGAGAGCTCCACGAGGCGGCCACTCGACGCCGAAGACTTTCGGGAGCTCTTGGAGCAGCCCGACGGCGCCACTGGGTTCTTGTTAAGGGACTTAATCTAAGTTACCACAATAAGGAAACCATATTATATACTATAGATCCCTACTATGGTAACTTAAACTAAATCCCTTAACAAGAACTCAGGCCAGCAACATCCAGAGCATTCTGAAGGAGCTCCTAGAAGATGAGGGGCAGTTGAAGGAGTACAACAGCACCTTTCAGGAACTGGCGGCTGCACAGGAAGGTGCTGCAGACTCTGATCCCTTGGCTAAGTTCCTCTCGGATCCACAAGCTGTCTGGTCTTGGCTCCAGTCCAACGACAAGACTCAGGAGCTCATGCAAATAATGCAGGGCTCCGTTCTCTTCGACAAGCTCTTGAAATTCGGGAGCGAGGTACTAGAGCGCCGGCAAGTTGCTGAGCTCAGTGAAGGCTCTCTGGTGGAGATTTCGGGTTTGAGTGCTGCCGAGCACTTGAACGGCCTCACAGGCACCCTCTCTCAAGCCACGGAGGAGGAGATGGAGGAGCCGGGTCTTAGTAACTGTCCTAAGCCTTCCGATTCGGGATTCTTCCTCTTCTCCATGCAAACTTCTTACCGAACCTTACAAGGATTCCAGACAGCCAGAATGGAAAGCGTGCACATTTTGTGCTACGGCCGCCAGCAAAAGCCACGACGAAGCAGTCAGGATGAAGCAGTTGAGTTGAATCCCCCCAAGCAACCTTCAAAGTGCAGTTCAGACATACTTGGTGGAGCACCCGCCAGCTACTCAGTGGGCCCTCCTGAAGGCACATTCCCTTAGGTCTAGGATCCTGTTCCAGGTAACATAAGCAGAGCCTGGGCGTTGCTTCTCTCGCGTAACTTAAGAGATCAAACCTGCACCCGAGATCGCCAGCTCTCCGGAGGCTTGTTCATGTCGTATTTATTCCCAAAGAAGACACCCTCAAACATGGTTACGGAGAGAGGCTTCTGATCCAGTTCGGGTGCTGAGCCTCCTTGAGTTGCGAGCGGGAGGAGCATCCTGGCCGGCGCATCATCGAGCTGGAAGATGGACAGGGGCGCATAGCCGTGCAGCCTCGGAATCTGATTTTCCCAAGGCACCGTCCGGGAGATGCGGCTCCTCGCCAAGCTGTTGAGCATGCAAGGAAAACCAAGCTCTGCGAACCCGACCCTCAACTCTAAATCTTATAGAGCCTATATACTATAGACTTACAGTAGCAGAAATGCAGAGATAGAAGAAGAAGAGATGGAGGTAAGTGGGTACTTAACAGAAGCCGAATTCCTCTTCAGAATTCTTCGTGAGGTGACGCTGAATGCAGAGTTCGAGCCGGGTACTGAGCACGAAGGTCTCGAAGGAAGGGCTGCTCTTGTCTCTACATTGACCGACGAGGACTTGCTCCTAATTAAAACTACCATAATAAGGAGACCATGTAATTTACCATAGATCCCTGTTATGGTAACTTAAAATGATCGGGGTTGGCTATTGAATATAACGGCCTCCTTTCGGGGCTTTCTTGTAGTGATAAAGGTATGGAATATAGGTATTTTTTCGGAAGCCCCGATATACCTACCTGGAGACCTCTCAGTTCGATTCCGCAACGTTGTCTGCAGCATCCTCCTTGAAGGAACGTGAGCTTGGATTCGACAAGTACTCTGGTCGAGTTGTCGTGGACGTTCTGAGCCTTCTGCCAGGCGGACCTATCCTCCAGCGAATCCTCATGTGGCCAGAGCACTTGCAGCGCAGACCTTTCCAAGCTGGTGATGGTGTTCTCCTCCGCAACCTCGAGTCAGACACCACTTTGAATGAAGCAGTTGGAACCATTGAAGCTGAAGGATGCTTCGGCTGCATATTCATCATGTGCTATGAAAATATGAAACCTAGTCATATCTACCTTTGCTTTTTGGTGTTATGGGCAAACAACACGGCAATCATCAGCATTCGACCCAGGTACTGAGCCATGGAAGTACATCGTAACGCTTGAGGACGGGCGAAGATTGGAGGTACGCTGGCGCAACCTGTTGCTGACAAGCTCTTTCGGCTAAGCCAAAAAAGTGCCTGGTTGTGCTTCGCCGCTTGATTTTCAATCCCTTCTGTCCGACAGTTGCAGCACTGCAAGTCATCAACCAGGTGTACTATACGTACATATACATCTGTATCTATATACACACACACACCTACATACACATATGTATGTTATGTATATACCTAGGAAATAATTAATAGTTGTAGCGCTATGTGTATAATTTACATAAAATACACACATATGTATGTATATTTATATGTATACGGGTATGTGTATGTGTATGTGCACATGTACATGTACATATGCATGTACTTGTATATATGTATGTGCGAGCGTGTTTTTTGTAGCTGCTTTTTCTTACTCGTTCTCTCTTCGCATTGCCCAACACAACATAGCACAGTGGAAGAATGCAAACGGTAAACGGTAAGTGTCGTATGCGGCCTTGTCGCTCAGGTCATCGCCATGAGTGCGGGCAAGGCGCTTGCCCTGGAACGGCAATCATCGCCTCATCGTAGCCTTCCAGACTGTACCTGAAGTTATGCTGGTCAGAACATATGTAAATCACATGTTCGCATTTGACATCCTCGGCTGTTTCTTTACGCTCTGCCGAACTATGTTGTGCTTCTTCCCGCTTGATCTGTCTGCATCCACCGAGACGTGCCCAGGATGCCGAAGCCATCCTTCGTGAGCTGCTCCACTCAGATCAGGATGCCATCTTAACTGCTTTGCGGCATTTCTTTGCGCTGAAAGCTTTACTAGGTCAGACCCTTGTACTGACCCTTGGTTAGCAAGATAGGATGGTGGTTTGGAGAATGGTCCGCCCGAACCTTGAACCCTAGACCGTAACCTAACCCAGCCTACCCGGAACCGGTTGTACCAGCCAGGATGCGGTGTACGCTGTTGGCTTCTCCTCAGTGGAGGGGATGCCTTGGGTTCAAGCGCAGGCGGAGTTTTTGAAGCTCCATCAAGATGGCGGCTTTTGTTAATTATGCTCTCTCACAGCTGACGATGTCTGGATTTCGAAAGACATGGACATCTAGAATCTAGGGTTTTTGTTGAGCAAAACGTGTGGCTTGTTCTGGCTTCGGAAAACCCAGCTGAAGATGCTGCCAGGCGCCGGATGAGATCCTGACTTCGATCAGGTCTGTAAGACCTCATCTGAGACGCCCTGGCCTGTGTTGGAGTAGCATGCTATATATCAAGATATACTTGTAGCATCAAAGTAA
The DNA here is from genome assembly GCA_003297005.1 of Symbiodinium sp. clade A Y106. Lineage (NCBI taxonomy): Eukaryota > Dinophyceae > Suessiales > Symbiodiniaceae > Symbiodinium > Symbiodinium sp. clade A. The sequence continues at coordinate 323,899 of BGNK01000484.1, read as the reverse complement.
CACGTTAGTATGCAGAAGTGTATTCATGTACTGCGCAGGTTCTTCTGCTATACGGAGCATCTGATCTAAACCTGGCTGCCCGACAGAGCGCCAACACACTAATGATGAAATTTCAACAGACCAAATCTCTTGGAAAGCTTGGTAGGTGGTTCTTCGGTTTCCTTTGCTTGACAGTGGATATGTATCATGTGGACGGTCCGAGCACGCAAGGGGGTTCCTTAAACCCTCATCCCTCAACCCTAAACCTCTAAACACTGACCTTTTCATTACAGCTTGTTAGTTTCACTCATCAGACCTCGAACCATATGCCTCGCCTGGATTATCCGAGTGGGAGCGCAGGATAGCCTCACCCGGAATGGCACCGAAACCTTATACTGGGACTCTTGTTCAGGAATTTAGTATAAGTTACCATAAGAAGGAAACCGTATCATGTACTGCAGACCCCTGTTTTAATGACTACTGTATATAGACTTCCTGAACACTGAAGACTAAGCCACATAAAGCTGGCTGCACCCGAAAAAATAGGCGTTCAACAAAATCATAAAATCTAGAGCCCGAAGCCATCCCAAGCGGAATTTTGTCAGGACGGGCCCAGGCATGTCCGGACCTTGCAGCAGCCCTTGAGGCAGGATTTCGACCGGTTTTGGAGTTAAGGGATTAGGTTTTTGGGCAAACAGGCGTTTATAGGGATTAGGGTTTGAGTTTGAGGGTTGGGGGCTGTGCAGGCCGCGAAGATTGATCCGGTGGCCCGCTCGGATGATCGGACTTGGGTCCTAGACAATCTTTGTATTGAGCTAAAAGTGATTGCTTCAGGTCACATCACAGGTCGTAATTTGCGGCTCATTGTACCTGGTGGCCGATTGCGTCCAGCCCTCATCATGTCACCAATGGTTCTCCGATGCTGCATACAACCTCCATGAGTTTCTGGAGAGAGAGGTACGCCTTCAACGGAACGCGCCTTTTGGTAGCCCACGCAAGGCGAAGATTTAGCGAGGTAGACAGGGGCCCATGCAAGGTAGCTGTATATATCCACGTCAATATGAAAAAAGATTTCGAAAATAACCAATATTCATGCCATTTTAACTCATATACATCTAGAATAAATGACATAGATTTATATTCTATAGATAATTTCTACTTGATGAATGTACCTATCCTATGGGGAAGATTAAAAATACTACCCCACTACTAGATTCTGACGAGATAATTTTGATTTCTATATATATACTAATGATGGTCATATTAATAATATTTGATTCGTAAATTATATATATTTGTCTTATATATAAGATATCTGTTTATATGAATATATTTGATATTTAGAATACGATAATTTGGTTTATTCTTTTGAATTGATCGAAACTAAAAATATAAGAAATTTATAGGAAATTTATAAGAATATTATTTTGTAATAAATTAGTAAATATATATTTGATTATATTGCAAAAGGAATTTATATATATATATATGAATAATTTGGAAGATTGATAATTGTTAGTAATTTGAAAAATAATATAATATTATAGGTTTCTATTAGAAAATAGCTTGATGTATTATATTTATTTGATGTATTATATTTATTGATATATGATTTAGGTATTTATTGTTTGAGTTCTTAGGTTTTGGAAGGGTAAGTGGTAAGATTATTAATTGAAATAATTGAACTCACGTATAAATTGGTAGGAGAAGGTAGTTATGATTCTCGATTTATGATTTTTGATTTTCGTAATATATTTCTAATAATTGTCGAGTCGAAAAGGAGTCTAAAATTAGATATAAAATCATAGAGATATATATATTGACTATCTATTTAATAGGGGCAATATATCTTCTTCGTAATTATAGTATTTAAAATACAAAATATGGAGAGTTGCTTGAGCTTTTTGATTGGATCTCATGAGTTCTAGGAGATACGCGGTCAAATAGTAGGATATATTAGTTGTATCTAGTTACTTATAATTGGAAGTTTTCTTTCGAATTTGAGGATAATATAAAGATTTTATTGAAGAAATACTATATTATTGATAACTTACCGAATTATGGTAAAATGGGCCTGCGTAAATATTTCTCTCAAGAGTAGCGTGTTTTATGTGTAATGGGATCCTTGAATTTATCTTGTCTGTCATGCTATCTGTGGAGTGGAGGATTAGGCTATGCCGAGTGTGCTTGAAGCTCGGAAGTTGCACTGTGTAGGATGGCAGAGGAGCCCATCTTATAAATCCAGGACGCCAAATTCTGACTTGTGTTGGGTATTATATCAGATCAATCATGACGTGACTGTATTCTGTCATACTAGTGTCTTTAAATTCTTTAAAGGGGAGGACGTGATAGAATGCAAGGCGCACGTTCTAATCTCGGAAGGATAGATACGAAATACTTTTATAATGTATCTATAAGGATATTTCTATTGAAGGTCGGCACTTCGCTTGGACGTATCGCCAAGTCGCCATGTTCGAGAAACCCTGAATTTTAGCATATTCCGGTACGCGTGCCGGCGTCCAAATTTCGAATTCTGGGCATCCATATCAGTCAGTTGAATTGAATTAATTGAAATGATGATGGCGATATAATGAGACCTATCCCTGATACGGATTTTGGAGGGGAAATATTCTATTATATCGAATCCTGAATAATATATATGGATCTGACCTTGTATATTGAAGTCAATTCATATATGATCTATTTCTATATGGGAATATCCGAGCTCCTCGTTATCGAACGGAACTATCGAGCCCATGCCTGAGACGTCTGCTCAAGCAAGATGCAACAATTTTGCATACGCGCTCATTTTAAAGGCTGTAGCAGTGGGCAAAGAAAAATAAAAAAAGAGAGCGGGAGGGAGGGAGAGAAGAAAGAGAGAGAGTGAGCGAGCGAGAGAGAGCGAGAGAGAGAAAGAGAGAGAGTGCAAGCAAGAGAGAGAGAGAGAAGAAAGAGAGAGAGAGAGAGGGAGAGAATAAGAGAAAGAGAAGGGAATAAATCGGTTGGGACCAGGTGCTACTATTATTGATATTAATATTATTCTTATTCTTCTTCTTGATAATGGTGGTGGTGGTGATGGTGCTGTTGTTGTTGGAGTAGTTATTATTAGAAAAAGGGAGTGAGAGAGAGAGAGAACAAAGAAGGAGAGAAAAAGAGAGAGAATGAGTGCTCCTGCTTCCAGCAGCTACCCTTGAAAATCTTGGATTTTTCGTATTTCTGACCATCGGAGCTATTGAAATAGGGAGAACTCCGAGATCCGCCCGCTGCCTAATATAGATAGCTAGAGACCTATAGATCTACGAAAAATATTCAATTTGCCTATAGACGCTCATTTTTCCAGTACCCATCCTTGGATTTTGCGTATTTCTAGTTGTCGGAGCCGTCGGGAATCATGGGATCCGCCCGTAGCAGAAATTCAAGCCCCAATTTACCGTTGGAGATATCGAAAATCGTCGAATTTGTAGCTTAATATTCCTTTTGCCAGCAGCCATCCTTAAATAACCTTAGATTTTCCGTATTTCTAACCATTAGAACCGTTAGGAGATGGATTAATATTATTATTATTACTCTTTTTAGTTCCGCTGATGATAAAAATGTATAAAGATTTATATGTTATCATTCTAAGTGGTTTTCGTATGGTTAAGGCCGATATTTCGTATATGTGAGGGCTGTTGTTATTATTATTATTTTTTGACTCCCGCATAGCTGATACTATTGTTGTTAGTAATATTATTATTATTGTTATTAATTCGGACATTAATATAAATGCGCGAAAATCAATATATCGTTTATATTATTTTTATAGCCTATCTTATATTCGATTTGATAGATAAAGAATGAGAAGAATAATATATCGTTTATATTCATTTTTTACAATATATCTTGTGTTCGAAGATGCTTTCGTATCGATATTTCGTATAAATATAAAAGATAAGAAAAAGGATATATTATTTATATAATTTTTATAATATATCTTGTACTCGAAATGCCTTTCGTATCGATATAACCGATATTTCGTAGAGATGTAGTGCGATTTTTTTTGGGGTTTTATTATCTAGCTATCAAGAAAAAAGGTTAGTTTGGCTGGGAAATCAAGGAAGTGCGCGATTTAACACGCGACCGCGTGACCGGAGTTCGCTACTATCATAGTGGAAAGAAAAGATTAATTACGCTAGTTTTCATGATTTTGAAGCATTTTCTAAAGTCGATATTTTGAATCAAAGAAATTGAATTGAATATTATTGAGAGATTGAGAATCATAGATTCTTAATGAATTCTTTCTTTAGAAGAATATCGTGAATATTCTATTTATTGCCATTCTCAAGATTTCATTGATTTAAATCGAATGATAGATAGAAATAAATACGATAATTATCTAATTGTCAGATGACTATATATATATATATATGCAATTTGAAAATTCTCATAGCTCCGTGGATGATAGGTCAAGGCACGAGGACCCCGATTTTCAGATCTTCAATCGGCACCTTCGTCACCAAGGGCCTTCTTTGCCAGTAGAATGAGCTCCTGGCGTGGACCAACGGCTTGTTCTTTTGAGGTGTCGACATTAATCAGAACGAAAATCATAACTTGATGTTTATACATGCGTATATACCTAGGCATGAATTCAGAAATATGGGACTACGTGTTCACGCACATATATATATACACATATACATATACATTTGTTTATCTATATGTGTATGCGTGCATGTGTGTCTATATGTCTATATATGCACGTATGAACATATGTCGACACATCTACTCTTACAAGTGTTCGTATACGCATGTACATGTGCATACACATCCTTCTTCCGGCAACAAGGGGTTCAGGATGGATTCTGTGACGTCGCCACCCTTCCTGGACATCGGAAGGGAAGAAGACGGCCTCGATGTCCGGAGCACCTGCCCAAAGTTCAATCAGTCCCGCACGAAACGTGAATGAACTGCGAACTGAACACTATGGGCGATGATCTCCGTATGGGCATCTGCCCGCATATGAGTGATCATGCGCTCGCGTGGGCTGTCTTTTTTGGTGAAAGCTTTTGCCTGTAACTTGGATTTATTTGTTGGGCCAACCGAGACCATCAAACCGTAACTTCATCTATACATAAACTGAGCGCATGCAAAAATCACCAGGCCTTCCGACAGTCGTGGCTTCTTGCACCGAGGACCCGTTGGTGTGGATGCTGCCCCATACTCCACCTGAAACGTGAAAGCAGCGGGCATTGTTTGGGGACGAGCGAAACTCTGAAGCTTACACTTTGGCCTCAAAGGGTTTCACTACTGCCACAGGGATGTATGAGAGGCGAGTAAGACTGATGTCGGCTTTCGTGCGGATGCGCCGTCCTTGAGAATAAGCCGTGGCATCGTGGCACCAATATGGCATGCAACCTTTTTGACCAGTTTCACACCCAAAAAGTGCTGGCCGGGCGAAGCTCCGCACAAACGGATTGAACCACAAACAAGCCTTCGAGATGCATTGGCAGACTCCATTAGACCGTCATGCACTTCCCACCCAGTCTGTAGCACTGACGCTACACTGCCGAGGCAGGCATGAGCACATCTCCAAATCTTGTCCCTAACATTCAGTGAGGGGGTCTATCTTCGAATACACACTGCAAATCGGGCTGGACTCCTGCGCGCGGTCCAGAAAGAAGTGAGCGCAGTCAGATTGCTCCACATCCTCGCATGGAACAACAAGCCAAAGTCGCACAAGTTCAGTGGTTAGCTGCAAAAAGGGAGTTGGCCGTGGAATGTAGCAGCAGGAGCAGGGGGAAACCATTTCTAATGGTACCCTGTCATTGCAGACGCAAAAGCAAGAATGGCAGCATCCAGTGTGGTGACGCTTTTCGCAAAGACCGTCCCTAGAGATTTTGGTAATCTTAGTCGCACTCGTTATTTGGTAGTAGCAGCAGCAGCAGGAGCAAACTCACCATGAGACTCAGTAAGGCAGTTCTTGAGCCTGCCAGCACGGACGGAGGCAGGCTCGTAGCTGGGAACTCGGCACACATACATTTCCCACAAGCCGGTAAAGAAGACATATATCCATACATGTACGTGTATCTCCAAATGTCAGCGGCACGCGTTTGTAAGATAACATAACAGGGCAACTCAACATACATGAATCAGTTAACTCTCTCTCTCTCTATATATGTGTGTGTATGCGAATAATGCATCCAGATTCAGAATATTGGTGTCAGATGTACGTTTGCGCTAATACAAAAACATGACCCTCTGTTCTCACAGTCTCATATATCATCTTACATCTTCCATCCACTCAAACATGTCTACGCGTAGACTTCACCCTGCCCAAGACTGGGAAAAACGGCTGTGCGGCAGGTGCAGTTAACAGTTCTAATATAAATCACTGAGTTCGGCAACTGAGGGTATCCTTATCAGCACGAGGGCGTTCTATTGACATTGCTCATGACTACCCTTGCCCATGTTTTCTACAATACTGGTAGAAATGACCAAGACCAGTGCTTCTACTGTAGCGTTTCCGGGACCATTGGCCCGAGCCAAAGGAAAGCTTAGACTCTCCACCACAATAAGGACCCAACAAGTTTGGAGCACCAAATACATTCCAAAACCCGAAAAACGCAACACCAAAACGCTGATAGCCATTTGAAACAGTTCAACAACATGGTGAAAACCCCCTAAATGCGGAACTGAGCATCCTTCCCCGAGAGCTCGAGGCAAAGCTCAGGCAATCCAGCTGTAGATGTTTGCGCGACCAGCCGCAGTCGCACCTCGAGGGCTGTTTCAGATTTCGATAGAATTATGTAGCGGTGGCTTCTTTAGGAGTCCTCCTGATGAAGAGTCTATCGTTAAATAGTTAATGTTTGTAGAAAGTTCTCTGTTTTTCGAGATTGCCATGTCCCCTAAACCCTAAACCCCTTAACCCCTAGTCCATTCAACCCGGGAACGCCGTCTCTCCGGCACATCAAGCCGCGCTGTAAGGTTCAAGCGAAGACAGTATGTTGTTTATTCACCAAGGCTTCCTTTTAAGGGTTCCTGTTTGACCTTTGTCCCCATCACCGAAAGTTCTACCGATCATCCGAACCCCAAATTCTGATCGATCTGCGAGTATGGACATTGATCGTTTTCCCACTTTAAGCCTTGGCCCCAAGTCATACGGACCAAACTTACACTAAGAGGGCTTATCTATGGTTAAGCTAACTTCATATATATAGGGTAAACGGTTCACACTCAAAGATCTGATATAGAGCCTCAAACTTATGTCTGAGGGCCATTGGTCCAGCAGCAGTTTAAACAGACCAAAAGATGCCTCGGGTGCGCCGGTGAACGAGCTCATTTGCAAAGCGTTGCAAAAATTGGGAATGGCTCGGGGTCTCTAGTGGATCTCACTTTCTCGGATCTATGTGAAGGTGTCTGATTATCTGAAACTCCGATACCCTCAAACCTTGAAGCTGCGGTATGTGCCTCGACGGCAACCTGGCTCAGGGGGCGTCGAAAAGGCATCCAGCACCTTCAGGCTCGTGGGCTCAAGTGCTCTTGGTCCGACGGGCCTAACCGATGCAGAACAGATGCACTTTCTGCATGGTACATCCGTGGAGTTGAACAATATTACAGATTCTCCCAAGTGGCTGTGCCCAGTGAGTTTGGGGTGCCCACGGTGAAGTTGAGAGCACCACGTCCTGCTTGGAGGGCTGCTGGTTGCTTAATGTTTTAGTATCCTATCGCTCCTGTCGAAGTGCCTGGAAGCCTAAACCTCCCGAGCCTGGATCCCTGTGAGCACTCTGGCAGACTCCCGGATGCTCTGACCTATCGAAGCAGATGGTGTTTTTCGAGTCCTCATGTTCCCGCAAGCAATGGAGGTCGAACCAGCCGACCAAGCCTGGACATGCAGCAGTATGAGCTGTTGCTTCTTCCGTTCCTGTTCTGTGTAGGAATTGTAGCGAAACCGAACTCCAAGGAGTATCAATCGCGCTGCGGAGATCTGTCGTCAAAGTGTCCGCATAGCAACTAGTCGGTTTCAACTTTTGCAAGTCCTCCTATGCTAGTTGGCAGATAGGTAAGGTAGGTAGTTGTGTCGCGGGTTCGTGTGTGCGTCTGTGCATGCGTGTGTGTTTGTGTGTGGACGCTTGCACCTGCGTGTGGGTGTAGAGCACAACTTTATGTGTGATCCGAGGTCCTATTTGGGAGACTATGGGCCGCAATAGTTTCTGAAGCTCTTAGCAACAAAAACCAAAGGCATCGTCAGACCAGTGACACACGCCACAAGAAATGCAGAAACAGAAGTCTGAGTAAGACAGTGGCGCAGCATAGACGGATCGATGTATAAAGACATCTACGCGGGCAAACATACGCATGCAAAAAGCATTCCAAGGGAATCCCAATCCCGAAAAACGTGACCCGAAAACCTTGAAATCCTTGCCTGACCCCTGAACCTGTAGGTTACCTGAGATAACCTGAACCCTTTTGCATCCAGGCCTATTTAGGTTAACCCTAAACCCTAAAACCTTATCCCCCTCAACCGAGGCCAAAAGATGCCGAAAGGACGGTCTGTCGCATTGGCGCCTGCGCTCTCCATCTCCTTTAGCGAAAGCTGCCTTCCTGCGGCCTCAAACAGATCGGCTGCACTGCCTTGGCTTCTTCGCATGCGACATGTAGGGGTTTCCGAAAATGGGGGGACCCTAATACGGTACCCTAAATAGCAGGATCCTTAGTATAAGGACCTCTTGATGGCACCAGCAAGCTGTGCACAGGAAGTTGGAATGGCCATCCTATTGGGTGGTCGTTTACAATCTTAACAAATCCAGCGCCGACCTGAGGCGCAGCCGCACATGATTGTTTGCTTAGTTTCGTTGAGGCCGCTTTTGGACCTGTCACTTGCCGAAGTGCTTGTACATTGGGTTCGAGCTTGGTAGACAAGCGCAACCACGTCGGCGCCGGCAGCAGAATTCCGAGATCTAAGGGCCGAAGAGTCCAAACCCAAGCCGAGACTTTACACGAACATGCCAAAGCCGAAACCCAGACCCCAAACCCTTAATCCCTATCTCTCAAGTAGAAAGCCCCGAACATGCACAATGGAACATACCCTGCGACCCGGGCTGCACGTGTTGAGATCGGCCTGGAGCGGCAAACCGTACTCGGTTACTTTAAGGTAAACTTCGGCTTCATGAAATCTGGCGTACCTCATCGTTCGGGGTCCTCATGATGCCTTTTGGGGTCCCAGTTTTCTGAACCTCCGTAATGAGATAAGAATGCACTTGTAGGGTTCGGGGATTGAGCGTGAAGGCTACAACGCGGTGGTCTTTCTCACTACTGAGACTGAGATTTTCGGTTTCTTCAAACGAAAGGACTTTCGGTTTCCTCAACGCCTGGAGGAAAGATGTTTGTACGCATACAGGCAGGCAGGTAGAGACATACATATATCAAGAAGCGTTGATGTACCAAGAAGCCTTCACCCCCAGGCCCACCAGGGAATTTTGAAAGCACCCCCAACCCTCCGCACTAAACCTCCAAACACCAAAGAAAGCCTGAAACAAAGGGTTCGGAGCGATGTAAATGATTTAGGACACTGTCTCTACATGTTGGAGCAGAGGACGATGATGCCAAACGAATTCTGCACTGTCGCTGGCTTGTACAAGCAAGGCTGCACTGCTGGAAACCGTTGTCGCGCTTTTAAGGCGGAGGTCATGACTGCCCCCTCTCCAACCTCTAAGCCCCCCCGACCTGCGACGGAAACCCAAAGCCAAACCTGCAGCCCGAATGCAAACCTAGCCGTGTAAGAACAAGTCTAAAACTGATATTAAAATTCTTTTCTTTGAGGTGCGGACTGAACTGCAAGCCCGCCGGCCAACCCCGAAGCCTCTAACCCTTGGCCTCCAGGAGGAGGCATGGGCTACCCAGAAGAACCTCAGAAGAGCAGGCCTCAGTTAGACAATAAGTAGTTTCTGAGGTTGGGGTTTCAGGGATCTGATGTCTGAGGTTCAAGGATTTAGGGTTGATGTTGAGCCTTTGAGCAACTTAAGGGCTTCATGTCAGGGTGCATTCCAGCCGGTTTTTGGCTCCCGCATGGCTAGTCTCTGGAGGACCGCTTGGCAGGTCACACTTGGGCTACGTTGCTGAAGAAACTACGGGCAAGGTCAGTACCCAACTACACAGCTCGCGATGGAAGAATCTCAGCCCTCTTAACGCGCCAAGAAATAGCTACAGTTCACCCGAAAAAGACCTCACTTCAATCGCGAACAGGCCATTATGTCGACTACAAGGCTCACAGGCGAAAAAATGGTGTAGCAAACCATAACTATTGTTTAGCCCATCAGCCCTGTCGCCGAAATAATGGCCTGTTATGACATGCAGTATGGTCTGTTTAGGGTGAACTCTCGCTCTATTTAGGCCGGNCAAGGCTCACAGGCGAAACAATGGTGATGGTTTGCTACACCATTGTTTCGCCTGTGAGCCTTGTAGTCGACATAATGGCCTGTTCGCGATTGAAGTGAGGTCTTTTTAGGGTGAACTGCAGCTATTTCTTGGCGCGTTAAGAGTTAAAATCGCGAAAGATGCGAACTTTTAAGTGACACGAACGGTTGTTTTGACCTTGCACTTGAGTAGAGCTTGCACCCGGCGATTGGCCTTCAGTACGGAGCAGAGCTGGGCAGCATGAGGGCAGCTCGCAAAGCTTAGGTTGGGGCTATCAAAGAACCATATTGAAGTCGCCATAGCAGGAAATACAATAACAAAAGGGCTTTCTGAATAATGATGCTAGCTTCGACTACATAAAACCTCAACATGAACCAGCATAAAGGTCCAGTCGCCGAGTCCGCATGCAGTCGGGTTGAACGCGGAGCGCAAAGCAGGGTTGCCAGTTCAACCAGTTATGGGACGGATTCAGCGAACCGCAGGGCGGTCACAGCCAGCATCAGCTGGAAATCGTTTCGAACTGACTCTCCCATCTCCGACCGTTTGAAGGCAGAGCAGGGATGGCAATTCGACTCATTGGACGGATTCAGCGAACCGCATGGCGAGCATCACAAACGTCAGCTGCAAATCGTTTCGAACTGACTCTCGTATGTCCGGCCGTGTGGTTAGAATGCAGAGCGGGCTAGCAGTTCGAGCCTGTCACTCGATGGATTCAGCCAGCCGCAGGGCGCACATCACGAGCATCAACGGGCAATGGTTTTGAACGCGCTCTCCCATCTCCAGCCGTTAGAGCACGAAGCAGGGCCAGCAGTTGGACCCAGTCATCGGACGGATCCAGCGAATTGCAGGGCGAGCATCACCACCATCAGAATCAGGGAAATCGTTTTGAGCCGACTTCCCCATCTCCGGCCATGTGAAAGTGGAGCGGTGCTGGCAGTTCGACCCAATCGTTGGACGGATAGCATCACCAGCATCAGGGAGAATTTTTTTGCACTGACTCTCGCATCTCCGGCCGTGCGAATGTGGAGCGGTGCTGGCAGTTCGACCCCATCATCAGCTGGAAACGGTGTTAAACTGTTCCCTGTCCGGTCGTTTGAACGCATGGCAGGGCCAGATTGGGCGGATTCAGCAACCCGCATGGCGAGCATCATCAGCATCCGTTTCCGGCCGCGTGAATGCAGCAGAGCAGGGCAATTCGACCCAAACATTGGACGAATTTCAGCAACCCGCATGGCGAGCATCATCAGCATCAGCTGGAAATGGTCTTGAGCTGACTCCCCCATCTCCGGCCGGGTGAATGTAGAGAGGGCTAGCATTTCCATCCAATCAATGGACGAATTTCAGCAGCCCGCATGGCGAGCATCATCAGCATCTGCTGGAAATGGTTTTGAGCTGCTTCCCCCGTTTGCGGCCGTGTGAGTGTAGAGCAAGGCAATCAGTTCGACCCTCTCATTGGACGAATTTCAGCAACCCGCATGGCGAGCATCGTCAGCATCAGCTGGAAATGGTTTTGAACTGCTTCCCCCCTGTTTCCGGCCGTGTGAATGTAGAACATGGCAATCAGTTCGACCCCATCATTGGAAGAATTTCGGCGAATTGCATGGCGAGCATCATCAGCATCAGCTGGAAATGGTTTACGAATTTCAGCAACCCGCATGGCGAGCATCATCAGCATCAGCTGGAAATGGTTTTGAACTGCTTCCCCCCTTTCCGGCCGTGTGAACGTGGAGCAGGGCAATCAGTTCGACCCAATCATTGGACGAATTTCAGAAACCCGTATGGCGAGCATCATCAGCATCAGCTGGAAATGGTTTTGAGCTGCTTCCCCCGTTTCCGGCCGTGTGAACGCGGAGCAGGGCAATCAGTTCGACCCAATCATGGACGAATTTCAGCAACGCGCATGGCGAGCATCATGAGCATCAGCTGGAAATGGTTTTGAGCTGCTTCCCTCGTTTCCGGCCGTGTGAACGTAGAGCAGGGCAATCAGTTCGACACAATCATTGGACGAATTTCAGCAACCCGCATGGCGAGCATCATCAGCATCAGCTGGAAATGATTTTGAGCTGCTTCCCCCGTTTCCGGCCGTGTGAATGTAGAACAGGGCAATCAGTTCGACCCAATCATTGGACGAATTTCAGCAACCCGCATGGCGAGCATCATCAGCATCAGCTGGAAATGGTTTTGAGCTGCTTCCCCATTTCCGGCCGTGTGAATGTAGAGCAGGGCAATCAGTTCGACACAATCATGGGACGAATTTCAGCAACCCGCATCGCGAGCATCATCAGCATCAGCTGGACATGGTGTTGAGCTGCTTCCCCCCTTTCCGGCCGTGTGAATGTAGAGCAGGGCAATCAGTTCGACCCAATCATTGGACGAATTTCAGCAACCCGCATGGCGAGCATCATCAGCATCAGCTGGAAATGGCTTTGAACTGCTTCCCCCCGTTTCCGGCCGTGTGCATGCAGAACAGGGCAATCAGTTCGACCCAATCATTGGACGAATTTCAGCAACTCGCATGGCGAGCACCATCAGCATCAGCTGGAAATGGTTTTGAGCTGACTCCCCCATCTCCGGCCGGGTGAATGTAGAGGGGGCTAGCATTTCCATCCAATCAATGGACGAATTTCAGCAGCCCGCATGGCGAGCAGTATCAGCATCAGCTGGAAATGGTTTTGAGCTGACGCCCCCATCTCCGGCCGGGTGAATGTAGAGAGGGCTAGCATTTCCATCCAATCAATGGACGAATTTCAGCAGCCCGCATGGCGAGCATCATCAGCATCAGCTGGAAATGGTTTTGAGCTGCTTCCCCCGTTTCCGGCCGTGTGAATGTAGAGCAGGGCAATCATTTCGACCCAATCATTGGACGAATTTCAGCAACCCGCATGGCGAGCATCATCAGCATCAGCTGGAAATGGTTTTGAGCTGACTCCCCCATCTCCGGCAGGGTGAATGTAGAGCAGGGCTAGCAGTTCGACCCAACTATTGGACGAAATACAGCAACCGCATGGCGAGCATCATCAGCATCAGCTGGATATGGTTTTGAACTGCTTCACCCGTTTCCGGCCGTGTGAATGTAGAGCAGGGCAATCAGTTCGACCCCTTCATTGGACGAATTTCAGCAACCCGCATGGCGAGCATCATCAGCATCAGCTGGAGAAGGTTTTGCACTGCTTCCCCCCTTTCCGGCCGTGTGTGAACGTGGAGCAGGGCAATCAGTTCGACCCAATTATTGGACGAATTTCAGCAACCTGCATGGCGAGCATCATCAGCATCAGCTGGAAATGGTTTTGAACTGCTTCCCCCCGTTTCCGGCCGTGTGAATGTAGAACATGGCAATCAGTGCGACCCCATCATTGGACGAATTTCGGCAAATTGCATGGCGAGCATCATCAGCATCAGCTGGAAATGGTTTTGAGCTGCTTCCCCCATTTCCGGCCGTATGAACGTGGAGCAGGGCAATCAGTTCGACCCAACTATTGGACGAATTACAGCAACCCGCATGGCGAGCATCATCAGCATGGTTTTGAGCTGCTTCCCCCGTTTCCGGCCGTGTGAACGTGGAGCAGGGCAATCAGTTCGACCCTGCTATTGGACGAAATACAGCAACCCGCATCGCGAGCATCATCAGTATCAGCTGGAAATGGTTTTGAGCTGCTTCCCCCGTTTCCGGCCGTGTGAATGTAAAGCAGGGCAATCAGTTCGACCCCATCATTGGACGAATTTCAGCAACCCGCATGGCGAGCATCATCAGCATCAGCTGGAATGGTTTTGAGCTGCTTCCACCGTTTCCGGCAGTGTGAATGTAGAGCAGGGCAATCAGTTCGACACAATCATGGGACGAATTTCAGCAACCCGCATGGCGAGCATCATCAGCATCAGCTGGAAATGGTTTTGAGCTGCTTCCCCCCGTTTCCGGCCGTGTGAATGTAGAGCAGGGCAATCAGTTCGACCCAAGTATTGGACGAATTTCAGCAACCCGCATCGCGAGCATCATCAGTATCAGCTGGACATGGTGTTGAGCTGCTTCCCCCGTTTCCGCCGTGTGAATGTAAAGCAGGGCAATCAGTTCGACCCCATCATTGGACGAATTTCAGCAACCCGGCATGGGGGAGCATCATCAGCATCAGCTGGAAATGGTTTTGAGCTGCTTCTGTCGTTTCCGACCGTGTGCATGTAGAGCAGGGCAATCAGTTCGACCATGGCGAGCATCATCAGCATCAGCTGGAAATGGTTT
>BGNK01000484.1:260123-308986 GCA_003297005.1 Symbiodinium sp. clade A Y106 | reverse complement strand
GTTTCCGGCCGTGTGAATGTAGAGCAGGGCAATCAGTTCGACCCAAGTATTGGACGAATTACAGCAACCCGCATCGCGAGCATCATCAGTATCAGCTGGACATGGTGTTGAGCTGCTTCACCCGTTTCCGGCCGTGTGAATGTAAAGCAGGGCAATCAGTTCGACCCAAGTATTGGACGAATTTCAGCAACTCGCATGGCGAGCACCATCAGCATCAGCTGGAAATGGTTTTGAGCTGCTTCTGTCGTTTCCGACCGTGTGCATGTAGAGCAGGGCAATCAGTTCGACCATGGCGAGCATCATCAGCATCAGCTGGAAATGGTTTNGTTTCCGGCCGTGTGAATGTAGAGCAGGGCAATCAGTTCGACCCAAGTATTGGACGAATTACAGCAACCCGCATCGCGAGCATCATCAGTATCAGCTGGACATGGTGTTGAGCTGCTTCCCCCGTTTCCGGCCGTGTGAATGTAAAGCAGGGCAATCAGTTCGACCCAAGTATTGGACGAATTTCAGCAACCCGCATCGCGAGCATCATCAGTATCAGCTGGACATGGTGTTGAGCTGCTTCCCCCGTTTCCGGCCGTGTGAATGTGGAGCAGGGCAATCAGTTCGACCCAAGTATTGGACGAATTTCAGCAACCCGCATGGCGAGCATCACCAGCATCAGCTGGAAATCGTTTTGATCCGACTTTCCCAACGCATGCACGCATTGGACGGATAAGCTATCAGAGATGCGGCAAAAGGCGAGAGCTCCAGATCTTTCAAGCAGGCACAGAACAACACAAATAAGGGTTACCTCCCAGGCCTTTCCTGAGTACAAGCCCCGCGTATGGAGGTCTTCGGGGTTTCGGGGTTTGGCCTGCAGTCGAGTTTTGGGCTTTCGGGATCTTCTGAGTTTACGTGCCTGGGATTTTGGAGGCTTTGGGTGTCCTGGTACGGAGTTAGCCGCTTCAACACATGTGCGTCAAAAAGCTTCGAAGAGAGGGGCTGTGTCCTGTTCCTCTGAAGAACCCGAGCTTTGCTGAGCGAGATGAGTCAAATGAGTTGAAATTGCATAACTAGTTCGTACCAGCGCGACGCGGCTGTGGCTACCGCAGAATACCGCTTTCTGCCGCGAAAATATCGGACAAGCTGCCAGTGGACCGCACCGCTGTCCTGCAGTGGATGGCATGTGTGGTGTGCTGGTTCCTCCTTCGTTTATCAGGGTTGCACCCAGATAAACAAAGCGATGCATCGTTACGCAGATCTTCACCTCTCAACTAGTGCAGACTGACAGACAGCTGGGTACATCATCTCACTGCTCCTACCCTACTTGGGACTGAGCATGTCGGTTACATTTGGGCGTGTAGGTGGCTTCGAATCGGAGCTCGGACGGGGTTCGCTCGCTCTCCTTTTCTGTTCCACTCCGAGCTCTAAAACCACCGCCCTTTATTCCAAACCCGTACGGGAAGTACGGGAGGCAGTGCCATGGGCTCCGAAACCCAACCGATCCCTGCAGGCTGAAGAGGAACTTACATCACACAGTGGCTAATACTGGCAAATAATATAGTATAGTATAGTAATATAGTATAGTACTTTAATATAACATGATATAAGGTGATGTAATTACTGGCCCACTGCCTGCCCCAGCTGGAGCGCTAGCCGCCGCTTGAATCCAGATCCGCAGTAGGCCAGGCACCATTAGCGGCCTCAAGCTTGGATCTTCGGGCATGTGTCTCAACCCTAAACCTCGAAAGCCCCACATCCCTTTAGACGTCAGTTGTGGTAGTTCCAGCTCTGCATCCGAGCACTGCGCTGTAGCTGTATCTTCATGTGGGAGTTTCCGAAAATTGGGGGGTACCTTATTTGGGGTCCTTATGATCAGAATCCTACTATTTCGGCGCTACTATTTAGGGTACTATATCAGGGTCCCGTATTTTCGGAAACTTCCATGTGCCGGGTTTTATACGATTTCATGGAAGCACTGGGGGGAGAAAAGAGCCAAAGAGGAGCTGGCCCTGGCTTCCGAACCCAAAAAAGAGGGGCCTTAATAATTAGTTCAATAGGATTTTGGGGCATCTTATACTATAGTTATAATAAGGAACCCCCAAAATAGTATAGGTTATTAAGGCCCCTGTATTGCATAAATCTTTCTTCTTGTTTCGGTGCTCATACTCTCACGCTCGGACTCGCCAGGCCAGGAACGTGTCCATTGGGTCATTGCGTCGGCTGGGGAAGAACCCAACGGCGTGACGTAACAACAGCAACCAATCAGCCATCATGCGAGTCTTCGCTCGCATCAGTTGACCACAGACGATTCGCAAGCCAGTTCAAGGAATCTGCTCATAAGCTCTCTCCAGCAAGGTCAGGAGATTCACACACTTAAACGAAGTTAATCTACAGGGCATGACGGTTCAGGTACCTTTAGATCAGAGACACTGCTCAACAATGCTTGGCTGGTGCAGTGTTGGCTTCGTGAAACACGTCACTGGCCGGGTCTCAATTGTTTAGGGTTCAGGGGCGACTTAAAATGTGCAGTGCTCGGTTAGCAATATGGAGGCTTTATAGTATCCAACCAAACACCAGTAATTCTTTATCGTAGCCCTGCAACCATTATAAAATGGAGTATTCCTTCCTAAACCCTGGTTTGCTACTGGACTCAACTCTAGCCAGAATTCCCAAACCCTGAACCCTCTTTACAGGAAACAGTCAGCTGCTCATCGACTGTGCCTCGGGTTGAAGGAATCCCGGCAGCGCAGCAGGGGCAGAGCCATCCCCTCGTTGAGGCCGAGGATTCCCAGCCACTCCTTACGCCAAGACAGAAACAATAATATAATAGCAGTAGTGGTGGTCGTAATGATAATAAGAAAAATGAGAATGATAAGAACAATACTCATAATATTAAGAGCAACAGCAACAATAACGGAATCATAACAATAACAATAACTAGTAATGGTAATCAATGACTATCATGCAGGGTTTGCGTCGCTGGAACAACTCAGCTTGCGCCGGCAATTGCCCAGAGTTTGGGGTTTAATCTTGCGCAGGGCTAACGGTTTAGGGTCACCAGTTGCAGTAGCCGCTTGGAGGCTTCGAGTTCGGGCTTTGTTCAAGGGCAAAACCGCCGAAACCCTAGCCGGAAAGGACATCTGCCTTGGATTGGAAGGGGGTGAGGATTGGAGCAATTCAGCCGTTAAAGGTCTTTGGAAGACTGCTCCGCGGTGCCTTCCTTGTAAACAAAGCAGAACTTACAGAACCTGCACGCGTGTGCATTCAAACCTCGACTCATCCTCTAGCCATATCCTAAGAATAGCGCGGCTGAACAGTACACTGACTTCTCGTCTACACACAAACGCTAGTTTGCATGTTGCAACCGTGGCATTGCTTCATTCTCGTCGGTCTGCCGGCAAAGTGCTGAAACAACGACGTCTGCGTTCCTGGCCCGACAGTTGCAGCAGGACGTGCAGTAACATCAAGTATTGTTGATTCTAGGTAAACAGGCTGGTTTCTGAAAGCCCGACACAGAGCTGTCGATGAACACTTCCTACTGCTGGGTTCACCGATGCCTGTCTGGAGCCAGCTTTATAGGCCTTTCGACCAAATCCAAACCCAACTTCTGCCGAAACGTAACTCGCCCTTTGATGCTTGGCAGACACTAAACCCCTTGACCTCGGATGTGGCCAAAGGCATCCTGATCTAAGTGTGTCTCGGGGCATCTCCGGGTCGAGCCAGTAAGAGGGCATTACATCATATTTTGGGTTATTACAGTATGTTGTATTTACGTATATACGTATTATGTTGCATTATACGATACTATCCATATTATTATGTTTCTTGATATCGTATTAGGCATATTGTGCTACATGTCTAAACTTGAAAAGCTGATGGTTTGGGGTTTAGGACAGGCTGAGGAGCCTTGCTGCGCAGAACCAATGCATCTTCGGTGCAACTGAAAGTTTGGAGTATTGCGAAGCAATCTTGTAACTGTGCGTAACTGAGCAACTATTGCTCTATAGAGGGTTTCATTAGGTGGGTCAAAAGATGTCAAAAATCTTTTGCTAAACCCTGAAGCGCATGCAAAGCCCCAGACCCCCAAAAGGAAAAAAACTCACGCTCCTTGGCCATGCAGCGCTCTTCCCCTGGCACAGATTTTCCACGAAGTCGCAATGAACGACGACTCGGCGTCGATCCTTTCGCATCCAAAAGGTGAGTCTTCATATTACGAGTGCCCTTTTAGGACCCCTATGCTTGCAGCCTGCAAGTTTGGGATCAAAATTAGGGTCCCGCGTTTGGGAAAACTCGCAAGAGCAGGCTCTGCTCAAAGAGGAACCACGCAGCTGACATGCTCAAGCAGCCTTTGTCCAGGAAGCATGCCATGGACTCTTAGCCAGAAGCCCTTTCCCTTCAACATCTCTGAACCCTGAACCCAAGAAGTCAATGCTTAAACCCTCAACCAAACATGCATTGGTTGGCATGCCTCTTCCTTCGGCAGCGCGCCCGCCAGGACTTTTGGGATCAGCTTGCAAAGCTCAGGTAAGGCCTCTCACTTTTCAGTAGCATGTGGCTTTTTGCTACTGGTCGCCGACGAGAAAGCACTACTTGCCGAGATCGAACTTACCAATTCATTCTCTTTGTGCCTCGCCCTCTCCCAAACCGGGAGCTCCCAGCTGTTCGATGTTCGATGACCAATCAAGACAAAAACTGCGGCAAGCGCACAACACTAGCACCGCGGTAAGGGTGTCGTCAGGACACAAAACACAGACTGCTCCCAGCTTTAGAGCCGACTGGCTTCTGCTGCTGCCTTACAGATTACCGACACTTCCTGGAAGAATTCACCACCAATCAATCGTTGAATCGCGGCTCGAGCGAAGCCACCCTGGCCTCTACAGCGTGTACTTGGGCAGCTCCACCTGCCAAGTCCAAGCATGCAGCTCACTTTAGCGGGGTCAGCACTCGCAGGGTCACAGCGACTCTGCAGGAAGCTCTCTCCTAGTTCTTAGTCGGAAGACCGAACTATTCGGAAGATCGAAAACTGTGCCCTCTCGTTGTGGAAGGTTCCAAGATGCAAGACGGTATTCAAGCTTGCGATCTGGTTACCAGCACAGAGGTTTGACCTCTCTCTCTCGCTCTCGCAGACTCGGGTTCTGCAGCTGCTGGTTGGCGGCTCGGGTCGACAGCCCAGAAATGCTAAACAAGGAAGCGTAAGGAAGAGTACTCGTCATTATGTTTTTAACCCCACTCTGACACCTGTTTATCTCTTACTGGCTCGCGGTCCTCTGGCTGCAAGGGCAGACAGGATACCCGTCCCCGCGCCAACATCGATGACGACCTGGTATAGACTCTATACCTACGATTTTGCGGGACAGGTGCCTTTCTCTGAACGAAAAGCTGCAGATCTTCATCCTAAAAGAAAACATGACTTGGCAAGGATGCCTCTGCACCTGCTTCAAGATAAATTTCAACCTAATTCAATTTCCAAAACTTGACGGGCCAAGTGTATATGTGTTGTATAATTAAGGGGCAAGCCTGCTCACTTGCAAGTATGGTCGTTAATTTATAATCTGCCATAAGTGGAACGATGGAGGATGTGTTGGCTCTGAGCATCGCCAACTCAACACCGATTGCAGACCTTATACCCTAGACCCTGAACCCTAAACCCTTTCTACTGGCTGCTCCGCAGCACCTTGCCCCGCAACTCGTTGGTGCATCTCGCGAGACACTGGTCATAGAATTCATGCCGCCGGCAATCTCTAAGCATGGACAGGTGCATCTCCTTGGCTAGGGCGTAAGGTTTCGGGGGATTTAGGGCGGGCCTTGTAAGCGGAAGCCCTCATGCTTCGATTTCGGAGGCAAGCCAGCATTGACGATGACCGTGCAGGCAGGTGTTGGGACTCTCAGTCCCAAAGTGCCTTTGTTTCAATGGGCTCCAGCCTTTCTAATAAGACCCAGAGTATGACGTTCATGAATGAAAACAAGCCTTGTCCAAGCGGCGGCACCTAAACCAAGTTGTTACATGTATACATATACATATGCATATACATATACGTATACATACATGTACGTATGAAGGTATGTATGTGTACTACAGAAGATATGTACATGTTATCATTTTTGACTCTATACTGCGTGCACATGTACACACACACACATATGAATACTTGTGCGCACGTACAAAAGTGTGTCAGTGTACACACGCATCTAGAACCCAAGAGGAGGCTCGGCTTCTCACGAAACATTTCGCCTTTTCGGCCAGTAAGTGGCTAAACACTGTTCCGGTGGTTAGCAACGAAGTCTTGCATGGCGCCAGATGGTCGTGAGAATGCTTTTTTGCTTTTAGTGCGCCTTTCGAGCCTGGGATGATTGACACACTGACAAAGCTTCTGCAAAAGGACGGCGAAGTGTTTTTCGGCCAGTTGATTAACACAACAGTACGAGCTAGGATCTGAAATTCCATCACCAACTTCAGCGAAGCTTCAGGATCGTAGACGGCTCGCAGGTCATGAAGGGAGACGTCCCACAGGTCGTTGCATCCATTGCTCATGGGTCTTTAGATTCTGAAAACTCTGATGTCGCGAAGATGTATAAGGGCATCGTTAAGTCATGAAGCTGCGAGTCACGGCGCTAGGATGCGCTACGGGTTGAGGTGTCTGCGTTCTGATACCTCGCTTAGAATAATCCATGCCGCAGTATGAGAGTATCTGCTCATCCATAACGTACATATGTCTATATGTATGTATGTATACATATAAATATAAATATATACTGGAAACATCTCTTCTTCCCCGGGGCATGAGGGGTGTCTCACGCCCCTCGGCCTTGAAGGCCCCCCCCCCCCGATGTTTGTGGGGGCTTGTGGAGGAGAGTGAAAGCTGAGCGTTCTCCCCCTGATTGACAGAAATTTGTATATTTAGAAATGGCGTACATTCAGGCACGGGGCCTAAATCATCAGAGTTTGGGGGGTTACATCAACCTGACCAGCTACCACTTATGCAGACATTGCGAGGGAACATCCGTCGTTCTTCTTGAGGGCACCCAGGTTTAAGAACCGACCTCTTGAGATCGATTTATGTCTTCTGCCTATGAAGCTGTAGCCAACTCATCCCACGAGCTTTTGAAGGCTTTCAAGTTGGGGTTTCGGGGTTGAGGGATTGAAGTTAAAGAACTCCGGTGTATGGCAGGCCTGGGGTTGTACTCGTTGTGCACCAGTGCAGCAGTTTATAGATGTACTCATCGGCTGCGGTGTCCTGAGCTACATAGGCCTGTCTGCAGCACCAGTAACCTCATCAACAACAGCAGTGGCACTTTACCTTTTGGGTGGCACTTGCGAATTCTTCCCCTATGCTTTGGTGCGCCATTGCACGTACCCTGCCAGCTTTCAGCAGCGTGCTTGTGATGCCTGGCCCGCGCCCTGTCCATGTTGAGACTTAGCCAAGAGCACGTAGCAGAACCACCAACTCTTGTTTTGGCACCTCTAGGGTTGACTGCCGACTGGTACAACTCCTTGATTTCTTCGTTCGTTTTGAACATGACCGCCTGTGATGGCTAAATGGTATGCTGCATGTGCACAAGTCTTCCGGTATAGAAGCAAAGAAGGAATCAGAGACGTGGGCGAAGCTCAAAACTTTCGGTGAGACGTGCGCGTAGGGTCTCTTAGGCTTGCTAGGTGTTCTCAAATCCGCCAGTGAAGGAGCTCTGCGCATCTAGCTTGGGAGACAACCCAAACAATTGCAAATCGTAAGCCTATCTATACCCAGCTTGAGGCAAATCTCTGGATATCATATGATCCAGGTTCTCCTGGATCAAGCACTTCCTGAGCAACAGGACTAAAGCTCTACGCTGTGGCCCCAAGGCTTGTCAACCTAGTAGTTCTGCCTTGGGTGCGCAAGCGTTTAGGGCTTGGACTGTCGGTCAGTACCTCCGGCCGCAGTGGTTAAGGCACTCAAGGCTGGCTTTTAGAAAGGTCCAACGCACCCTGTAGCTTTCACGCCTTGTGTGTGCTTCAGGAAGCAGGATTCGAACATCCTGTTCTGCTGACGTATATAGCTGCCCTCACAGGAAACAGGAGTGCAAGAACTCGCCTCCAAACCACCTTCTGTCAGTAGCGAATGCATCAGGTACACTTCACCGGAGCTGCAAACAACCCTAAACACCACAACCTAGACCTAAACCACAAACTTTTGCTGCACAGCTGCCCAGGCTAGCAAGGTTGGCATCGAGGCCAAGCATCCTGCATCACTTTATTGTGTGGGGAGCTGGGCACACAAAGGAAGATGTTTCGGTGTAGTTGATAAGGGCCGGCTACTGCAAAGGCTGCTACAGGGGTACGATAGGCGTTGAGGGTTTAGGGCTTTAAGGCTCTAAGTTTGTACTATTGGGGTCTGCTCGCGGCCAGAGATTTGGGGCTACGGCAGGCCAGACTTGCTCACTCGACTGCTTGATACTTGTTTGATACTTCTATAAATAAACATGTCACGTATGTCTCTTGAAGATACCGTTTTCCCTGCTCCAAACCGTGAGAATATCGACAGATGTATCATGACCGTTACACATGTTGATAAGCCCCGATCTAGGGCAACCGCACTAGGATGCCACAAATAACCATCAAGATGACACAAAGCTCGTCTGGTCACCAAAACTTTCGTGCCTCTTTCACCTACCTTGCCTTCTAGCCTGAGGTTGCTTGCCAAGCTGCGCGGAGAGCCGCCCGGCAGTGGCATCGACCTGGCCAGTTGCGGCAGGTTGCGCGGTGTGCGGATTCTTCTCGAGTTTTATCCGCAGAACTCCATGTGACCCGTGAAGGGCTCTCAAATGATCATGACTCACTCTGGGGATGACGGGAAAACTTGTTGTTGCCTTCAGGCCTGCACTCGCAAGCTCTCCTCTAGAGCCGACTCTTTGCAGATGTCTTTTGTCAGACATTTCAATTAGGGAATAGCACTTCACTCCGGAGGTTGCAACGAACTTGCTCAACGGCTCGAACCTATAGGACCTATCGGGCTTCGTCACTGTAACCACTGCTTGCCATCTCCCCTTCACTTCTCGGGTGCAGGGACCAGTGAGCTGCAGTGACTATTTCCCAAGAAACATGGCACCAGCCCTTTGCAGAAACAACGGTACTGACGGTACCAAGTGCGAATGCATTCAGTCCTCAAGTCTCAGGCCTTGTCCGTGATCCGGGACGACACGCTGAAGCCAAAAACAACATCCGACAATCAGCCCCGAACAGGCCCAAAACCTCGTTCGCGCAACCCAACCCTCTCTCCTTTCAACCGCCCGTGATGCAGCCTTGCCGTCGTCCTCTGCCGCCTGCCGCAGGGCCTCCTCTCTGCGCTCGCGCTCCAGCAGCTCCTCACGACGGCGCTCTGCCTGAGGGCACGAGTCGCAAACATAAGATGTCATGCCCAAGATGAATAGTAAGCGACATCAGGAACAGAAGCACATACAACCAAGGTGCCCCTCAACCAGCAACAGCAAAAAGGCAGTAGCAACCCCAAGACCCAGGCGGGTCGTGGACACCGTTGCCAGCCATCGTGGTGGTAGTGGAGCAGCATGTAAATGTAGTCGTAGTGGTGGTGATGGTGGTGCTGACGGTGGCGGTAGTGGTGGTTGTGGTGGCGGTCGTCGTCGTGGTCGAAGGAACCTTACGGTGTAGTAAGAGCAGCAGCAGCAGCGGCAGTAGCCTCGTCGCCGTCGTCGTCAGAGGTGGTGGTAGTGGTAGTAGCCGCAGCAGCAACAACAACAGCAGCAACAACAACAACAGCAAACTACAGAACTGCAGCAGCAGATACAGTGAAGTGTTGCCGGTGCCCTGGTGAGAGTAAATGCCGTCTTCACAGAAGAAAGCTCCCAGCAGCATCAATAATCATCTGTATGCGGAGTGCGAACACGTTTCAGTTCGGACTGGCAAGTTATTCAACCCACTAGTTCAGATGACAGAAACCGTAGCAGGTTGATCCGACGGCACTTTTCTTCGGATGTTAGGACTGTTTGGGGATGGGGGCTGTAACACTAACGATGTCAATGCTATGGCAATGTTGAGGGCTGTGAGAGGTCACACAGCCCCGCTTGTTGGAGCTGAGAGCCGCCACGCTAACCGGCACAAACGGTAGCGAAAGAAGCAATAGGAGCAAAGGGCCCTTGGTCATCATGGGACCTACTGACCTACATAATGGCCTCCTGGCCAGCAGCCAGCTTCTCGCGCTGCTGCCGTTTGGCCTCTTGCCTAGCAGCAATGAAAGTGTGGCGCAGGACTCAACCCATCCTCTGCAAGAACAATGCTCAGAGGCACGCAGATGCACTTCCGTGTCATGTTCTGACACGATGATCTTGAACCAAACTCTGTCCCACACTGAATGGGCGATTTGGCTCGGCAGGTGGTTTAAGATCCCCATGGGACGTTGGCTGTAGCTGCCTCTGCTCTTCCTCGGCCTTCCGCTGATTCCTCGTGGCCTGCAGCACGTATATGTACAGATGAACGCTCACACAGTAAAGAACGCGGCGAGCCTATAGCACAACATACGCATGCACACACGCATATAGATAGATAGATAGATAGATTCATGTATGCCTTTTCACTATAGGCTATAGACTCTTGTATGCATCACTAATGCAGTAAACAAACAGCAGAGTATGTGAGTTGATACATTGAGAAGACATTATGAACAACGACATCAACTGCTGGAGAAGAGACTGTACCGTACGAGATCGCACCTGATGTCATATGCATCTGACAGGCTATGCAGGCTCAAGTATGCCTTCGAATAGCAGCATTTGCAACACATGCGGTCAGAGGACATCGGGATGCTAGCACTATGCATTGAACGCAAACACTAGTACCACAACGTCTGCACCAAAAAACCCATAAACCCACAATACTCGTCAGAGCAATATGAGGAAGACTTTGCAGCAAGGGACGCTTCTTCGCAATTCTGATCCCAAACTTCTGCGAAACATCAAGAGCCGACGCCCTAAATCTCACGAGTGAACCTACCCCGAAACCCTGATGGTTCACAGAGTGCCCACACCCTAAAACAATCGCGCATCATCAAGCTGAACACTTGATCGCGCCTGTGCCGCGGCCTCACACCTCGCGGCATGACCGCGGAATTCCGCTGCGGCCTCTACCGAGGCGGATCAAACATCGCAGTATTTTGGGCTCTCGCCACTTCCGGGCATCGATGCTCAGTGTGCGCAAGGGCAGCCAAAGGCCACAAGAGAGCAGCCAAACCTAGAGCACACCACTCATGATTCCGAACCCCTGGAAGCCGAACCGAAACCCTACAGAAATGTAGAACTGAGGTAACTAAAGACTTCGGACAGAAATCCTCCTGCCTCCGCTTCACCAAGTATGTCGCAGGCAGCAGCACACCTGGCGAAGGCCTGCAGACGGCAAGAGACGGCGAGAGGGAGGGAAGGCAGGGAGAGAAAGAAAGCCTTGGAGCCCTTCGACCTGATTCTTTGCCGAAAAGATTCACGAAACGGATTCTGCCTTGGCGTTGGTGCTATCCTTGGAGATAGCCTGGCAGACTGACCAGCTCTTGGCAGAAACGCAAATGAATCAACATGGCCAGTTTTTGGTTGAGATAGGATCATACAGAATGTCCATGTGCTGATGCGCACAGGCACAGAGATGCACGTGTACATGCATGCATGCATGTGCGAACCAACGAAGCCTCAACGGGAACTGCATCAATCTGGGCAGCAGAAGCAGGAGCAGCATCCATTGAACGAGCACGAGATTGCAGAGAAGAAGTGGACAATTTCCCCATGAAGGTAGTCCTGGTGAACATCATCGGGCAAATGGTGGCGGTGGTGGTGGTGGTGGTTGTTATTCTATTTTTGGTGTTCTGCTGCATCGCCAGGTCGTCATCATCAAAGCATGGACAGCAGCACTAGCGCTGAAAAACACAACAATAGAGATCCCGGACGTGACCTCCCGTGCCCGGCGCAGGGCTTCGGCGGCTGCTGCGCGGCCCGCTTCACCAGAAGCCTGTGGCGCTGCGTGGCTTTAAGCACAGAAGAGCAAATTACACATCACGGACCAGCTTCGACTGTGTTCGACATGAGGAGCGAGGTGTGTGATTCAGAAGTGCAGAACTTTATGTTTCGGCTTTGCTAGGCCCTAAGGGTGCCTCAATTCAGAATCGAAACTCTAAACCCGAAGCCGTCAACACACATCAGTGCCGGTTTGATGGGTCGAGCCTTTTGTAGGGTAGTGATGTTCCTAGCTCCCGCGTGGCAGTCCCGAGGGTAGAAGTAATCGAACGGATCCGGAAGTAGAGAGCCATGCAGCGACTTAGAGCGTAGCAGTCTATCACTGTTCTGTTCCCTAGACCCTAAACTGCTCAATGTCCGCACCTACTTTTTGAATTGAGTAGGCTTCCTCTGAGAATATGAGACGGAGGAGCATGGACAAAAAGGGAACTGGAAAAAAGTGATGTGCATAGAAGCGCCGACACGTCGGGTCCTGTTTCGCCCAAACCGGATTCTGCAGTATGCAATAGCGGACGAGGCTCGAATCAGTGATTTGGGCACGCCAGCACGTGGGAGTGTCAGACATGGGGGCCCTGATCCACACGCAATGAATAGCGGGATCCTTACTACAGGGGCGGAAACATGAAACCTCGCACTACTGTTCTATGAAACACCCATGTAGAAGACAGGATCACATGCTGTCGCCGAGGGGACCTCTGTACAGATCCGATATGGCAGGTTCATGGCTCATGATTACGGGGACCCCGAAATAAGGCATGCCTTCAGAATAGGGCTTTTGGGGCATGTATGGGAGTTTCCGAAAATAGGGGACCCTAATATAGTACCCTAAATAGTAGGGTCCTTCTGAGTTTATGAGAAGGATCCCAAAATAAGGCACCCCGAATTTTTCTGGAAACTCCCATACAAGTATCATGCTCTAAGAGTACTAACTATGCGGGCCCCTATACGAACTGAATCCCATCGCCTCGCCGGCAAGCTTCAGCAAGGCCTCCAGGACGCAGGAACCGCGTTTCGATCTTGAAAACCATAAGGGTTTGGTTTAGGGTTTAGGGCTTACTAGCAACAGTAAGCCTGGTTCTCGCTGAACCAATTCTTTATCGGGACGGGGGCATAGACCACTACCCAAAGCTCTGAAGCATAGGCCTGTGCAGCGTTACTCTGCGCGATCGAGGCGTCTCCGTCGCAACAGGGTTCTGCGAGCGCAGCGTCATAGGCCCGGACAGCCTGGCAGAGGGCTCTCGAAATCTTCGGGACATGGTAAACGAGTGCAAGGGGTTTGGTGCTGCATCCACATATAACTATACCTGTTGCAGGACTTGTCTGGACTCCCTTCGAACGGCCTCTGAGACTTGTTGGTCGTGCCCGGCGGGACGCAAACATCGGGTGGTTCCACGCACAGAAGGAAGAGGTGCAACGTCCCAGCATGGAAGAACAAAGCCGAAGCTCTTGTCACCATTTTGTCACATTGGAATGCACAGCTTCAAACCTTGGCCCCAAGACCGGCCTATGATACCAGCTGAAAACTGAAGGTTCAGTGGGAGGCTTGCCAAACACTTGACACGGCTGAAACTGGAATAGCAAGGGGGTGTTACCGGCTGAATTCATGCATTAAGTTGGTCTGTGTCAATGTGAGGTTAAGCAAGGGCAGTCTCTCAAGATGGCGAAGCAGTAGGGATGTCGCATCTCGCCTTGAGGTAGTCGCCAGCCTTGAACAATGCGTTTCCTTCCTCCTGCTCGTCGGTCCAACCATCTACATACAGTTCACACAAAGGCAGCAGTTAGAGGAATCTCAACCAAATCTGATACGAAAAACGCAAGCATGTTCCCACGTAGGCCGGCACGAAGACTCAACGGAGGGCCCACTACTCCAACTCCAACTGGCGAAATGGTGTTTGAACAGTGAGCTCCTTCTTGCGGAGGAAAGCCTCCGAAGTTGCCGCCTTGCTTTTGGAGGCATCCTTCGTGAAGACGGGCACCTTAGTGCAAAGTTCTGGTAGGCATGCTGTACTACCTCCCGACCCAGAAATCTCTAGAAGGCGGCAACGAAAAAGGAAGAAGGCAAACCAAGGTGTCCAAATCTTCATTGACAAACCTGGTATAGTGCTGACAGAACAGCATGGACCAAGCAACATCAAGCAGTCTCAAGGAAGGGAATTCCAGGTTCAGAAAGCACCCACAGGCTGATTGTGCATGGCCCTGATTTAAACAGCTCAGGTGCTGAGTGATTCAGGCTGGCGGCTCTTAGCCTTAAAGAGAATGCCTAAGGACTCCGCCAAACGACGCGAGGTTTTCGGAACAATGCAATCAACCCTCACCTCAACCCCCGTTACTTGCCAGCCACAACCACCACAAAGATTCGGATGCAGTGGCTGGTTGCCCCTTCTCCGCCGCTGCGAGGATGGCATCTACTTCGCCTGGACGCATCTCGCACCCTGTGACTGTCCTACCAATTTGCAAGCATCTTTCAAAAACTCGCCAAACTCCCTAAACCCAGGTCCCTCAAACCCCCTCATCCCAAACAACCTAAACCCTTGCCAAACATCTTGACAGGGTCTTTGGTTTTGAGGTGACCTAGCCTCGGCCCCAGGAATCAAGTTCAGGCAATGTTTGATGGGGGTTTCGATTTGTGCAGTTCTGGAGGTCCGGGGACTTTGGGTTTACCGGGTTTGGCCTGTTTACTGTGGAGGATTTAGCGGAGCATGTCACACACACTATAAGTCAGCTATGAGTGGGGCGAGAGTTACGCTGCTTGGTGTTATCATGCGCCTCTCCTAACTCTGCCGATACTCCACTTACATGTCCACTGAGCCTCTAAGCACGGGTCGATCGGTTTGGACTTCGGTTTGTTGGATTGAGCGCCTAGAGCATACGCTCGAAATCGGAGGCTCTCTGTGCAAAAAGGCTGTGGATCACCCCAACTTCCGGGGCCACGTGCTCCCAGTTGAACGGGCCGGATGTGGTGTCACGTGCGGGTGTGCGGCGGAAACGAGTCAGCGATACCCTGTAGAGTTCAGCAATTCAATCATGTTGAAGTAACCTTGTATGTGCTGGCACCCATTCCGCTGAAACTGCTGTAGGGTACAAATTGGAACCTGCATGGCTTTGCGATACACTGTTCGCCTATTGTATACTGCTTTGGCATCCTCTCCATCTGCGCGCACGGATCTCGTCCGAATCAACTCTCCACAGTAGCAAAAGCTCAGCGGCTGAGGGTAAGGGTCGGGTAGTTTAGGAAGTGGCCGCACCGACGAATCGCAAACAACACTAAACACAAAATTGCTTCGAAAGAATGCCATGCAAGACCAGTTCGATGGCAACTGCTTCCACTGCATGGTAGAGATGCAACAGGCCCTAGCTTCTTCAGCCACCAACCAGCCGATGATTATTTTTCGAGGTAACCCCACACCCAGATTCAGAAATACACAGCTCAAGACTTGAACCCCTAAACGGCGCGTATGAACCCCCCTGAGAGCCCCTTGAACCCCGTTAACCCTTACTACGATTCCGTTCTTAAGCATCAAGCCCCATGATAGAAGACCAGCAAGCCCCTAGGCATCCGTATCCAACCCCTCTCACAATACTAGCTAACACTAATCCGAAACAGCAAACCCCATGATTGAACACCAAAAGGCTTAACCACCTCGTACAGCTATTAGGACCATGAACGTTATTTATGCTGGAACATGACGTCTGACCATCATATTTCAGAAAGAGGCTAAACCGTAAGATACAATCTGAAACCGTACACAATCCTTACGTTCATTCTGATCCGAAATCCTAAACCCATCAGGAGCCTTGGTCAATGGGTACCGAGAATTCGCCCGGCGAGTGTAGCGGAGGCCCGCCAGGCGAGTAGGGAAGCCACTGCCAGACCATTCCTGGCTTTTGTTCCTGTATGATTCTTGTCTGTATTACTGAATTACTACTTTTTACCACTTGTAACAACTCATTTGTGTTAAGTTACTTGACACTATAATGGGTATCTTTTGCTGGTCACTGTTACATAATATTCGGTTTCATTGTTGATCAACTGTTCTGCGTTTTTGGCCGTGCTACTCTTAGGGCTTAGGGGCTGGGGTTGAGGGAGCTTTTTCAGTCTGAGGCTCCAGAGGACTGCGTTTAACATGGCTTTATGGCTGTGGTTTCAATCCAAGCATAAGGTCAATCAGGCTCAGGTTTAAGGCTCCAGGGCTCTATAAGATGTAGAGCGCGAGGACTGTTGAATTCAAAAGTGGTGTGTGGCTGCAGGGCTTTCGGGCTTAAGCCCCAAAACCTTCTGGAAACCCTAAACCCCTCAACCCTACATCACCAAACCCCTAAACATTATGACTCAGGGCTCCGGGCGCAGGTTTCCTGAAGCGGTTTCCTATATGTAGGTTTCAGGATACATGGGCCCGGGGCTGCGCTTTGTGGCTCAATGGTGAAGTTCAAGACGTTTAGGGTTGAGCGTTTTGGTGACTAGGGGTACAGGCACGGGTCCTGCTACAAGTTTTCGGGGTACTTTGAGGATCATAGGACTTAGTAAGTCGGGTACTTGCTGGTATGAGTCCCCAAATTGGGGTTGCTTATCAGCCCTTTGGCTGCCAAGCCGGAGATTCGGAACCGAATATAGGGCCCTCAATGATGAGAATAGGGTTTTGGGGTGTATGCCAGTATATGTAGAGATCTGTGTCGGCTTCTATTTCAAACCCTTTCTGCTTCCAGTTCACCCAGTGCGCTTGGGTGCACTACTGAGCCAAACGCTGCAACTGTTAAACCGTTATACACACAGTAGGGACGCCACAGCCCCTCGAAACCTTTAACCTTAAAGCCGAAGCCAAAACCTTTTGCACCTGATTGCTGAAGGCCATCGCCTCTAAACCCTAAACCTCGAAATCCCAACTTCCCAAAGCCTTAGTTAGCCTCACACCCCCTAAACCCGAATTCCTGAACCCCGAAACCCGTTAACCTTATCGGGGCAGTTGTCTGAATTTGGGTCCCGTTGTCGATGCCCAGCATAGTACGGCAGCCTTTATTATGAGGACTTGGAGAACTACCCAGAAGTTATGGGTAGTTCTCCAATAAGGCTTGGGATGTGGAGCAGGCCTTCACTTGCTGGTGCTTGCAGAGGATGCCTCTCGCCCTCGCGCGGACGATCCTGAAGCGGGCGGCATGTCTTGCCTAACATCATACGGTACAGTATGGTATAGTGCAGTATAGTACCGTATAGTAAAATTTAATATAGAATAGTAGGATACCGTACAGTACGGCATACTGCAGTATAGCGTATTCGAGCTTCGACTCCCACACTATGGGACAACCCGGGCATATCAGTAGCGACACGGCTTCCGAGAGCAAACTGCAGTGCTGAGAGATATCCTTACATGGCGCCATCATGCGCAGCGAGGTGCTCCCTCAGCCTCCCACCGAGGTCAGGGTTAGGTTAGGCATTTTGACTTTGGGGTTTCGGCACTCACACTCGGACAATCCAGGCGAGGCACGTGGTTCGAGTTTGTGCTTTGGGGATTATAAGGCTTTATAGTGATGTTGACCTGTCTGTTATATCTTAACGGCTTCCAGGCTTTGTGGTTTCGGGTCTTGGGAATGTTTATCCAAAGCGCAAAGATTGAGCCTCGCGAAGCCGCTCCCAGGTGTGCAGCTCATGGTTCATGGTTTAATGTAACCCAGAGATTAGTATCCTGGCGACAGTTAGACTGTCTGATGTTCGGTTCGGCCCGAAGATGCGATAGTTGCAGAGTGATTGCATGTCGGGAATCTCCAGAATTAAAACACAGGGGATAGATGCACCAATTGAGCTGGAAAGCCCACTGTGGACATCCTCCTCAGGTGCCAAACGACTGCAGTGGCTTACCTACATAGTTTGAACTTCTGTATATGCTTGAAGTATCCTAACCGCCGATGCTCTGATACACAAACTTTCGGGTTGGATTGGAGAAAATCATGAACCTAAACGCTCAAAGCGGCAAAGTTGGAAGGGTTGCCGTAGGGATAAGGGCTTTGGGTTGAGGGCTCGACAGCACTGTCTCGGCAATCGCTGACAAGAAGACTTAAGGCTGCAGTGACAACGCTTGAGAGGAAACGTTGGCGCCCCCGCCTTTGCAGCGAATGATGGCTCTGGTACACATGGCAACAGCTCAGTTAGGAAGACATCAATGATAACGGCTCTAGCCTGCGCGGAGCAGTTCCCCAAAGCTGTCCCTCGGAGTCAGTCCTTCATCTTCATCAGGCGCATCCTCAAGCAATTGCCCACCGCAGGCAACGTTTGGAATGGTCTGTATATCGGGGCTCTACCTGCTCCGACGAGCACTTCTGAATGATGCGGGACACTTGCTTGTGCTCCCGTTTTTAGTCGCGCGAGTTGGGGCTTTCGCCTCTTAGCTTCGCAAGCACGGGCCTGCATACCATGCCGCGGTTGACCCACTGCGCGCTGTTGATCCGACGGTTGTAGCCAATTATGCTTACATGAACCGGTAACTTCGGTGTGACAAATTGCCGTATACACTTCAAAGATCCGGAAGCCGTATCTCCCGGCCAAGGATCGGCGTGATGGAGAGAAGCTGTTTCGGTTCCTTCGCCTTCAACTGAAGATGCAGCGTATCACCTGGGCCATGACGGATGCTCTGAGCCACGTCCCCTATCACCACGCACTGAATCACCTGCTGTCGACATTCCTGACGCCTGTTTTAACGCAGCACGAAACCAAGTCGGAGCGAAACCGACTGCCGAACTCCTCTGGTCTGAACCTTTTGAAGGATCGGGGCCCGCGCCCATAAAGCAAAGGCCCAGCGCATTCTTCGAAGTGCTGGCCAGTACACACCTCCGACTCCCAAGACAGGGTCTCTACATTCTTTTCTGGACGGCTATTCATGCGAGTAAATTAAGATAAGCGGACAGTCCATGACGGTTTATGGTCATGGCGGCCAGTGGAACTACCACCAAACTACTCTTGCCCCACTCCATCTCCTCATCCCCCTTCTCCTCCTCCTACTGCTGCACCGACTGCTACGACGGCGACTACTACTACCACGACGACGGCAACGCAGTACTTTTACTGCTTGTAGTACTAGTGGGCTAGTGAGTGCTACTCGTACTTGCGCGTCATCGTCTGGAAGCTTGCAAATGTACATCAGTCAGTGATGCAGGGTTCAGCCAGGCTCTGACTAGCCTCGAAGCATTGTCAGCAACGCAACGCCTTTCGGGTAGGAGGTCTAGAAGCATGCACTGGTCTAATGCCTTAAACAGCTCCACCCACCGCCCAAAGCCCTGCATGGCGACCAGTTAAATGTGAAGAGCTCTCACCACGAGTTCAGCTTGGGTCGTGCTCAAACCAGCTGGTCAAGGACACGGGCAACTCGCCGAAAGCAAGGAAGGGTCATTAAGCTAAAGACTGTCACTCACAATCCAAAACGCATGAATGTCAAACCGAGGCGCGAGTGGGTGGCAAAAGAGACGACGTGGCCTCCTTCGGAGCTTTACTACTCAGACTCTGAGGCATTTAGACTCTGAGGCCATCGGTGCAGATCTGTGGAGGGAGTGGTCTGGCAGCTTCAGAGTTCACTGTCTGCTCACCACCCTGGGTGTCTACTCGAAGAACGGGATTGACCAAGGCCCGGGTAAACAGCAAACTGGAACTACACACACGTCACGGTACAGTGTTTGCGACACGTGTTCTCAACTGGGGATCTTCTCGGAGTGCGTCAGAAGGCTTCTGGTGCGGGACCCTGCGCCAACCCTTGCAAGAGGCAATAGATTAATAGATGCTCTGCTCAGTGCTCAGCGGCGTCTGCAGCCACGCGCTTTTGCATAACCATCGGAAGCATAACGCGTTGTCGGAGGGCTGTTCTGCGTTCAAGCTCTATCGGAGCGCTTCGCCGTCTGTGACTTGGCTGGTATGCAGGAAGCATGGTTTGGGGCTTTGGGTTGAGGATCCCAGGTCTCGAAGTCATACAAACCCAATAGATCCCCCCAACAAATTGCTCGGCGCAGCACGCTCGACAGCCGAGCTTTGCCAGAGGAGACTTGCCATCTGTGGCAAATCGGAATACATGCCGTACCTCTCGCAAGGGCCTCAGAGGCCTGAAACAGTTGCGGTATAAACACGACTGCCAAGAAGCTTTGGTCTTGGCTGCCGCGCATCCACCTACAACTCCGTGCTTCGCAGCACGAAAACCGGGATTTTGCACAACCCGAAACAAAACCATGATTTAATCCCTTCTGAGCTATGCCCTCAGTACGACACGGCGAACTGCTGGCCGGGTCCAATGCCCAGTGGTACTGATACCTGCCCAAAGACGCGGAGCTCAGTAATATAGGGGCCTTAATAATTAGAATAGGGTTTTGGGGCCCATTATACTATGATTATAATAAGGAACCCCCAAAACAGTATAGGCAATTATTAAGGCCCCTAAAGTATTCAAGGGACTTGATCTGGCATTTTGGCTCGTTTCACAGGCTGGACATCTGTACCAGGCACAAGGGGAAGACCTGGGTTCACGGCAGTGACGTCTTCTTGGTCAATGATGCTAGTGGAGCTAATGATGATGACGCTACAAGAACTGGAACCTAGGCTGACGACGGCGATGCCATGACAAAGAGACGGACTGCAAGCGTGCGGACAAATACCCTGGTAGCGGTGATGGCGATGATGACAAACCTGGCTGCAACAGTCGTTAAACGAATGAAGCGTTCCACGAGGTTAACATAGTGTAGTAGCCGGAAAGTTGGAACATAATTGTCCTCATGGCCTCAAGGTTAAGTACAGGGACTCCTAGCATTAATCCTGGTCCTAAATCATGTTCCAACTTCTGGGGTTCGCTGTATGTTAACATTGCAACCACTCCAAGTGTTGCAAGCAGCTATGACACCAGTCCTCGCTCCTCGCCTGGACATCGAAGCCATCCGGGCTGGTCACTTTGAGGGTGTCCCCCGGACTCACCTGAGCCGCAAGGCTGTAAGGGCATCTTCTGCAGCAGTGCATCTGACAGTGAACCGACGAGTCTTCATGCAGACTAGCCCTAGGCAGTGGGCCCTGGAGCCCTCGCGATTCCTAACAAATGCTCAAGCCGCCCCACAGGTGCAAGCATGAGGCGTTCGGTGGGCACTGCACCATAAATTGCCGGGCGGTGTTTGCCTGCAACTGCAAAGAAAGGTGAGGGGCATAACGTAGACATGTCACTAGTTGACCGTGCTGGCAATCACAGCACCATGAGGTAGCGACTTGGAAGCATTTGTGAAATCTCACTCAGATGAAGAGCCCTGAAAGGGATTCAAGAGACGCTGACACTTTGCCTTCAGTTCTGCCTTAGCGCCGCTCCAGAAACCTCTGAACAGCATATCTCAAAGCTCCGGCACCTCAACAGTAAACTTCCGGCGCCTGGTTTAACATGTTTTACCTACCCGGCCCAGTACAAGAGCGAAACAAGTGTTTGAGTGTATTCTGCTTGGCATCCATATAGATTTGCACAAAAGCAAAACTGCGGCTTCTGTCGGTCTTGTTTTCTTCCTCCATGGTCATCCAGCACATGATTCAACACGGCCATCCTGCTCCTAAACTCCCGATGCCGCACGCAATTAAACCTTGAACCCCTAAACTCGAACCTTCATGCTAAACTGCTATAAACCCTAAACTCTAAAACTTGAAGATTCTGTGCTGCACACCGAGCTTCTCCCTCTGCCCCTGAACCCCCCAAACCGAAACCCTAAACCCTCGTATCCCAAACCCTAAACCGTAAACTTTCAATCCTAAACCGTAACCCTCAACCCTCTGAGCTCTTTTTCCTTTTCTTCCTCTTCTCGCAGCACGCGTTGGACGCTGCGAACCCGTGTCACCAGTCCATGGCAGGCCTGAGCACTTTGCTTGCTGGGGCTTGGGCTTCTTGTAGTCGGGCGCAGTTTACGGTTTAGGGTAGTAGGGTAGTTTTATAAAGTTATGGCCTGGGTACAGTTTTCAATATTACGGCTTTGGTAGGCCTCGAGGTTGATTTGTGAACACCTTTGTCCTCCAGACTACTCTCACAAATGCCCGGTTCGAGCAAGGCTAGGCTCAGCCTAACTCAACAACCCCCAAATCCTACACCGGTGGCTGCATACCCTCCGCCCCGGGAACTCACTGATCTGACCTCTCAAGCCCTGCATTCCCCAACTCCCCCACATGCCGATGGAGACCCTACGAGTTCAGGGCCGTGGGCTTCAGAGCTTTGGTTAAGACTGATCAGGGTTAGAGGGCGCCAAGACTTGGAAGACATAGAGCAGCCTGAAGAGCTTCTTCGACTTTAAAGAAACCCCAAAGGCCCTTTAATAGAGCCCTTATGGCCCTTAATAGTGGGTATTTGGGGATTCTTAGATGGTAGTTGGGGTGTCTAGGAACCTTAAAGAACATGTCAGGTTAGAAGGATCTACTCGGAAGGTGGTAGGAGCCAGGGCCATGAGTGTAGGGCAAGGACTGTTGGTGCAGCGTTCTAAGTGGGCTGGGGTCCCAGCTCGATGGGCTCTGTAGACGAATATGTAATATGGACAGTTAAAGTTAGACAGATTTTTTGCCACTCGCACTCGACAAGTCAGGCGAGGTTTCTAGGTCGAACACTACTTTCACAGATAGAAAGATGGATAAATCGGTGACCTCAAGTTTAGAGCTTTAGAATTGAGATGCCTTATGGATGCATCAGGTACTTTTTGCATTTCAAGGTTTCGGAAGTTGAAGGCCTAACACCAAGTTCAAGGGTTAAGGGTTGTTCTGTCGGTTTGTTGGGCTCAAAGCAAAACCTAATCCGGCAGGAGGAAACTTTGTCGCAGCTTGTGGGACAAGAAGCAAAGTGCGGCAACTCGCCAAACTCATTGCCCATGATGTAGGTACGGTAATACCTTCCCACACGTCGAAAACCTTTTTCTGACTTTCACATGACCCAGACCCCACAACCCCAAACCTTCAGCCCTCAAGACCAAACAAACGTAGACATGCTGTCTTAGCACTCCGTACCTCTAGTTGGCATGCACCGTAGAAGCACAACAACGAAAGCTCAAGAACCAACAAGTTGTTTCGGCCACGTGTTGAAAAGACAAAAACGAAATACCCACATGCAACTTAGTTCGGGCGGGGCCATAATTTTACTTCTAGACCTTTGAAATTGAAACGACCTTGCAAAGTGTACACATGATTTAATGTTTTCAATCAACCTTGGACCTAAGCAACTGTTAAACTATGCCAAGAACATCCGAAACATCACGGCTCAAGGCGAGAAGTCGTAGTCCGAGCCCGAACTCCTGCTTAAGGCTGCCAAACGACAAGTATAAGATGTGCTACACTGTAAACTCCACTACTTCAAGTTTCTACTATACTATACATATATATACACATACATACTGTGCTAGGTTAAACTATACTATCCTCTAGTCTACTCTACTTCCTATACTATACGAGCATATACTGTACTGCTATCTGCAGAAGTAACGGTTTTTTGACACTCACACTCGGACGAGCCTGGCAAAGTCTGCAGCAACACAAGGTTCTTTGAGTCGTTAGCAAGTTTACTTGATTGGTTCACCAAGCGACATCTGCTGTCAAGTTAGTGCTCTGTTCACGCCACACACAACCGACACCCATAATCAAACCCTGAAATGACAGCAGTCCCTCGAGCAGGAACCCAAAAACATGATGGGCCATACTAGCCCTACTAAGGCTTCGGGCAGAGAAATTGAAAGCTTTTCTCAGTCGCATTGCAGGGACGACGTGGAGAACACACAAGAAGCTTCATACAAGGGGACTCACTCCAGTATCGCTTTCTGAATTTCAGACTCAGTTTTGGTAAGATCAGGGTTGGATTTCCACTCGGTCACTTCGCGAGATCTTCCTCATTGCCACGGTGGCAGAGCGCGCGGTGAGCCAAGTGAGCCTTGTGCTTCAGACATGCTTAATAAAGCTTGGGAAGTTCTTATACTATAGTTATTGCTAAGGAACCCGATTGAATAGTATCAAAAATCATTGAGGCTTATTCTGTGCTTCGAGATTTAGGGTTTAGAAGGATCTAGGGCTCCGGCTTCAGGGGTCTTGGGGTGGCTTTGATTATCAGGCCGTTTTTGCAGGAGTGACAAAGACACTCCCTTGGCATACCGAGAGACATCGGGAAGCTGCGATGTCTGAAGACGGTGTTGACGTCTGTGCTTATATCGGTAGGCAGTGACAGGGCCGGATTGTTTTCGGGCTTAGCTTCCGTGTCTTGATGCTTGAGTGTGTTCACTTCCCGATTTCTGATGTGGTGATGAGGCTATGGCGGTCCAGCTTTGCGCAGAAAAGCTCCAAGGTTCAACTGTTACATGCATGCTGGCCGGACAAGCAGCTTGCCATTTCAGCCGCTTTCCGCATGTCAACAAAGTAGCTTTGCGCAGAAAACCATTTTCGGGATGTAGCTCCAAGGTCCAACCGTTACGTGCATGCTGGCCGGACAGGCAGCCTGCGATTTCAGTCGAGTTCCGCTTGTCGACAAAGCAGAGTGTAGGAGGTTGCAGCGCTGCTTAGCCGAGGCGTAGCTAAGCCAAGGTCCCGCGACCGATGGATGAGAATGTTGGGCTTTCAGCACGACAAACATGAAGGTGTTGGAAGTGCATGAGATGTTGGATATTCAGAAGCGGTGGCCAAGCCAGGATGTTTGAGGGAAAGCTTCCGATTTCGACAGTTTGTAACATGTGGTCAGCCAAGAGCTGGTGCTAGGGCCGGAGCTTTGCCTGAGGGTGCTGCAGCTGTCTATTCAAACTCCACAGGCCTCCGAGCAGGGCCAGCAGCTGGGGGGCAACTTTGAAGGAACGCACCAAAGCATCCGAATCCGAAGGACAGCTGTGCGACGGAATGCCGCTTCATCTTCCCAATATCACCAGAACGAAGCTGTCAACACAACTGAAAATGTCAGTTGACAGGCTGTCATTCATTTCTCTCCAAACTGCATGGTAGCACAATGGGGGTCTTCGGGAAAATGGATGTGGTTGCTGTTCCTGCGAGGTGCCTGTGGCATGGTGCTGGCCCGTTACCGGACACCTCGAACGGCACCACAATGGCGTGCGCATCTTTTGAGTGCTTGGGGGGAAAATCCTCCTTCCCCAGCACAAT
This sequence comes from Symbiodinium sp. clade A Y106, assembly GCA_003297005.1. Taxonomy (NCBI): domain Eukaryota; class Dinophyceae; order Suessiales; family Symbiodiniaceae; genus Symbiodinium; species Symbiodinium sp. clade A. The sequence goes on along the minus strand of BGNK01000484.1, from coordinate 283,917 downwards.
CCTGTGCTTGTGCTCGAAATCCCTCCATTCCAACCTTGGCCTTGGAATGCCCTGAGATTGGTGAGCCAGGTCCATTGCTGTGGATGTTCCGCATTTTTCATCTTCCGCAAACCGCAGTGTTGTGCATGCTCTCGGTTGCCAACAAATAGAAAATGCGATAAGACTCCTGGGGTGGCATTCACGAGTCCCGCGATGGGTTCTTGGGTATGTGGCGGTTGGAGTGCTGGGCGCTCAGTCAGTGTTTGGGGTCTACGATGACGTGAAGTTGGGGAGATTCGACATGGGAGGGCAGGAGTTGCTGCCGACGAACTCGCAGGCCCTACAAACCTCACCATTTTTGGACCCAGGCTCTACTCCAATATCAGCTGGGCCGATTCCATACACTCCAAACTCCAAATCAAAGGCTGCAGGGTTTGAGTTTGCGAAATCCAGAGCCCTTGGCAAAGCCAGAGGGCGCGCATGGACTTGATGCCCTTGCGCTCAATAGAGAAGCCGCCATCCTGCCGGACTCTGTAACCCCCAAACTCTAAACCCTAGTAGCGGGACCTCCATAATTAGAACAGGGTTTGGGGATATAGGGGCTTCAAAGAGATGTATTACTAATCACTCAGACCCCTTTATCGATGAAGTCTGCGCACCTAAGGGCACTTGTCAATAGGCTTGGAAGATCAAGGCTTATTATCAAGTGCTTCCAGATCCTGCCCCATGGCCCATCCTTTTTGACTTCGTTTCCCAGACATCTTATGCGGTCAGCCTATGTTGCCTTGCCATGTTCGGACAATCTGCAGTCGCCACAGCGACTTTCGGATTGAGGCAGGCCCTTGACCTTGAAACATGTAGACCTGAAATCCCGAGGTAATCATGCGAGGCCGCACAGACAAACATCGCCCAAAGCCTCACGTCCATCCTGAACACCCGCTATACCCTAAACCCAACGAATCACACCCCAAGTCCCTAGGCCCCAGCGATTTAGCTTTTCCGGCCTCGGTTCCATGTCCGCTCGCAAGGATCTCGTACTTCCTCCGCCACGACTCGTAGCCTTACGCTGGTTGCATTGCAGAGTTACCTGGTCCTACTCCTCCTACTTCGACTCGTCCCAGTCCTAGTCCTATAGTCGCAGTCCTCTCCTACTCGTATTCCTACCACCACCGCCACCGCCGCCGTGACCACTGCCACAACAGCGAGCACCGCGACCACCGCCACCGTTCCCAATCGTTCCCAATCCTCTTCAGGCTCCGCTGCAAGGGCGCACGATGAATACATCTTCCGCTTCATGCAGACTCTTCGGGTTCAGGGATCCAATCGGGTGAGCCATGTGGCCGCAGTTCGCATAGTGCAGGATCACCGGAGCGCCATAGCCCGTGCAGCGCTGGCTGCGCAGCCTACCATGCTTCAAGGCTTCTGCGCCCTTGGAGCGCAACTTAAGCCGTAGTATGGGGGCTTTAATAACACAAAATAGTACAGGTAATTCTTAAGGGTAAAGCCCAGTAAACCACGTATGTTTCAGAGGTCAGAGTTGGACCCTGGACTCGGAGGATCGGATTAGTTTCCAGGCGGCTTCTGTGGCAGCATATGCATCTTTGCGAAGCCGATACTACACGCGCAATCCTCAAGTCGAAGGCGCACATGCACAAGACCCACGAAATCTGTTTAGTTCGACTCTTGTGTGGAAAGGTATAATCAGCTCGACAGGACATGGCAGGGACAGGTACACTCGCTGAAAAGGAAGTTTGCAGTGGGAGGGACTTGTTGGAACAAGACCCTTCAGCGACAAACTCTCTGCCTCTCGTTGGTATCTGATCCGAATCGATGCACGCCCATCGGCAGAGGCGGTGGAGATCTCAAGCGGCATGCAGCCTCAGAACATTTGATCCATAAACCCCACGACTTTCGGAAGCTCCGTGCTGAGGCCTCCCTTTCTTCGAAGCTGTCTACATCCTGGAGCTACCTGATAGCTGCTTTGGGACTCTGTGCAGAGAACCCAGAACTACACTTGTTGCTAATGCAAGACCGCGCCTTGCCGTTTCCGTAGGCCACGAAGTAGCACGGCAAGTCTTCGAACCTTCCCGCATCAGTCTCATGGGATTCGCGGCTTCGGACTCTTTGTGTTCTGCGCAAAAGGACGGCGCAATATATTGCGGCTTGAGCTTCAGTCCTGTCTGGAGTGTCCCACCGTAAAGGAACATCTGACAGATGTGACCCAGCCAACAGCAGGTTGCCAGGTGAAAGGTATGCCATGACTTCGAAGTGGGAGAAGTCTCTTTAACGTTTTAGCCCCTAAGCCCAGAGCCCTTAAGGCTTAACCCCTAAATCTAGCCCCTTAACCCAACACACCTAAACGAACCCTAAACCCCAAATCCTAAAGTAGCCCAGCCCCCCTGGGGCCGGAAACTTCTGGAGATCGGATTCTGCCAAGAAGCTCGGCCTTCCGAGCTCCCCGGCTCGGCTCCTCTCAAAGAATTTCGAATAAGAAAACAATAACAGTATTTTCATATTACTCAAACGGCTATTCCTGCTGCCATTCCCACTGCTCCTGCTATTGCTACTGCTATCGCTATCGCTAACACTAACGCTACTGCTGCTACTTCTGCTGCTGCTACTTACCTTGCGCTGCTAGGACAGCCGCAAAGTAGCGGTTCATCATGGCAAGAAGCAGAACCGAGGAGCGACGAATGAGTGAACTATATTTGGCCGAAGTTCAAAGACAGCAGTTCTCACCCAGATTCCGCATTTTCGGAGCTTCCCCTTCTGGATACCATATGCCATACCATACCGTCCCGAAGCTGCTGCTGAACCCTACAATCACCCAATACCCCAATCTCCTAGCACCTCTCCTCGTCGGAGTCGAACGGCTCTTCATCTCCCTCCTCCCCGGGGGGCAGCACGAGGCGGAGCTCTTGAACGGCCTTCCGCCTGGCGATCCTCAATGTCCAAGATCGACGGTTTAGGGTTCGCCGAGTAGGGTCTAAGTTGTCGGGCTGAGGGTCTTATAGACTGAGGATCGAACTGCTGACGATCGTGCAGGTGTTGTACCAGAACCAGAAAGAGCTGGAACATTTCAGCTCCGGCTCCTAGCCGTTTCCCTGTGCTATTGGTATCGCTTTAGCAGTTTAATTGTTTCAACTGTTTCCCCCCCCTCTGCTGCAAATTCTGCAGCGTTATTGGTTGTGTTGCTTCTTCTCACCACCTCTCACCTAACCATGGCTGTTTCGATAATACAACCCCACCCCCCCCTCCATGGGCTGGTGATGTCAGCTGTGCGGCCGCACCGGCAGCAGCGCGCTGTCGAAGCTGCGGTTCGTTCCTTACGCCGACACGTGTGAGTTTCGTGGAAGCCCTAAACTTTGAGGTTTTGAGGACCCTTGTCAAAACACATACCCCTAGCCTTAAATCGCCTGGGTTCATCGCATGAGCTCGTGACTGCATCTAGGACGGAGCAAAGCACCCTGCCTATCGTGTATTGTTAAGTTACACCAAGTTTCGAATATCCTCTGGGTCCGTTCCTTTGGCGATCTGGCGCTGCCTCCACCTCCTGAGGAAACAAGATTGAAGAAACACTTGTTTTGCATATCTTTTTGTGCTCGCATGTTGCTGCGAAAGTGGCTAGATTTCGGCTAGATCGCTCGGGAAGTTTGCGGCTAACCCTAGAAGCCCTTGTTGGAACCCGTACCGACGCCCTAGAATCCTAAACCCTTAAACCTCAAACCCTTAAACCCAAAACCCCACCCAAACCTTAAATCATGCAAGCCCAGTCGCTCCAGCTTCTCGAGATACTTCTTGCTGCTCGAGGCCTCCGTGGTGTCCCGAAGAAGATTTTGGTGCACTTTGAAAAGGCTCACATCCTTGAACCAGTCGTCCTTGCAGTTCCGAGCTTGGAAAGAAAAGGATTGGCTCGCAGCTTAACTTTCTTCAACTCAAGACATGAGGATGGATCCGCAGAGATTGGAGAACAAACTGGTTTCAGGATTTCACTGTGCAGTCCGGCAGCTGTGGTCTGCGCATGGATCCAAAGGCCGAGATTTAACTCGGCACCCTAAACCCTAAACTTCCCTGAATCCAGGGAACAAAGCACAACATTTTGCAACGCCCCACAGTCGAGGGACGATGTCGACAGACTCGGGAGCTGCCTCCAAGTTGTTGAACACCACCTTGATAGCCAAAACACCGTGGCAGCAAAGGTAGGAGCAAAATGTCACAAGCAGTACGTGTAGGAATAGTCATCGTAGCAGTGAGCGGAATCAGGGTGGTTTAATGGCAGCAACCGCATGCTTTCAGAAATCGTGCTGCAGAGGCGCCTGGTCCACATCAGCCGGCAACCTGGAGCTAAAGCAGGATCGGCCGAGGGCACCGACGACACTGTATGCACAGGACATGACCCCCTCCCGCCCTCCCGGAGCCAAAATGCGATCCTCAAAACAAACCAGGGAAGTGCCCTGTGCAGGATAGTGGCTCCGCAAAGAAGCCTCTTGCATCGGCCTGTGGAGCTCATGCCGGCTTGTGGTGGGAAGTACAGTGGAAGCGGAGCCCTGACCACCTCACCATCAGCATCATCCCCCATTATTTGCTGGTGGCAGCAGCAGCCGCATCACCGTCAGCATCAGCGTTTGCATCATAATCACGCGCAAACAACAAGAACAACATCAGGCTTGCCGGCAGCAGTCAGGACACATGCTTTGGCAAATGCAGCGCTTCGTCCGAGTCAATGTGGAGCAACCAATCCTTGGTTTCGTGCCGAGGATTTGCAAGCCTAGTCTCGGGGCCTTAACAATAAGGAACCCCCAAAATAGTACTGGTAATTATTCAGACCTCTAGATTACGAGTCCCCGTACAGCAAAGCATGCGCCAGTGACGATCTCAAGAGATCCCAGCGTCGAAGCCCCGTCTCTGCGCTTCACGGGCGGCCGCATCGACCGCCAGGCACTGTCGGCTTTGGACATCACGGACGGTCTCGAACAGCCTCAACCACGAGAGGGCGACATGCAAACAGAGACTTGACTATACTACCATACTTATGAGTTATGACAAAGAGGGTTCGGCGGTCTTCGTGGTCTCATCACGACCCATGATTTTCCCGACCTCGAAGTAGCTATTGGCACCCACCTGTTCCATCCGACCTTTTCCCAACCTAGGTGTAGCTTATGGTAGTATGTTCCAGCATCGTTTCTGATATCATAGTACAGTGTACTACACCCTAGCACAGCATGGTAGCAATATGGTATATTCTGGTAAATCTTAAGGCAATGCAGCAAGCAGTCTCGCTCCATCATCAAGCTGCCCATACCCAACAAGTCTGAGAAATGCTGCACTTCTCGGATCAAGCTCCTCGGGTTCGAAATCTCACAACTCCACAAGTGATAATATTATATACCATGATACAATAGAACGAATTATGATATATATATATATATGTATATATTTATTTATTTGTTTATTTATTTCATGTCTATATTATATAATACTAATATAGAACCTGACAATTGGGCACAAGTGCATCTTGGACACTGCATAGTCTCTTCGCAGAAGGCCTTGGAAGGCTCAAGGTTGAGTAGGCGTTGGAAGCGTCCAGGGTTGCGAGACCACGGCATTCCACGAATCACTCTCTTGGTATTCGGTCGAGAACTGTTGTTGTTTTTCCTTAAAACACCTCTCTACATATCATTGTGAAGCCTCCGATGTACCAGTGGCCCTTCACAAGCCACTCCGTCTGCCTCTACTTGCTCGAAGACATGACGAGCACTCTAGGGACAGCATCGCGACATAGCTCCGAAGCTTCCAGCCTAGCAGCGCCCTGTATCTTCCGAATGGCATTTAAAGGGCTTTCGACTTTAGAGCTTGGGGGTTTGCAGGGTTTGTGGTTTTAAGGGATTCCCAAAATGTTCCCCCGCTGCAGGGAAAACATAAAGGCTGAACCCAGCTCGAAGTTTCTGCCGACTGCATCACCCAGTTTGAAGATTCAGGGCCTTGGATGGGAATATACTTTAGCTTTCAACCCCCAATCCAGTCACCTGTCCGGAAGAAGAGAAAGGGGCCATTAAAGCAGTTGTGTCAGCTGCTTCTCCCAAAGTCCGATCTGAATGGGGAGTTCTTGAAGTGTGTGGTACTTTATGTCGGGTCCTCATAGGTATCTCTGAAATTCCCAAAGTTCCACAGCAAGCCTAAGACACCCCATGCCAACCCCTCAAGCCAAATCCTTTATGTCTAAACCAAATCCTAAAATTCTACGCCCTGGCCGTTTACAGAGGCTAGGCCGCACTCTCGCGCCGGCGCAGAGCGAAGCGAGAACTGCTAAGCGTGGAACGCCACCAATCCTTTCGTCTTTGGCGCTTGGTGTTCGGGGGTTTCGACTCTCGCAACTCGCACAAGGCAGGCAAGGCTGTTGAGGATCGCGGGCTTGGGTTCTCTGGGGTCCAAAATGTAAAGTTGCCGTTGCCACGCTCTGAGGGCTTTGGATTTTCGGGGAAGCCTTTACGGGGTTGGAACCCTGAAATAGGGTGGTGGATGGAGGTCTCGATGCGGATTGTCGAGGCTTGTCGGATTGAGAAGCACATTCAGGTTGACAGCTATGAAAGCATACTTCCAGGCTATGCAGTCGCAGTCGAGGGTGTAGGGTCAGACCTGCAAGCAAAACTTCTGATTCTGCTTGGGGGACTCTTGCGGTTTCGGAAATTGCCGGTGGTCGATCCCATGTCTTCTCTCATATATAGAAGATCACTGGATGCGAAAGAGAACAAGCTAGCAAGCTGCACATTCAGCCGAAAAGTTCTTCACTACATCACGTCCTCCGTGCACAGGTGGACGACAATGCCACCTCCAAGCTGTCAGTTAGTATCATTGCCATTGTAACGGTCCTAAATCTTACTACACTTACTGCTCTTAAGATCGCTCTGACTACTGTTATTGTCTGTCATGGTTAGCAATCTTTGTAATAACTACTACCAATACTAGTATAAACCATTTTCGAATTTCGAACCCTATCACGCTTTGGAACTCGGAAGTTCATGTAATGGCCCTGACAGGGTTACTGTCTCGGGGCGGCGGGATATGAGTGCTTGAGAACTCCATGGTTCCACCGTGAGAAAAGATTCCGTTGACAGAATGCAGTGGTAAATGCACATCCTTTTGTTCTCCGATATTATGATAACGGTGAGGATTTGCGATGCTCATTGTAATTACAATTGCTTGAGTTCGCTTCAAGCAAAAAAGCCCCTGCTCTGCACAACAACCTCCAAGTCACTGCGTAGAATCGTCACGACGCGTTCCGACTCGATGTTTGGTAGTCTTTCTTATAGGGTTCCTTGATATAGCTATACGCCGAAAGCCCATGCTCTGTGCAGAGGATTGGTACGACGACCTCTGCAGAAGTCCACAGCTAATTCCTTAAGCAAATGCCCCAAATCGTCCTCCACACGACTGATCCGGCGAAGCCCCAGAAGCCCTGAAACCGCAATGAAACCTGTGAGCCGAGCACCTTCATATTCTTACCGAAGCTCCATGCCGTTGAAGTTCAAGTCCCACACAGCCCACACCCCGAAACCACCATGTCTGTCTGCATGTATGTATATACATGACATACATACATGCATGAGTACATACACACATCCATGCAGACAGACAGATCCAGGCAGGCATTCAGGCAGGCAGGCAGGCAGACAAACAGACAAACAAACAAACAAACAAACACATATAAACCAGGACTCTAGGACTCTAGGACAAGTAGCTGCAGTTTGTGTGCAACGGCCGACTGGTGGAGAGCCAGCATCTACAAGGTTGATGATGATACTGACGTTTCTGTCGCAGCTACTCTGTTCTGGCGCAATGGAAGTGGAGGAGGAGGCTGAGCCTTTGAACCTAGAGTTGAGTGCCATTGTTGTTATGCTGCTGTTTTCGGTTTTGTTTGTCTGGGAATCAGGCAGGTATTGCCTGAGGAACTGGGCATTTCATGACCAGGCTAGAGTAAGGGCAGTGAGGCCTGATGAGCGGGAAAGCCCTACCCAAGCTCACCGTGCGAGACACATACACACACACATACATACGTGCATAGCGACATACCTACATACCCACATTCGTACATGCCGACATACCTACCTGCCTACCTACCTACCTACCGTACCAATCAACTAACAAACCTACCTGCATAATACCTACATACATACATGCAAACATACATGTACTGACCTAAAAGCCCCTGCATGCCTCGGGCTGCAGCCAAACCCCGGGCCATGGCCACTGCCTCCTGCCTCAGCTCGCTGGGCGGTCAGGATTTGGAAGATAGGGTTTGGGGTCGGGTATCCTGCATTTCGTTCGGGAGTTCAGGGCTTCATACCTTTGAGCTTTTACCAGAATATCGTCGAGCAGCTCTCAATCTCGGGGGCGGTGCCGTAGATGTGATAAGGACCCGGGTCAGCGCTGAAGATGATCAATGCGACAGTGACGACGACTACAGCTGCTGCATGAGGAGGGCAGGGACGAAGTAGAAACAGCCGAGTGCAATCACGGTTGAAAGGGATGGGATGATGCTGCGCTAGGTGAAGCATCATGGCACAACTGTGGCTTGGACTGTGTCTGTATTTACTCTGACCACGTTATGGATCCGTATGGCCTCCATAGTTTAAGGTGCACATACACATCGAGCTATCTGTTTATCTATGTATATTTAGCTACCTAGTCATTTTTATTTATATATTCCTTGGCTTCAAAGCCGGCTAAATTCGCAACGGCCACGTCAAAATGCTTTGTCGACCCAGTGATGTAGATTGACATCGATCAAGTATAGTTCAACATCAAAATAGTTTAAAACCGCCGCAGATTGAGTTCCTTGTTAGTTGAAAGGGGTGTGTGTGTATGTATGTATATATATATATGTATATGTATGTATGTATGTAGGTATGTCTGTATGTGCGTGTATATATATATATATGTAACTTGGTCCCCTTACAATCTTGATGGCAACTTGAGTTAAACGCTATCAAGAGCCCGGTAAATGCTGCAGCATCAGAGACCTCGACTAGATACACTCTACAGAAAACACAGCGCATAATGTAGAGGAGCTAATAATTAATATACAGTTTTTGCGTATTTTCATGCATAGTGATAGTACGGGCCCCAAGGAATACTATTACAAATTACTCCAGCTCTGCACACTAGTTACTAGCAAAGATGCTCAGTCGGCTCGTTTGGGGCATCGAAGAAAAGGAAGATCAGCCCGAAGCCCTGGGCCATGTGGTAAAGCCTGGTAGCGGCGGAGCTCTTGGAATGAGGGTAATCAGGTCTAGGATTCCGATTGGCTTACATAGGTCTTCTGGCCGAGGAAGAAAAAGTTCTGAGCCGTAGACCCTACAAACCTCGCTTGAAGCACAAGACTTAGGCTCCAGGCATGCAGGCACACTTCTGGCACACCCTCAACCCTACATCCTGGACACTTCATCTTTAGTCATAGATAAAGGCCTAGATAGAGCCTTTACAAATTCTTAGCTTCGACGCGATCTCCGCAAACCCTGGTGTTGCGAACCGGCGTTGGGAAGCAAGAGGTTTCGCTGAGGGGAATAGGCTTGGCCTGTGAGAAGGCTTGGGGTGACTTTGAAAATTGTTTTTTCCACGAAATTTGTTTTCTACACTATACTACTTGAGGTCTTCAGGCTTTCGAGTTTAGGGCTTTCGGGTTCGGATCTCGTTCCTCCGAAAAGCAGGAAGCTCTGGACGGCTGAGGCCGGTGAGCCGCGCAGAAGCCTCGGAGACTGAAGGCTTGGAGTACTACAAGGTTAGTCTCAGGTTATTTCAGAACGCTTACTATACGGGCGCTTTCAAATGGGTTGCATAGCGCCAAAAGTTCTCGGTGTTCAAAAGGTAGGTGTATACCTGCACAGAGTGCCCAGCAGGATCCTTAGCATGCCTCACGGCACCAAAAGCTGAAATGATTGATGCGAACTCAGGTCAGGTAACACTGCAAGCGCCAACCGCGGGACCGCAGATCCACGCAGCAACAGCCGTCGGGGGACCTGCACTGGGATGACAGCAACCGGGGTGGAGCTGAGACGAGGAGACTACGACCAGAATGCAGACCAGAATGCTCCCGATGGGAAGATAGCCTAAGATTTGCTATGTCGGACTGGCTTGCACAAGCTTTTCAGCTCTCTATGCCAGCAGAACGGGAACACGGGCAAGGCAATACCCACGCCCTGTCACCGCAAAGCTGTAGCTTTGGATCCTTGCTTCCATGAAACCCAACATCCCACTATAGCCTCCCAGGTGATCGGGAGACTCAGCGACGGACCCTGCCCTAAACTAGTAGGGATGCGACCGGCTAAGCGCGTGCAAGGAAAGAGCAAAACTACTAACACCGAGCAGCATCGAAAAGTTCAGGACATCCACACGTTCAGCTGAACAAATTAGTACACTGATACATCTTCTCCCCCTCTATATTTTTTTTGATGATGCCAACTGTTCTGCGACATGCGGACATAGATCTCGCATCATCAGGTGTGTGTGTGTGTGTAAATGTATATGCACATACACATAAATATGTACATAAAGACATATATAGGCATGTAGACATGTATACAACAGATATATGCATATGCATATGTATGCATGTCGGTGTTACATACATACACATATATGTCTATGTATATGTAGAACAGCATTTGAACTGCCCGGCCTCCACCTCCCCGTGCACGTGCCAGGCGCTGAGCCACAGTCGCGGCAGCTTCTCCCGCGGTTGGGGTCGAAGGCCCTCACCCTGCCCAAGGCGTATACCCTAAACCCTCAAACCTATAAACACTATAAATCCTAAATCCTACACGTCCGAAAACACTAAACTCCATGGCAACGGCCTCGGCCAAGAATCTACTCGTCGACAAGAAAGAGCCCGCCGTCGTTCTTCCAAGATTCAGCCCAAGGAAGACGGACAACTTTCACTTCCCCTTGGACCATTTTCCCCGCACCTGCATCTGGAAAGGCACCTGCAATGCAGCCGCCAGATTTATGGCTGTTGCATACGGCCAGACGTCCTGGCGACTGTGTGGCTGGAAACTCAGACTGCCCCGGTTTGCATTGCTCCTATCCAGAAAGGTTCAACTGCTGTCTCGAGAAGCAATTCGAAATTCCTGTGAAAATCATCCTCATTCGGATCTAAAGCTCCTCCCTGCAGATCATCTCCGTCTCCAACGATCTTTGCCTTTTGGGCTTTAGGCTTTCGTAGTGTATAAAGTCTTCCACATCTCCCAAGGTATCCTTCTCGGCTTCCTCCTCGGGGAGCTGCTCGATGAGCTTCCCGAGACCTGGATGGCTAGCTTGGCACTTCGAAGACACGTTCGGTCAGGCCATGTCCAAACGACCTGCACAAGGGCTGTACCACGTTCATCCTCAAGTTTCCACGCAATGTTACAAAACGTGTATCATCAATTTTGAAGTGTGAGCGCAGACACGCGGGGAAAACGATGAGTCGAGCTTTCCTCCTAACATGCTTGGCATGATGTTGCTTCGTTGAGCTGACCTACCAGTCTTGGAGTTACTGCTGATGTAGATTCCCATTCCCGTGGATTTTAGTCTTGCATCCATGCTCTCAGGCTTCTCGGCCTCCGCCCGGAGGCTGCCTCCCGAATCAGAGTCGAATACCAATTCTGAATCTTGCCTCTCTAGACTCCAACAACGCCTGCTGCCACTACATTGCGGTCGGGCTTGCCGATTTCTCGCCCATCGCGCAGAACATAGCCAGCGTCGATGGCACGAACCCATGCCTGCTTGAGCATGGCGAATCTGTATGGCCAGCGGTGACGATAGGCTTGCAATCAGGATCTAATCGCTTTAAGTTTTTGGATACCCTCATCCGAGGCAGGGATTGAGGCCGACCCCAGCAGCATGATGTAAGGCAATGTAAGTGTCGGGCTCAGAGGCTGCGAGGAGCCTTCACTGCCGCTCAAACGGAAATGGGGATCCCAATTTCTGCGGTGATGATGTACGTAATGACAAGCACGAAAACCATTATTGCGACGATGGCGCTGCCGGTGATGACGACTATGCTTTTTCCATAATGACGGTTATGGTAATGATCGACAGGCTCACACCATTGGGAAAGATTATGCTGGTGCGGATGCACAGGGTGTGGAGGGGACAAGTGACGACGATGCTGGCACGCTAACGCTGCCGGTGATGGTGAGGATGCTGATTAGACGGCTCCTACTGCTGTTCGCTTGTCGTCATCGTGGCGGTCGCGACTTTTCTAATGTGCACGTAATGGAACAGAAGTGTAAGAGGCCAACGACGCCACCAAGGAGGTTGACTATGCAAGCCACGAGTGCATACTCGCTAGCTGTTCTAAGAAACGAGCGCCATGCCGGAGCCGAACTAACAGGAACCGCGGACCGCGGTACTTACCAAAATTATGCCTTAGGGACTTAGAGTTTCTTATTTAGGGTTACCAACAAATACCAAAAACTATGCTTTCAGGGCCCAAAAGAAGACCTCCTCTTCAAGCTTGACCCAATGGCGCGGGCCTCCTCCGGATCGAGCTTCACCCAGCCGGAGGGCAGGTCCTCCGAGACCTGGCGCTTGGATAGCTTGGGACTTCGGGGTAGAGCCTTCTACGGAAAGGCTCTGGTGTTGTAACGTATAAGTGAAGATCCAACTGAGGCAATTAGAGCTTCAATTAGGAGGATTGTGATGTTCTGAAGACAACCCCAAAACTCAAACTTATAACGGTTTACTCAGTCCCACATCCTGAAAATCAGGCCTAGTCTGGAGAGGATGCCGTCACAAAGGCCCCGGGCATGACCAGCGGCTCCACCATGTCAGGTTGAAGGTTGAGCATCTAAGGAACTCCAACTGAGGCACAAGCACAGGGTCTGCGAGAATCAAACGAATGACTTTGAATGGTCTTTGGGGTGTAGAACGACTTGATGCTTTGCCTTGTCGTTCCTCCTGCTCGTTGCTCCCAGAGGTCCAACAAAGGTCCAACCGAAGAGCCTAACAACCTAACGGCTTAGGAACTTGCGTTTAGGTTTGGGAGTACAGGGGTGGGCCCGGCATATTTCACTCGTGCCACCATCCTGGTCATTTGATGTCACCTGAATTGAGGGACTTGGTCTGGCCCAGTGGCGAAGGCATCGGCCCTTAAGCATTGGGAGGTTGCTGTGCGAACCCCCAAAATGCCTCTGTCCCATTCTATTTTGGAGGAAACGGTGGCGGAGAGGACCTACAACGAAGCCGGGTTTAGGTGTGGCCCATCTGGAGTCGTTCGCAGGATATGGCTAGCGTCGCTCTCGCCAGTTTAAGGCTTCGGGCTCCACTAGCGGTTTTGCTTAAACCACAAACCTTTAACCTCAGGGTTTAAGGCTGTAAGGCTTACAGCTTGAAGTTCCTGCCGCCGGCCTTGAAGATCTCCGCTACGACTAGAACATGCCTCGGACAAGCTCAGCCCAGGGGCGTGGGGTCTGCAGCTTACAGGGTTTTACAGCATATTTGGTATGGAGTTTGTTGAGGTTTAATGCTTACAGGCTCTTCCTTCGGGCTCGAAGAGCCGAAACCTTTGCAGCTTGCAGCTTTTCTTCCGATCTTCGAGTCGAACTTCGAGCTCCAAACTGCCGAGCAGCAGATGGACAGTTGTATCATCTTGCAGTCCGAAGCCACCCCCACCCCACCCCGCTGAAAACCCTAAACCCTAAACCCTGCCTGTTCTGGAAGCTGAAATGCAAGCATCAGAGCCCAAGGCACTAAGTCACTAAGCCTTGAACCCTCATTCTGAGATCAGGCCAACCCCGAACGGCCAATGAACCTGAATCCTTCCCTCACGGCCCCGAACACTTGGGTGCAACATAAGACGAAAGCCATAAAAGCCTGTGCAACTAGGTACTGTAGCCCTACATATGGCAGCCCTTGCAAACCCCGGGATCCTGAACCTGAACCCTGCATGCTAAACCGTAGACTCTTTGTAGATGCCGAAAGCCACTACCCAACCCAAAACCTGGATCCGAAAAGCCCACGACCCCAAACTCGAGACCCGAATCGGGGCAACTCGGAAGCTTAGATCCTAAGCCCTGCACCCCCTTTCCCATAATTCTTTGCGGGCAACACGATCTCGGCCTTGGTAGATGGCGCGGCCCGGATGGCCACTCGGGGCTTGTGCACGGTCCGGAAGAGTGAAGTTCCCTGCAGTCCCCGTGGGTCTATTGGTTGCAAGGTTTTCCTCTCACCCGCCCATGCTGACAATGTCGCACCGCATTTTTATTTTTGTCGCCCCTTTCCCTTCTGCCCTGTTTGGTTAGTCGGAATGCCTGTCAGGATCGAGGGCAGGACAGCAAATAATCATTATGATCGGGTGCCCATCACCAACCCTCGTGCTTTGATGCGACCTAGCTCTGGGCATCAATGTGAGGCAGGTAGCGTCTCCACACAAAGCAGTGAGAATTAGCACTTAACCCTTCCCCAGTGTACACGTACATTTGCCATGGGGAAGGGTCTAGGTAGCAGTTACATCACGCACCGCAGGGTTTAAGGTTCAGGGTGTTGAAGGCTCGGGATTCAGAGTCTGGGACTAAGGACAGAGGCCCGCTCCAGAGGTTGGGGCTTGGGGTTTGAGGTAGAGGATGTGAGAATGTGAGAATTAGGGTAGCCGGCATCGCATGGGGTAAGGCTTCTAAGACCTTTTCTTACACACCGGGGCTTCTGAGGCCCTAAACCGCTCAGTTTACGAGCAGCTGTGCATGTCGTAGCTGCCATAGCTTTGCCAACTGAAGACCCTAAACCCTAACCCACCTGTAAATCAGAAAGCCGGCCTTCATCGCCCGGGGCGATCGCAGGCCTCTCCTGCCAAACAAGAGTCAAACCGTGAAGGTATATGACGGGATATGTATGTATGTATGTATGCAGGTATGTATGTATGTATGTACGTATGTATGTATGAACATATTTCTATGCATGTGGATACATACCAGATTTGACTGGGTTATGCTGTGTTTCACAATAGATATTGTATTATGCTATATTATGTTATCTCAGTCTCTAGTTTGTATTACAATAGTAAGATTGTAACTTGTTCACCCGTGTCATATCATGTCATATCATACATCATGTATCATATATCCCGCCACAAAACACATGATATCTAAACATGATGGAACTAAAAATACATTGTCTAACTGCATTACACTCCATTTTATATTAGTTAGATTACATTAGACTATTATCTATTCTCCTGCGCTATAGTTGTTCATTTCGTTTGTACATTACATACGTACATATGCTCATAATGCAGTACACGCGTACGCACATGCATACATGCATACATGCACATAATTACATACATGCGTGCATGCTTGCATACATACATACATACATACATACCATACCATACATTACATTACATTACATGACATTACTTGACATTACGTGACATTACATACATACATGCATACATACATACACATACATACATACATACATACCATACACTGCATTACATTACATTACATCAGATTGCATGACATTGCACTAAATTACATCCGTCTATCCATACATCCATACATCCATAGATCCATGCATCCATGCATCCATACATCCACACATCCATACATACATCCATCCATCCACCCATCCATCCATACATGCATACATGCGCGAGTGAGTGAGTGAGTGAGTGAGTGAGCGAGCGAGTGTGTGTGTGTGTGTGTCCCATCTGTCTTGTCCGATACCGCTTACCTCAGATTACCTCAGACTTCGGACACAGCCCTCCCCCTGACCCAAAACCCCGAGCCATACCACAGACCACGACCCAAAACACTAAAACCATTATTAAAGCTGGAGAACCAACTTTGTGCAAGCCTCTAACTTCACATCTACGCAAACTTCAGGAGCCCTCACTAAACCCTTTTAGCCCTAAACTCGAAGCCACAAGTCCCTAAGCTGCAGCCCTTCCCAAAAAGAAAAGCGACGAAGGGCGGCCTCGAATACTAAGCTGCGGGACTGACACATGGCTGGCACAACCCGTATATTAGGGTTTATAATAAGAACCTACAAAAAAGTAAGTTTTGGTAGGTCAAGGTAAGCTTCAGGGTGAGGGGATTTGAGGTTAAAAGTTAAGGTTCAGGAGCGTAGAGGCTGAAGGCTTCCTCGAGAATCCGAGCCTGCAGGGTTGGTTGCGAGGCTTGCATCAGCTTCGAGGTGCGAGGAAGTTGGGAGGTCACAATACCAAGTCAACATCCTGCTGAGAGCCGCAGGCTACATTCGGAGAAACGCCTCCCAGACAGGCCTCGAGGCGTACATGCGGCCCGATTTCCTAGAACCAACATGCTATCAGCCGTAACCCTATACTTCTATGCCCCATCCCCTGCAGGCCCGATCGAAAAGTGCACTCCCGATAGCACGTCACCAGAAACTATAGAACAAACATATTTTAGACTCAGACAAAAGCCTCTGCGCTCCATGTTCAGGAATTTGATTCAATACGTGGACATGCTCTTCTTTTTGCTGTATTTAACTTAATACAGCATTGACCCCCGTAATATAAGGACCTTAATAATTCGAATAGAGTTTTGGGCCCATTATACTCATAACAAGGAACCCCCAAAATAGTATAGGGAATTATCATGGCCCCTATATTAACACAGCCCTGGTGGTAGCAGAGAATGGGCATTCGATGCTCTCCGAGAGTCTCCTTCACATCCGCTTGTCTCAAGCTCTACGAGTAAATCTTTCACTCTCTTCTTCAACAACCGGGCCCCAAAAAGCTCAAACTTTCTAAGATAGAGCTAATATATAAGGCCAAAAAGTTTAAAGTTCCCCCGTCACACTATCTAAGTTCAAACCCGAGGTTTAGGGTTTCGACGCTCGCACAGGGTTTAGGTTTTTGGTTTAGGCTGTTTTTTTTTAAGCGACCCTTTTCTGTCTGGCAATGATAGGGTTTAGGGTTGAGGGTTTGAATTTTTAGGGGCTGGGCTAGGGCTCAGTCTCAGGATTCTGGGCTGATGAGATCGTTTTTCCTCGGCTTGGGGTGTTGAGTTCGGGTTTGGGCTTTGCGGCGTCATGGCTTGTCAATAGGAACGCGGGGGCAAAACGCCACCCCGGGGCCCGTTCAAGCAAGCAGTTCTGAAGTTCTTAAGGCAGCGAAACCTGAAGTGGCGGCGCTGCATTGCTGACCGCGGCTGCAGCTGTAAAAGGAGTTGTGGCCCGCCTTAGCCGAGCAGACCCCGCAGAAAGAACCCTGCGGAAAGAAGCCCCAGCTTCTTTGCAGAAGCCTATGGAGGGTTCCTACCAATCTTCGCATGCTGCAGTAGATGTCATAAGCCTCTTGCATTCTTTGGCCTGATTTGCCTCGCTGGCCGACAAAAACTCTTTCTGAGAAGCCTGGGGCCAAAGATGAGTCTGGCAATGCCAAGACTAGCCTCTGGCTAGAGGCGACAATGTGGCGACAATGTGCAGTGACGCAGCCACACGGAAATGAATCCACAACTAAAGCCACTGCACTCGCAAGGCAAACCTCTACATCTCAACTCTTGGTGCGACTCCTTCGTGGTAGGCCAAGATGCGGTTGCGCCTGCAGGGTAGCGATAGCTTGCTGGTCTCTATCACAGTGTGCACGGCTTCACCCTACTGAATCTGCCCGGTTTTTCCTGCGCAGAGGCACACGCCGGAATCAGCGACGACGAGACAAGCCTTGAAACTGTCGGGTTGATTGAGGTTCTTTCACGAAGCCACGGCCGATTGCTAGCAACAGCATGGGTTTATGGGCTTGCAATACTTAGTAGTAATTATGCCTGTTCTTATTAGTTTTACGAGTATTGCTATTGTTCATTTTCTTGCTGTCATAACTGGTGTTATTATTACGACAGGCCCGAAACCCTGCTGCCTGGCTCTGGCTGTAGTTCTGGTTGTAGGCAGGCATTGGAGGCTGCTGCTGACGGGCCTGGCCTGGCCAATGGGCCAATCCCAGGTTGTGTGATATAGGGGCCTTAATAATTAGAATAGGGTTCCATTCAAGGGGTCTATAAGGGCTACTTTCAAGGGATCCATTAGGGTAGTATACGTTAGGTGCCTTAATAATTAGAATAGGGGTTATGGGGCCCATTATGCTATAATTACAATAAGGAACCCCCAAAATAGTATTGG
Organism: Symbiodinium sp. clade A Y106; assembly: GCA_003297005.1. Taxonomy (NCBI): domain Eukaryota; class Dinophyceae; order Suessiales; family Symbiodiniaceae; genus Symbiodinium; species Symbiodinium sp. clade A. The sequence continues at coordinate 265,821 of BGNK01000484.1, read as the reverse complement.
TATTTATTTAGGCACCTATAGCAATCCCGGGTTGTGTGTGTGTGTGTGTGCACGGCATCTTCGCAAACGGGCTTTGCTGCTTGTGAATCCTACGGGTTGTGAGTCCGGAATATCGATGTAGCTACGATGACTGCTCTTCTTGACTGCTGCCATCTGTGTTACACATACCTTGCCAACAGCGCGACTCTAACGCTGTTTGGCACTCCGCCAACACGACTGCTGCTATCCGGCTGCTTCTGGTCCCGGGCCAGGGTCTGATAAAGAGTTGGAGATCAGCCAGGTCCCCATCAGCCTCAAAACTTGCGATGAGCCTCACAACAGCTAGGAAGTCTCAGAATGCAAAATATAGAAGCCAGGGCCTCTAGGCCGAGGGGTAGGCCTAATGGTGGGCCTAGGGCATTGGGGTAGACCTAGGGCTAGGCTAGGGCTAGGCCTTGGGGTAGACCTGGGGCTAGGCTTGGCGTAGGGCCTAATACTATTACTGTTACTAGTACTTATTCTGGCGAACCGCAATCGCCAAATGAGGGGGCGTGTCTAAGATATCTGCAGCACCGGAATCGCCAAAGTTAAAGGAGGGGGTGTGTTCAGCAGACACGGTGAACCGGAATCGCCAAACGCCCAATGAAGGGGCGTGCTTGTGTTGGAAATCTGCTGAGCCGGAATCGCCAAATGAGGTGGGGTGTTTAAGATANGAGGGGGTGTGTTCAGCAGACACGGTGAACCGGAATCGCCAAACGCCCAATGAAGGGGCGTGCTTGTGTTGGAAATCTGCTGAGCCGGAATCGCCAAATGAGGTGGGGTGTTTAAGATATCTGCTGCACCGGAATCGCCAATTGAGGGGGGTGTTTAACAGACATGGTGAACCGGAATCGCCAAACGAGAGAGCGTCTAAGATATATTGTGGCGAACCGCAAATCGCCAGATGACGTCTAAAAATATATTATGGCAAACTGCAATCGCGAGATGAGGGGGCGTGTTTAAGATATCTGCTGCAGCAGAATCGCCAAAGGAGGGGGTGTGTTCAGCAGACACGGTGAACCGGAATCGCCAAACGCCCAATGAAGGGGCGTGCTTGTGTTGGAAATCTGCTGAGTCGTAATCGCCAAATGAGGTGGGGTGTTTAAGATATCTGCTGCACCGGAATCACCAATCGAGGGATGTGTTTAACAGACATGGTGAACCGGAATCGCCAAACGAGAGAGCGTCTCAGATATATTGTGGCGAACCGCAAATCGCCAGATGACGTCTAAAAATATATTATGGCAAACCGCAATCGCGAGATGAGGGGGTGTGTTCAGCAGACACGGTGAACCGGAATCGCCAAANTCAGATATATTGTGGCGAACCGCAAATCGCCAGATGACGTCTAAAAATATATTATGGCAAACCGCAATCGCGAGATGAGGGGGTGTGTTCAGCAGACACGGTGAACCGGAATCGCCAAATGAGAGGGCGGGTCTAAGATATATGGTGGACCGCAATCGCCAAATGATGGGGCGAGCTTGTGATATGCGGTGAACCGGGATCGCTAAACGAGGGGGCGTGCTTAAGACATATTGGGGTACTTTAATCGCCATTAAATGAGGGGGGCTTCAAGATGCTGTCAAGATACATCATGAAGCCTACCCCTAGCCTAGCCCTATGTCTACCCTATATGGCGAACCACATCACCAAATGACGGAACGAACTGGTGATATACGGTGAGCCGGAATTGCGGGCGTGCTTAGGACATATTGGGGTACTTTAATCGCCAAATGAGGGGGGCTTCAAGATGCATCATGAACCGAAACCGCCAAATGTGAAGCCTATCCCTGGCCTGGCTGTGGGTCTACCCTTGGCCTTCCCCTACCCCAAACCTCGCCCTCAGCCTAGCGCTAGGTCTGTTAGGCTAGGCCTAGGTCTACTCCTCGGCCAGCGCTAGGCCCGCCCTGGCCATTCCCCAGCCTCGCGCTAAGCCTATTCCTAGGGCTACCCCAGGGCTAGACCCGATGCAATGTCCTAGCCTAGGTCTGCACTAGCCCAGAGTCGGAGCTTCTGGATGGAAAGTAATTCAACCCAAAAGTCGGCCCGATAAATTGGGTCTGGATAATTATTACGACTATTACGACGGTGATCGGACCTCCACTTCTCAGACAGCCATAATAGCCAATCGCTAAACCCTGAGCTGCCAGTGCCTCGCTGCTGCATCCAGGCCCCAACTGCACCAGCGCCGGCGCCAACGGCCAAGAAAGGCGCAACGCCTGCTCAGCATGCAATGACCCTAATGCTGCTTGGCACACTTGTTCTCTGAGTTTCTCCGTGGCCAAACGACTAACTACTGGTTCTGCTTACGAAACAGTGAGCGATTGAGACCAACCACCCGTCGATCACCTTCCAAACCAAATCAAAATCGGACAAAATTAGCTAAAAATAGCAAAAAACAAACTGCGGAGCCAACCGCAAAGCTAACATCAGCGGCAACAGCGACAAAGAACCAAAAGTACGCAACAATGCACAAACAAGACGTGAATCACATAATCATATGTAGAGGGATCTGTTTATGTGATCATCGCCCATATCATGCTGCAGCATCACCATCGAAGCAACAACTGGCTCATCAACCACCGGAGCGTTAACACAGCAAGGTCTAGCACTATCAGCATATGCACCCTCCCCCACATCACCCTCATCATCATCGTCATAATCATCGTCACCAGAAGCAGCAGCATCATCAGCATCAGCATCATCACCATCGTAAGCATCGTTGTCACAATCGTGAGCAGTGCTGTCCTGTTCCGGGATCCTTCATCAGCGCAATCCTGATAGCCGTGTCCATCATGACAACCGTCATTGCCATTATCATCCTTATCTCCATGGTCATTTCAGAAGGCACCATCACCAACGTCGCCAGGACCTCATCATCTTCCATATGATCATGATCATGGCAATTTTCGCCATCCATTTCCCCATCTGCCTTCCCACTGATCACCGTTATGGCACAGCTGACTACTTGCCTGGAACTTGGTTTCACCAAAATGGGTCATGCAAAGTGATAATGTTTTGAGAACCTGCGGGGCCTGTAGGGCTTTCTAACGCTGCTTATTGGTTCAGCTTGGGGAAGCTTCTTGCTGCCAGCGCCACATACAGCACAAACCGCGCACCCAAAAAGCCTGGGCTTCCATGAGGCATCCGCAGGCATCGACTTTATGGAAGGCTGCAGGTCGCAATTCCATGCACAGAGAGTCCAAGTACTCCGGTGAGCCTCATACACGTCCGTACTAACGTTGACGACAAAGGCAAAGGCTTGGTACGGCATGCGTGCACGTGTAAGGCACTGCCACATGAGTGGTCCAATTTCAGCACGGACTGAGGTTGCATAGGCGCTGGCCGGCACTCTTAAGGACTTGAAAACCTAAACCCGCAAACCTTCTTGCAGCTGGGCTCTGAGTGTCACCCTTAAACCTGAACCCTAAACATTCAACCAACAAGAACCAGGTCAGCAGATCAGGCCCGGCTGCGAGAGGGGCACTCCAAAGAAGAGGCAAAGGTTGAAGTCCTCAGCTTGGGAAAGCTTTCCGGGGAGAGTATCGAAGGCATACGTCGAAATGGCCTTGTTATGACCTTGTTTTGTAACGTGTATGATTTACGATGATAAAGATTACTCCGATTATTGCTACTTGTAAAGCCAATATCATAATGAATACCTGTTGAAGTCTGATGTCAAGACACCCTACTCCAGTCAGTTCTACATTTACTTCCTGTCCATCAACGGTGCATGGAGCATCAGCCGCAGCCTTGCTCAGCCAAGGTCGAAAGCAAACTGTTCCAAGAGAGTCCTAAAGTCTTGCAAGGTTACAGCGGGGCAAACTAACAGCCGTTGGTGGTTTTGTTCGCTTCTTAAGCCTCCGAAATGCTCCAACAATTGCAGCACGAGAGTCGCAGCTACCGGCTCCGACCCAACAAAAGTCGCAGGAGCCTCAAGGAGCATGGCCCTTGCCATATCTGGGACAGAATACGCGCATGGAGTCTGAACTTGAAGTTCACGGGATTGAACTAACTAACTAAATACATGAATATGTATATATATATATATGTATACACATACATATGCATATGCTCCCCCCATGATCCATAGCCGCTTCAGTTGCAAGGAGTGGATCATGGCGTTGGGGGTATTTGCGGGTTGTGAAAACGTGGCTAGGCTCGAATTTTCCCAAATTTGCAAAACCGCAAATGCGAAAACAGCGCCAGGCTCTAATTTCACCAAAATTCGCAGGCTACGGGGAGTCTCTCCGCAGCCAGGCTAGGCTGTGGAGAGGCTGTGTTGGCAGGATGCAAGCTGAATCTGTGTTTCTGGATTCTGTAGACACAAAATAGCCGTTTAACCGTACATCCTTTCTAGAGACTGTTGACTTGATTCTTCATTGATGAAATGTCTTGCAAAAAACATAGAATCCCGCCTGTTGCTTGAGCAGAAATAAATAACGGACGTCTCACAGTTCGTTGTCTTCATCGTCAGTTTGTGAGCCAGCAGATAACTTGATATCCTTGTTTAATACGTTTTGCGAGAGAAACAGATGTGCCGGTTTCCATTGTATTACATGCTTAAGTCTTCAACTGCTTCAGCTACTATCGGTACTAACGTTTCTTTCGTCGAACAAAGTCACATCTCTAATTGGGATCAATTATGCGCAAGCTGTAAATCAATTGATTGGTCGAATTATTGCTTTCGCCAATACTGGAAATGTTTCCAACTTCGCTATGAGGCCATGACGACAAGAAAAAGGCTATTTTATGTTGCATTGGGATTCCAGGAGCTTTGTTACTTGTTGCTAGTAGTGAAAGCCGCCGATCCCAATTATGTATGCTCTGAACCAGGAGATCTCTTTCAAACTATGAAAGGAACATAGCCATTCGGTTGAAGATGCAAAGTTGTCCAGCTTTCCCCTGAAGCATGAAGAGACATGCAGGTTACTTTCCATTTATCGTGAGGAGCCAAAGCTTTATCTTAAGTATTATGGATATAGATAATGCCTCTGTTTGGTTTGTTGCGAGTAAGCCAAACGTACCATTGTTATGTCTGCTTTCATTGAAGGAGTCTTCTTAATCCCTAATGGCATGAAAAGAGGACTTTTCAAAGTGTAAAACGTACGAAGTTCGACAAACTTTAAATGATGATCAAACGCATTTAAAAGATGATGGAGGTACCCTTCTCACGCAACAAACAGATACACGCGTTGATGTATCTTACAAGGATAGGAAACAAAGTCCTGTATAATTGGTCATGGGCAGAACTAGGTAAGTCTTCCGTTCGTGGCCACTCATAAGGATGAAGTGAAGTGAATTTCTTATGCTTTTCTGTGATGAACGAGGATTTCCCCCTGCAAGAAGAGCTCTCTCCTTTCTTGTTGGAGAGCCACACTGATTGTCCAGAAGCAGAGGAGTTTTCTGGTGTCTTCTTTGAGTGATAGTGTTGGATTCTCGGCACTATCGAGGAAAAAGTGGGTAAGCACGCGACACGGAGCGGCAAAAAGAACCCATTTGAGGACCCAGGTGGCTCTCACATCACACAGATAAGTAAAATAAGTAGCGATAGTTAACGGTGAAGTGGAGAAAGCAACGCAAATACCAAGGGTTTTTATACCTGGGGAACAACAAACAGAGACGGAAGATGGTGGAAGAACTGTCAGCGAGAAGGCTGGCATGGATCATCGGGGGG
>BGNK01000484.1:186170-260098 GCA_003297005.1 Symbiodinium sp. clade A Y106 | reverse complement strand
GGGGTTGGTGGGGGGGCGGGGTGACCACATAACATGTACATATATTTATACACATACATATACACACATACATGAATATCTAGTCTGTCGTTGATCGGTGTGGAAAGCTATAGTTTGCATGCAAGACATCGCACAACATGATATCGCAAATAAACCAAGCAATTCGCGAACTTGCTGCAGAAGTTTCCAGATGCCTAGCCACAAGGATGGATCTGCTGCGATCAAGTAGCTGACTCACAGCAGGGTCAGAGTGCCAAGTGCATTCACACCAGGATAATGGCTCTCCAGCCCCAGATGCAGACAGGCGGCACTTGTTGAAGAATGGGTCGCCGTTGAAGAAAGAGTCTTTCTTGCAAATGCCGTGATTGTCGCCTCTGCTGCTGCGGCATAGCGCATCTAGCCCCTCACTCTCAATCCTGAACCGGATGAAGATTCGACGATTCTATCAAGCCCCCAATCCGTCGTAGACTGCTGCGACAACACCACCACTTAAATCGATTCTACCTGTGCTATTTTCATGGTTCATAATACTTCTGCGGCTATCACACTGACTGCTAGCAACGGGCAAAGCAAGTGGTACTTTGTGGACTTCTTGTTTATGGACATATCCCGTCGAGAAATGGGTGCTCTGCAGAGCGTTTCAGCTGCCATCATAACAGGAACGTGCTGGTACCAGTAGGACTCACATTCCTGACAGTGATGTGCAAAGAATAGGGTTGAAGGATGGTTCAAGTTTAATAGGAGTTCAGAGGGTTCCGGGCCAAAGGTTTAGGATGCAGGACTTCTGGCACAGCCTCGAAAGGCCCATCGTTCCGCACCTAGCCCTTGGACCCCGAATCCATGAGCTAAGCAGCAATCCTCTCTGCTTCCTGGGAGTTCGAAGCAATGAGGGCACCTTTCTAAGGGGTCTGTAATCACGCTCAAACACTGATAATTATAGGGTTCCATAATGTCTCCAGCCAATGTAAGTCAGCGCTTGACAAGTTAGGAATGGGAAGACCCAAGAACAAAGGACTATAGGACCGGACCACCTTAAATGTCCATGCTTTCCTTGTTCGGCATCAGAGACCGTTCATGTGCACATCACGCGCGTGAGAGTGCTTGTGTGTGCGGGTGGGTGTGCATGTGTGCGTGAGAGGGCAAGCGTGAAAGCGCGAGTGTCTGTGCGCTCCTTCCCCAATCGTCCTTTATACTTCGAAGTTCTTATTTCTAAGTCTGTTTCTTTACACCCCCTGTCTTAATTAAACCATAACAGACAAACCCTGAACCCCAATAGTGAAACACCCAAGATCCGCAGCCTGGCAACCTTCAACCTTCAGTGCACCTAAACGTTGGCCGCCGATAATGTAGGGATTGGAATAAAGCAGCTCGGCCCTAACGTCCTCAAGCCCTCTCAGCCCTAAGCATACAACTTCCATTCCTTGCCCAACAAGCAAGGGAATACAAAGTCAAGCTGTCAGAACCATGTCAACTGAGAAAAAGCCCATTCTGGCTCTGGCAACTTCGTGCCATGAAAACCATCAACTCTTCTGATCCCCAGCCGACAAGTCAATCAGCCCAAACCCTAATTCAATCCAAAGCCCTCCTTTCGACGGGGCTCCTACGCTGCACTTCCCCGCTGCGATCTTTGCTGCTGGGGCCAGGAGGAGCAAAGAAAGGAAGCCTGAGGGTTATATTTCGGAGGTAAACGAGGTTTACATTCTAGTCTCAATCATTCTCAATCCAAGGTTTAGCGCTTAGGCTCCGGGTTTACGCTTCAGGGCCATATACCGAGGTAGGACAGGGGAGTTCTTTCTGCTCTTACTCTCCTTCTTGTGTTTCTGTGGGCTTGATTGGTTCGTGGGGCCTTGGGCTTAATGTCGGGATTCTAGGGGCCACTCCGAGCTTCCGGGGCTTCTTGCGGGGCCAAAGTCTCGAAATGGAATCTTGAAACAGTTAGGAGCCTCTTGCTTGAGCATCCCTATGGCTAAAGACTATAGAAATTATATGGTACGGGTCGTAGAATTTGCGCTCTTGTGTTCGGGGGCCCCGTATTTCTGAAACTCCCAGACCTTTCAATAGTTGGCGGCGTGGCTCAGGGGCCAGGACCACAAGATTGCTTGGGGATTAGCATGCCCGGCCGACGCAACAACGAGACCGTCGGATTGGGGGGTTCAGGCCAAGCCTAATGTAGGAACCTGATTTGGGCTTAATAGTAGGATTCATATAAGGAACCCTAATAAAGGCCCAAGGTTTCTTAATCAGGTTCCCAGATTAGCCCCAAGGGCATGCCCCACCCCCTGGCTTGGACGGCTCTCTCCAACCCTCCAAGCCTGCTGAGGACATATCTCACAGCGGCCATAGTTACTTGGCATTCGCGCTCTGTCGCTGCCATAGATACATTGGAACAGAAAAATGTAGGGGCCTTAATAATTAGAATAGGGTTTGGGGGCCAGTTACACTATAATTATAATCAGGAACCCCCAAAATGGTATTCGCAATTATTTAGGCCCCTATATTACGGTCTGAGTTGTGGTCGGAGTCAAGTCCGGAACTCAATCCTCGGCCCCCTCTACTGAGGATCGAGGTTTCCGGCGAGGGCAAAGCTGGAAGGTTAGAATGCTGGAGGTACCGACTCAAGGTCCGAGGATCCATCTGCCGAAACGGACGATCGAAACAGATCGCAGGGGAGTCGTCTATGTCGATCGGGTCGGATCGAACCAAGCATGAGGGTGCAAGTGATCGTGCACTTGAAGCGACAAACAATAGGGAACAAGATGGCACTACTTCAGCCCTGGAGATGCAGTTGTGCGGCAAGGACCATTGGCTCAACACTCGAACTTCCGGCGGAAGTTTCGTGGGCTTGGACTGACTTTACTTTCTTTGGAAAGTCTGCGTGACTCAGCTGATTGCAGAGTCCGGTTATCAGGGCTGGTTAAAGAACACAGAGTCCCCAAACCCAACAACGCGTTGGCTTGTGAACTTCCAACCAGTTGCACGGGGTTACGGGCGGAGGGACAGGATGATCTCGCCCTAAACATAGCGAAGGCTTTCCGGCTGAAATTTTGGAAGCCTGATAATCTCTGAGTCTAGAAAAACGCCATTGGTGTTTACCCAGTTCCATCATCCGCTCTTGGCATTAGAACTTCGGCTTCTGGGTCGTGGGCTCCCCAAGATGTACACGATAGAAGATCATGACAATTCTGAAGTCTGCCCCTGCTCTGCCACACTGTCTGCGAACGAGGGCGTCGGCTATAGCACTGTTAAATTATACCGCAGCGACGACTACTGCTACAACTGTTGCTAGTACGCAACCAAAATACTGTGCTGCACGGCAATGACGAAGTACCTCCATGTTGTTTGCATCGTGCCTGCTCGTATGCATAGTCTATTCGCCAAGCTGCGCCTCATCTGACGCCGGGCCGTGATGAGGCACAACCGCTGTGATGCTCGGAGTAGCTGAGCTGAAAAGGAAGCGGCATGCGACACTCTTCCTCCTACACCACTGCAGCTACTACTAAACTAATTACTGCTACTACTGACGACGACGACTACTACTACTACTCCTGCTCCTGCTCCTGCTCCTGCTCCTGCTGCTGCTGCTGCTACTGCGACTGCCACTGCTACTACTACTACTACTGCTACTACTACTACTACTACACTACTATACGACTACGGCTACGGCTACGGCCACTGCTACTACTACGACTACTACGACTACGACTACTACTACTACTACTACTTCTAGCAATACTACTGCCACTACTACTACTGCTACTGCTGCTACTACTACTACTACTAAACAACAACAACAACAGCTACTTCTACCACCACTACCAACTGTCGCTGCCAATATGCTACGACCACTACCAATATGCCACTACCACTACCACTACAACTGATGCTACTCCCACTACTCCTCCTCCTGCTCAAAATCCTACTCATACTCCTCCTGCTAGTATCTACTGCTGCTGCTGCTACGTTACTAGCACTTTACTATGTCTTCAAGTCCTACTGCTACTGCTATTATGATTATTATTGCTTCTACCACTACCACTACAACAACTACTACTACTACTACTACTAGTACTACTAGCACTACTAGCACTACTACTACTACTACTATTACTACTACTACTACTTCTACTACTACCACTACTACCACCACTACTACTACTACTACTACTACTAGTTCTACTTCTAGAAATACTACTACTGCTGCTACTACTACTCCCGCGGCTGCTGCTCTTGCTACTGCTATGTACCGCTGCTGCTGCTGCTGCTGCTGCTGCCGCTGCTGCTGATACTACCACCACCACAACCACCACCGCTACTGGTGCTGCTGCTGCTGCTGCTGCTGCTACTGCTACTGCTACTCCTCCTCCTGCTGTTGCATCTTACTGTTCCCGTGCGTGAACACACACAAACACAACATCCACACCGACTCGTCACTGCAGAAGCTCCTTGCTCCTCGACACCATCGGGTCGCTTGCCTTTCGATGGGGACTGCAAACAACCCCCGTCGAAGATCTTTGGGCATTCTCTTTACAGGGAGGGCTGGAGAAGGAAACTGTCGAAATCAATCATACACTTCTGGTTTGAACGTTCTCATTTAAGCCTCCGACACATGGCCGTGAATCTGCATTTAAACCGATTGAATCACCAAGGCCATGTTGATCGCGCTGCGCGCTCAAAGGGTGATCCCGAACTACATGGTCCAACCTCGTCTTGAGCTACCGAATAGAAAAATCCTTGTTACAGCTTGGTTTGGGGCATCTTGAACGGGGAGCGTTGGATGTCGAGCCTGGACTTTGTATGCAAACAAGCGATTTGACATGGGCAGGATGCCGACTCCAGCCGTGTTTGCTACACCTTGGTCTCCTATGCTGGAGCCAATGCTTCAACCCGATGTGACGCAGCTGCGTCCAGAGAGGGGCATCTAAGACATCTAGACGAACAAACCTGGCGCAAATGTGCAATCAAGCTTTGCTGAAGTAGACGACGGCTTCAATGCCCTGTTGAAGGTCTCGTACTGCAGCGAACTAAGTAGCTTCGCTCGTGTCAAACTCTCAAGTCCGCAGTGCGCTTGCGCTGTCTCAATCGGGCCAACCAAAGTTCCAACAAATGCAGGATGTTTCCATGCCTAACCTCTAGCGGCCTCAAGCCAACTCCCCTCCCCTTCGGCTGTCGGGTTGCGCGTGGCGACAAGCTTCGGAAACACAGCCACGTGCACAGCATCGAAGCGGTCCTTCCAACCTTTGCTCTCTGGGTGACTTACGCTGCAGCCGCTACAGTACTACAGGGCGTGGCTTGACCACCGCAAACTGGTGCAGGAGTGCATGTGCACAGTCGATGACACCCCCGATGAGCCCCATTTGGCACGCAAGCCGCTGTCAATCTGGACACATTAACCCTCATTTTGACGGTAGCTCATATGAGAGAGATCCACTCCAGCTCTGTCTGATGGAGTGCATGCACACCTGTGCTTGCCTCACGGATAAGTTGCAAAAACGACGGTTGAACCCTACCAATGAGCTCATTTGACTTCGAGTTGTCGAGTCCTAGGACCGCAACCCAAGAAGCTTCGAACACAACGGCAGAAGTCCGTCATCAAAATTCAAGACGCATATACATCAACCACCGTATAGACACAGAAGATAGCAAGCCCACATGCGATAGCAGTTTGGATAGCAGTGCTGACCTAATCAGGTGTGCCTATGAGGGTCACATCGTTCGCAACACTTTCTGACTTTCTCTCTTCTTCTCTTTCTTTCTTTACTTCTTTCTTGCTTTCTTTCTCTCTCTCTCTCTCTCTTTCTGCTGGGCTTCGGGGCCTCAGGCCATTGGCCCGGCCAACCACACAATTTTTTTGCATGTTTTTATTGAGTGCCTGGCGTTGGGGTCGCACTGACTGCTGTACTGAACTACAGGGTTAGCTCCGTGTCTTTGTGCTGCAAGCCCCCTCCCTGCACACTACCCACCCTTACACTGGCCTTATCCCAGCGCCCCTGTGGATCGTCAACTCGGGACTTGCAGTTTTCGAAACACCGAGGTATAGCCCCCATGGTCACAGCGGCGTTGTTGAAACAGCAGTGCAACGTAACATAGAGGCAGCTACCACAAACATTGATCCTCCCTCCCTGAATTGCATGCTTTGGCCCTGATCGTTGCAACTACAGACAGCTGGAGAGGCTTCCCCCTAGGTCGAACACAGTTATGTCAACAACTGCTCCGTCAACTCATGTAGGTGTCCTTCCTCTCTGTGCTGGAAGCTACCAGGGGTCTTTTCCTGTGAGCACTTGTTGGTCCGTCCCCGTACGTCTACAGACTCTATCTGCGTGAACGGTTACAGGCTGTTCGGGCGCCATGTTGTGTGCTCTTGTAGCAAAAGGCTTGATGGGGCAGGGGTGCGACACCTCTCTCGCTCTCTCTCTCTCTCTCTCTCGCTTTTTCTTGTCCACGAACAGAAGTCTGACCATAGAACCCGAAGCCACGAGCACCCGCTGCAGCTCGCTTTGTCGCAGCCGCGTGACAGGACTCGCCACAACCGGTAGGATGATGTTCCCAACGACTGTTGCACGGACTTTGAAGGGCTTAGGGTTTAGCTTATGATGTCCATTCGAGATATTAAGGAATACTCGGGCTGAGAAGCTCGCAAAAGCCCGGGCTGCTGAGAAGGGGTTGGCTCTCATGTTTTGGCTGTCCTTCGGGCTGGCCCCCTATTGGGCTATGTAAAGGCCTCATGCGAACTGATGCATGCGATCGACCAACAATGACATGCAGGATGCTTCAGGAAAGAGTCTGACAAGGGGGCTGGCAGCTGGAAATGGGAGTTTCCGATTATTAGGGGTACCTTTTTTGGGGTCCTTATAATAAGGATCCTACTATTTAGGGTGCTATATTAGGGTCCCCTATTTCGGAAACTCCCAAATGTATCTGGTTTGGGGATACCAACGAGCTCAAGGATTCCATCATGCTACCACACACGGCGAGAGTTAAAACAGCTCAGGCCCCTTGGTTCCGCATTTAGGACGACGCAGCACTCTCTCTCAAAACAGGAATACTCAGACAGAAGAGAATCCCAACCGCAGAAGTCTCGGGTGATAATTCACTGAATCTGCCCCAAAGATTACCGCCTCTCAGGGTTCAGGCGTTAAGGGTCTATGGTGTAGAGCTTGCAAAACTGATTGCTCACTTTCGGCGCTTTTAAAATTATGCTTGCGCCCGGGTCCTAGAGTAGCAGGAGGGGCCTCGAAGCGTCTTTCCCTTTCTTCGTGCGCTCGCGCAAGTTCTGCCTTGGGCTCTGATGCCAGTAAAGAAGAAGTACAGTCGAATAAACTATACCCCCCAAAACCCGTTCGAAGTATTGAGGCCTCTATATTGTTAAGGTTAACACCACCCAAGATGTACTTAAATGCAACCAATAGCAACTTCGGGGTCGTCTTGCAGTATTCCAAGTTTTCATAGCAGGACGCGACACCTGCTAGCCAAACCGGCTGTTTGGCCTAGCAGAGTGCACAGTGCCATTTCAGCCCAGCATGGCGAGCAACACAATGTACAGAGACGTGCTGATGCCTTAATCTTTGCCCTAGCGGGACAGATCGCATGTACCTGCCACATGGGAACCTACACTTCGAGGCCGAGCCAGTTGTGTCTGCATCCGAAGTTCAGATTTCAACCCGAAACCTTATTATTATAGCCAATTGTGAACCAAACCCTCTACATGGGAACACCTACAGTAAAACATTTCAAGACTCATGCTGCGAAGCCCTATAAACCCTCAAAAAACCTGAAGCCGTGAACCTCATGCTGCACGAAGCCCAACCTCCCACCCCGCTCCACAGGAAAGCTCAATGAAGATGCTAAGTCGTAGGGTCCGTACTCCTGAAAGCTCCCTAGAAAGATCAGGAGCCCTAGATTTAAGAAGCTCGAAAACAACCTTGTACAGTATAAAGACCCGTTCGCGCTGAAAAACAACCTTGATCACCCCCGCAAAACCTGCAGACACTGAAAAACAGGCTTCTCATATTATGATATATCCCAAAACCTTTTGTATTTATTAAGGCCCCATAATCCTCAACCCTTGCAGATCCCTTATAGAACCATAACAGGAACTCTTTGAAGATTCTCACGGCCCCTACATTAGCCAGGCTGCAAAGCCGTCTTCAGAGCTGCCTCGAAGGTGACACCTTGGGGATGAGGGTCAAAGGTCTGGAGTTTAGGGTTTGTGGTTTTGCAGTAGGGTATCTCTTTCGGGAGGCTTTTGGAGGCTTGAACCCCCCCTAAACCCTAAACCCTAAACCCTAAGGGTCTCTCTCTCCCTCTCTGCCCTGCTATCCTCGGTAGTCGCTGGCGGTCCAGGGTCCCTATTTTAATTCGTAAGGCCCCTATACTATAGTACCCCTGTAAATCCCTTATAGTACCCCTTATGGACCCCTTTAAAGGAGCCCTATTCTAATTATTAATGCCCCTAAAGTCCATGCTGAAAAGGGTTTGGAGGTTTAGGGTGTCTTCCGTTTCCAGATATCTGACGGCTTAGGCTGAGTTTCGTACTCATTGGCTTTTTGCTGCGTAGGGTTGAAGAGGGTTGAGTGCCTAGGGTTTCGGAGCTTCAGAAAAGTAGGGAAGCTGCCTATAAACCCAAAAGAATCGGATCCCTAAACCAAGGATCCCAAAGAGACCCTAATATGGGAGTTTCCGAAATAGGGGTACCTTATCTTGGGGGTCCTTATAATAGGGGGATCCTACTCTTTAGGGTACTTTATTAGGGTCCCCTATTTTCGGAAACTCCCATATTGCCGCGCCAGCTAAAACCAAGTCAGGTCCAGTCTTTTGCCACAAGCAAAGGAACTGCGACACAAAGGTGGTCCATAAAATTAGCGACCTTTGCTTAGAGATTCCTGAAAATGAGTATGCTGTTACGTAGGGTTTGGATCAGGCGCGTGTGTTTTCTTACCAAAGGCACCGGATTAGTGCGGCACTACGGCAGGAGGTGTCCAATGAAGCACGTCTGACTGGCTGACCATGTCACCCAAAAGCTGAACCCAACGGCAGACTAAACACTTCCCTTCTCTCATCCTAAACTCCACTAGACGCACTAAGTTCCCCAATAGAGGAGCCTTAGTAACTAATTACCAATACTATTTTGACTAAACACTTCCCTTCCCTCAACAAGTCGAGAGCCTGGTGGCCGGAAGTTCAACCTACGCCCGACAAGCTTCGGAATGCCGGGTTTGCTGACCTCTTGCTCCGCCTACGCGACACCGCCAAACCTAAGCCCTGAAGTCACTAGCTTCCGCTAGAAATCAAGCTACTGGTGAATGAAGCCTTATATACCCAAAACCCTTTTTTTAAGCACGGACTTGGGGTGTATGCCGGCAAAACCCTGAAGCCTAAACCCCCAATACCCTACACTCTGAACCCCAAAATGTCTACGCCTTAAGTCTCCTTAAATCCTTACTCACACCCCCGATCTCCCTCAGCTTTGTCCGGGGGCCCAACCCCATCGGAGTAGATCCGATGAAAGCAAGGGGGTCTCGATTGGGGGGAGGCCATCCTCAGTGCACATCTTGGCGTTTCGGTCTTTCGGCTTTCGCCGATATTATGGCCGGGATGATTAGACTAGTGTCTGGGGATATGATAGTATAAATATGCGAGAAGGAACCACAAGGATCAATATTGGCAGTTGTTCAGGCCCCTACAGTATTCATTTCCTTTGCTGGGGCTCAGGGTTCCAGGTTCGTGCTTCAGAGTTTCCCTGGCTGGGAAGGGACTTCTGGGCTCACAGGTGCAGGACTATTCAAGATTAGGGTTCAGGGTTCAGGGTTTAGGGTTTAGGGGCTTCGGTGCTCACACTCGGACAATCCAGGCGAGGCATATGGTTCGGAGTCTGATGAGTGAAACTTCACTAAGGGAATAGTCAGGGTAGAATCAACAATTGATTTAGGGGTTTAAGGGTTTACGCTCTCACAACTCGGACAAGCCAGGCGAGGTTCAGGGTTTAGGGTTTGGGAGTTTAGGGGCATGCGAGGCCGAATGACATCTTGCCATGGGTTGGGTTGAGTTCTTCGAGTCCTGGCCAACTCCAAACGCTTTCGACAGGACTCGCAAGTTGCATCTGGGCTTTCGAAGGGTTGAGAGGTTGGGGTTGTAGGACTCCGCGGTAGGACCTGCGAAATGATTCCGCATAGCTTCAAACTCAGAAACCGGCTGCTTAAGACCCCAAGCGTCGAGCTCAACTCACCAGTCTGTTTTTCTGCATGGCACGTGGCCGTTGAGAGTTTAAGCTGCGAAACCAGACATCCCTCAAGGCGTCTTCCGACATCGGGTGTAGGCAATTCAGATCTCTGGTGGGGCATAGGGTGTAAGGCTTATGGGCAAATTGCTTTTTGAGTGCGATGGATATGTTGCTTTGCAACGGTGATATACACGCATGGGAGGTGGAGGGAGCTGATTGGTGGCGGTGGTGACCATGCTCAACGTCCATGATGGCGATGATGGTAACGATGTTGCTGCTGATGTTGTTGTCGATGCTACTGGATAGAAAGCAGTGATGACAAGAGACGTTAGTAGTGTCGGAGCCGTGAGGTCCACTTGAAAGCAACAAGCGTGTGTTAAATTCAAGAGTAGCAGAGCAGAGCCTGAGTAGAATTCCAATGAGGAAGAAGACAGGATCGCGCCGTCGGGTCTCTTGGGAAAGTCTGGTGTTGGCAACATGGGCAACAAAACTTGGCGAAGGATATCGCTGCCCACCTGTTGAGGGAAACGATCTTGAACGCTGGCACAATGCTTAGTGTTGGCCTCGGCAAACGTATAAGCCTTGCCTATCTGCAGGCCCATGCCTTTGAACAAAAACTTGCAATACAGCTTTCCGGCTCTAGCCTAGGCTAGAAACTCGTCACAAAAATACTGAGGCTAGACAGCGAGCATTGCGTAAAGTCTCTGCGAAATAACCGACTGGGCGATTGGGCTATTGAAGCTGCAAAAATTGGTGACAATAGTGACGGCTGACCCGCCCAGCGCCAGGTGCCGAGAAAAAGCCAAGAGTGTGTATGCAAAGCTCGAAAAATGCCCAAGTGGGGGCTTTCCGAAAATAGGGGATCCTAATATGGTACCCTAAATAGTACGATCCTTACTATAAGGACCCCAAAATAAGGTACCCCCAATTTCCGGAAACTCCCAAATGAGAAAGAAGACTGGATCATGTCTCGGGCATCTGAGAAGGGATACACACGGGCAGACGCCGACAAAAGTCTGAAGAAACGCCCATGTTGGAGAGGGCAAACCAAGTCTTGCGCAAGCAATGCCTGCTGTCAGCCTCGGCAACAGTAAGGCCTAGCCTATCTGCAGCCCCATGCGATTGAAACACAACTTATACCGCCGCGCTCCTGCTCCAGGCTAGACAGGATTTTCAAACATTGAGGCTGAACAGCAGGGCCTGCAAACCTACCGACATTGCGGAGGCTTGGCATAGTTTTCAATCGTTGGGCCGAGCTTCACAAGCGCAGAGCTGGAGAAACTGAGAAGGTCATCATGTCACAAGAGGCCACTAATGCGAGCCAGCGCTGAACAAGCCTGGTTGGGACAAGAACAGCCATACTTCATACCCCAGTTCTGACCACGACATGATGCCAAGAGGAAACTTACCTCGACGCAGAGTGCATGAGCTGGCACTGTCCAGCTACAGCGGACACAGCTACACTGTACACAAACAAAGACATTTTTGTTTCTGCGAACTGCCAGCTCCCTCCATCTTGAACGGCCCGGACGAATCTGTTGAAGATCTGTGCCGAAGAAAGAGCCTCGATGGAGGAGCTAAGACAGCCAAGGATCTCGCATGCACATAGAAAACTGCTGCAGAGCCGTGGCCATTGAATTGGGGCTAGTCGTCACCTTCCTCTTGTTTCTGGAGGCGTGCAGGCTCCTACATCGCACCCCAGGTCTGAGCCCTAAACCCCAAAACTCTACATAATCCTTGAACCCTCATGCCGGAAACCCGAACCCCGACCCGCTGAGCCATTATAGATCCTTACACCCAGTGAAGCCAAAAACCTCATCTCCCTAAAGATTTGGAGGTCCGAACTAGGCATAGCGTTTTGGTTTCGACTCCTCCAGACTTCGTAAGCTTTCTTGAAATGCGGCTTTCATCGGGCAGAGGTCCTATACGCCCTAGAAGCGGCTCAACAGCACGGGCAGCAATCTAGCAACCCAGAAAATGTTGGAGGGAGGACGAGCTGAGCTGCACCAGGCTCCTGTTAATCAACGTGCACAAAGCGTAGAAGGTCTAGGGGCTCGGGTCAGGTCTAAGGGTTCAGGGTTGAGGGCTTTTAGGGGTTTCCGTGAACGAAACTGCCAACATTCCATTCCCACTTCGTCTCAGATTTTCATACTCCGGCGTTGCCCTCAGTATCGGTAGCAAAACCATTGTGAGCATCACCAGACGCACCCTTCTCATTATTGAGGCTTGGTGTGCTTTAGTGTCACTACCAAGATGAAAACACTTGCAGAAGCCCAAGCAGGCCCAAGCACAAAACCCACGACAACGAACACGATCCCGCCAGGACGACGACGACACGACCACTCCAATCGTCGACATCAGCTTAGGCAACTAGCTTTGTTCGCTTTTTGATTTTGAGGCGTATCATGGCCACCTCAAGTAACAGCAATATAGCACAGTCTGTATCAATGGCAACAAAGATTTCTCACAAGTCGCACCCAAAAGCACGCCCTCTTCTGGGAGCACGATATCGGGAGGCAGAACTGCACGGTGCTAGGAACGGGAGTCGCACCCACAGCCACACGCGGAACGGCAGGAGCAGGGGCCTCCAGGAGTAGGGCACTGCCACATTTTCAAGCTTAGCACCGGGCTCGCTGGAACACTATTTCTATTCCACAACAAGGGTTTAGGGTGTATAGGGTTTGGGGCTGTGGATTCATGTTTCACCGCTCGGTGCGCTGGCCACACGCGCCTCACGATGCCAGTCACCCAGAATCCCTATAGCTTGACTTCCAACATAGGAAATAAGAACCGTATGGGCAACAACCAGAACCTAGGAATGACAGAGGATCATGGACCTGGAAGAACTCTATTTCGCCCCAGGCGTGCAAATTTGCTACAAGGCTTGACGCTGACCATTGCAGACCTCCACCCCAAACAGCAAACAGCACGGAAACTCGGACCACCAACTGATCTCTCGGGGGCTGGTAACGAAAACCGATGTGGGCCACTGGCACCAATTGCCTCATTGTGCCTCTGATATCCTCTCATGTAAGGCCGCTGCACGAGGGGTGGGGGAGGGATGACCCAATTGTGCGCACAAATTGACAGGCTGGGGCCTGGGGGGCCATGACATGGTCTGCCTCAGAGTCAAAGGAAACTCAAGGCTTCCCTCACGTCGCGTAGGAGCAGTGAGGGGGGCTGATTATGCGAAAGCAAAAGTCCGCCGAACACTCAGCGTGGTGTGAGGTAGGCTTGGGGTTGCCAACTTGCTGGGATTGGAGGGTGGGCGAGAGTTTGGCTGGAGGATGCGTGGCTGGGAAAGCAGTAAGTAGCGATTGCAAGTAATTAGGGGCAAAAGGCACATCTCGCTTAAGCCCCCAGCAAAATGAATTAGCTTTTCCACTGGACAAGCCTGTGGAGCAAGTGGAGTGTAGTAGCGTAGAACTTAAGTGGATGCAACGGGCCCTCGCAATGAACAGCCCTTAAACTTGACACGGGGTCTACCGCCTCAACTTCGTTAGAGTCCTAGACTTAGATGTGGAGAGCAGGATACCAACTGTGACGACAAGCTAGCTGTCGGCCAAGCCAGGTTGTCAGGACCCGTTTATTCTGGGCGTCTATAAGCTTTATTCGGAGCAGGGCAGCATGCAAGCATCTGGCTTGAGTGAGTTAAAAATACGTCTTGCTGAGAGCCCAAAGGCACGGAGGTAATCCTCGCGATCAAGCACTCCATGGTTCTGAACGATACTTGTCACGCGGATTGCGCCAGCGACAAGCAGGCCCGAACAGCACTGTTGACTGCGGGAATGTTGTCTGCGAAAGTATCCTGAAGTGCGATATCTGGTCTACAAAAACGTTATTTCTTTTGCACGACCAGGGTGAGCGCTGCAAAAGTGCTGTCGGATCCTGCTGTCGGATCCTAGGGTTCAGAACTCTCGAAGAACAAATAGACTGTCCATTCTACGGCAGAATTGCCAGTATTCCACTAGCTGCAGTGCTCCGCCTGAATCTTCGATTGCGGAAGCAACTGCATCCTGCAGGGAGGCTGCAGGAAGGTCCGCTTCTGGATTTCGAGCCAACACGAAAGGAAACGCTAATTGACTATCCCCCGACATCCCTTTGCCACATGGCCAATTCATCGAGAATCACGCAGTGGGCTCGTCTGGTATTGCCTGTAGCGAACCCGCGCGATGAAATAGATGACTCGCTCCGCAGGAGACTGCCCGAAAAAATGTGAACCTCGTAAATTTTCTAAATAGCAAAAAGTCTGCAAACATCTAGCCACGGGGGCTTGAAATGGCTCTCAGGTCACGGAAGCTCATGGTGTTCCACCGTCCGGACAGGATCTCGAGCACCTTCCAAGTCAACCCATCTTTACTGAATTTTAGACGGTTTCTGTGGTGCAGAGCTGGGGGGCAAAAGTTTCCCGGGTCCCTGGATAGTTGGAGCCTTGGATAAAAGTTAAGGCCGCTCCCGAAAACTGCTTAAAACTTCAGCCTTGCCTTACAGTAGAAGTCCCAGACCCAAAACGAACCATCCAGCAGACTTCCGGGTTCAAGGAGCTGGATCGTCTTCAGGGGATATTTGGGCACTAGGCACTAGGGGCTTTCAGTTCGAGCGGGAAACCTTCAAAGTCGAGGAACTGCAGCGGGGTTATTATGCACCTGACAGTTTGACGTTCGTCTTGCAATGTTACGACTGCCGCAACGCACATGTTCAGAGCTTGCCGAGCACACTCGCAGAAAATTCGGCTCGCCATCGCTACTCTTGTCACAACTCAATCGAAAAGTGCATATGCGGCTTAAGTTGTTCCACTGCATGTATACACGCGGATGTGTAAACGCGACTTGTACGTGTACACCCATTACATACATACATACATACATACATACGTACATGCATACGTACATACACACACACATGCACAGACACACTGCACTGCATTACATGTAGAAAACCATTGTCCATGTAGGTGTGCATGTAAAGCTAGTGCACTATATCGTACTGGAATGCACTACCTTGTTCTCTATTGTAGATTGGGCCAAGTTCGATTACTATATTTTGCGATGTTGTACTATAGCACAATGCAGTAATTTGACTAGCGTGGTTTTTCATAGTCAAGTTCTACTATGTTCTATTATATCATAGTGTGTTGTGATGCTTCAGATTGTTTTATATTCTTTTAGACCTCTAGTATATCGCAACATACCAAGCCATACAATAATACACCCTACACCATAAGGTCTTATGTTACCGTGCGCCACGTCATATCATATTCTGTTATTACAGTATGCGTACTATACAGCAATTGCTCCATGTCATTGCATGATATACTACGACGATGAAGTGTAATGCAATATGGCACCATTAACACTTAAGACAATGTACACCGGAAGTATGTAAAAAAATGGCAACATAGTATATTAAAGAAACATTAACAACGTATTGCTTGCAAGGATGATGACAGCATGCCCGTGGTCGTAAGGCACCGTATCTGTCAATATGGTGTGAAGTGTGATCATGTACGGAACGAAGGCGTAATGCAAGCTGACACAAGATGACACATGAACATGCAGGATAAGATGTAGTTCAAGATAGATCACGATAACCTGAGCAGTATAAGGTGGACATGATCAGAAAAGATGAGGCAGTCTGTCTATATATATATATATACATATACAAATATATAGTCGGCAACAACATAACACAGCCTTACATATCATAGCATTAAACAGGATAGCACAACTCATCATAATATCTTTTTGTGAAAATATTGTGTTTTAGTACACTGCAAAATAGAATAGCATAAACTACAAACTCAGCATCGTATAACAGAGCATAAGCCAGTCCACTGTAACATGATAGACAATAATACAACAGAGCCCCAATTGACATACATATGACATATTCTGGCAAGACCTACGCACTACTATGATAAACAACATCAAGTATGAAATGTTATAGAATGACATGCATACGAATGTGTAGCGAAAACAATGACTTTACTCCACACCGACTGACGTCATCCAAGTGACCATGCGGTGAGAGCCAAACTGGTTCGCTGTGTTTGCCATGTCCAACGCCGCACGCCCGGTCGAGGTCCTGCGTAGAAGGTTGCAACGTGACAGGCAACCCGAATCTCAGTCTGTTTTGGGCTCAGTGCTTTTGGGTGTTCAGTGGCGCAGGTATTTCGCGACCTACCCAGCTGCCGAGTGCGGCCATGATCGGCCATGCAAGGAGACAAGATTGCAGATTGCAGGCCGAGAACAGCACGTACTCAAGGTCTGGTCGAAGTGGGGATCGGTCCATCCCACCGGACACCGTCGGTTGGGGCGCTCACAACGCAACACACAGACACATGTTCGCTCGTCCGCCGGTTGCTTGCGCTACTTGTAGCAAGAGTGACGCCAACCTGTTGAAATGTCAGACGCGACTTCGCGTAGCGGTGCAGCCGCAGCTGGACCGTGGAAAGAACTCGACTTGAGTCGAACATTTTTGGACTGCACCGCAACAGAAGCTGTGGGAACGCCGTGTGCCTCGTGCGCACTTCATGCTCACAGCAACAGAATCCTCTCAAGCTGTACGTCGGATCGGAACAACTCCAAACGATAAAACTCTCAGCCCAGATCTTAATCGCCCCTAAAGCTCTGAACCCTTAACACCCTAAAGCGCAGAAGCCTCAAAACCTAAAGCCTTGAAACCCTGAAGCCCTCAAGCCTTAAAACCCCAAAGCCTACAAAAAAACGATCTTCCCAACGTTACTTGCCGCGCCGGGGTCCTCTTGTCAGGATCCGCCCTTTCTCGAAGAAGCTCTTGTACCATGCGAGCATCTCCTCGATTCGGTTGTTGTGAGTTGCGTAAAGGCTCTGCGGTTAGTTAAGTGCTGGCAAAGGTTTCTGCCCTCCGAGAACGAACAATGAGACAAAGCCGAAGCTGAACAAGACAGGAGAAAGCTTGAAGTGAGGTGGGGTATGAGAGGTATCGAACGAAAAAACATTTGCCAATCGCTTCTCACTCGCAAACGCAGCCCGTCAGTTCAGGTGTCTCTCAGGTTGCTAGCTTGAGACCTCTCGAGAGCGCTGGCCACAAATCCTGCCCTGCGTAGCTTCACCCCCGAAACCTTACAGGTCGAACATTGTTCGAAGCCTTTCTGCATCTCAGCACTACAACAGGAAGCCTGCCAGCATGCTGCTGGAGCACCTTTCTGGGCAGCCACGTGGAGGGGGTATACCGATTCCGAGAGCAACCTGAAGCCCAGGGGGAGCGTGGCGCATTGATGCCGGCGAAGTTGTTCCTGAAACCAGGCTGCACTTGCGTGGCTGATTCTGGGATTCCTGCTCCTAGCACCAGCCATCAGCCCTTCAAACTTCGCTCTTGATCCGGCGTGATGGCTGTGAGGAGGGAAAGGCGAAAGATAGACATACACTCATCGGCTCATAGATACACGCCCCTGTGCGACCACGAGTCCAATGTGGATGGAGGGATGGATGGATGGATCTGAACGGACATACAGAGATGATGTGGCCATGGTCCATCATGCAACATTGCAGGCCTCAGTTGCCAGCAATCACAACGTGAAAGGGACCAAATGTGTTCAAGCAGCTGCCCGAACAAAACAGGATCAAAGGTAAGGAGAAATGAAAGGCAGCTACACATGCAGTTGCAGCAGCTGGCACCACATGTATGCGGCTCAACACAGGATGTAGGTATCGGGTCTGAGGTATGCTTCATGTCAGGGTTCATATCGCCCAGTAACCCAGGACCCAGGGCCGTGTATGCCTTTTTGAAGGTGTTGGGCAGACTTGGAGATGGAACCATGGCAGCAGCATGTCAAAAGGGCACCTTCTCCGACATTTGCTCCCCCAATCTGATTGCAGCACATACATTCTGAAGTGATCAACAATACGCAGCGGCAGAGTACCATGATAAAATATGTGGTGCTAGCAAAAGCTAAAGTTAGCTCTTTAGCTTGTCGGGAGGAGCTTGTCTGTCTGGCGGAGAAATGATACCTGCCATACCCGACTGTACCCCACCCTGCCCTACGCTACGTTTGGCTTTGAGAACACTACAGCTTCCTGCAGTACAGACTCCAATCCGTACTGCTTCATAGCTTTCCGGGACCTATCCGAGCCCCTCCTATGATATCAGAGTGACCCCATGCGAGGAAATCGACACGCAATTTTGCAATTGGTTCAAAAGTGGCAGCAGCAACGGACTTGGCAATCAACTCCTCGGCATTGCGCCGAATGCCTGCAGTTACCGTGCCTCTGCAAGAAGTCGACGACCTCCTCACGCTGCTCTGCACGAATTCGCTCACGACGGGCACCTTACTTGCTTGCAAACCCGCAGGAGCAGGAGCAGCAGTTGTTGTCGTCTTAGTGTAGTGGCCACGTGGTAGTAGTGGTAGTAGCAATGGCAGTGGTGGAGTGGCGGTAGTAACAGCAGCAGCAGCAGCAGTGGCAGGAGTAGCAACAGCAACTAGCAGTAGCCGTCGTGCGACAGTGACGTGCGCGGAGTCCCGGGGTTTGAAGACCAGAGCAACTGATTCGCAGTACGACCACACCTACTCCTTTTTTACAGTCCGTTCGGCTTTGCAAGAAAGGAAGAGCTCAACAAGCCATACTGCAGCAGACCACCCTGCAGTTGCTACATAAAAGGCATTCTACAACCCGGTTCAGGGAGAGACCCCGGTTTCAGCACGGAAGAGCGAATGGGTGGCCGCAAAGACTGACCAACAGAGATATCATGCACAGTGTTCTCAGATGCGAATATAGCGAGAATGGTAGCAGCAGTGGATACATCAGACGGCAGGAAGGCGTGTTTCCAACTGCCACACGTGTAAACACCCAGGCCACTGACTGATTAGCTACCTGTAAGGCGCGGCATGTCCAATTCACTGATGCGCACTGCCGCACATCAAATTTCGCAGACGCGGATCATCGTCATGTCAATGATTGCACAAACTTCCACACAAGGAAGCTCAAGTGGCAGTGAACATTCCTCTGAACACAGCTAGCTCGTGTATTTTTTCTTTGCGCACTTCGTGCAAACATGTAAGTTCATGACTTCCCGATCAAAAACTGGTGTTATCTACATACCAAGTCCCAAACGCCAGTGAAGGTTAACATGCCGCCCTAGACAAACCTGGAGCCTGGGCCATGATGGCCTACCGGCTGGAGGGAACCCCTTACTTCTACCACGTCTCGTGGCGCGGTATCAACTTAAAGGCTCATTCGACTGGGCACGAACCGCCTGCTTGCGGAATGAGCTGGTTGAGTTGACCTGCCACAGGTAGCTGGAAATGCTTCGAGGTTCTGGGAAGGGGGGCTTGTTCTATCAGCTGTAGATGCGAAACCTCAAACAGGTAGACTCCTTAGACTCACAAAGCCTAGATGCCAAACTCGTAGCACCAAAACCCCAAGCACCAACTGACTCTAGAACAATCTAGATGCAAAAAGATCCACAGCAAATGCCCTAAACACATTTAGATCCTGTCATCGCCTACGACGATGCTCGGGCCTTTCGCATCATTGGCTCCTCAGGAAGACCACCGTCGAAACAACCCATCTCCTGGATGAGTCGATCTGGGTTGGACATAGGGGCCGTCACATTTAGAATAGGTTATTAATAATTCAGACCTCTTTGTATTGCCCGATACCTTGAGGTTTCTTTATGTGTTGGACGAAATGGGGTTTACGAGTTAGGTGTATAGGCCTGCACTGTGATCTGTCGGATCTTGGAATCTCAACTCTTCACACTGCAGCAGGCAAAGCACCCTCCCCTACACCTTGAAAACCCATGGCTTTTATCCCAGTGCTGCTCCAATGCTGACACGGGCAGCATGTTATGGCTGGAGCCTGAATGACAACTTTGTATCACGCAGCTGGGGCCACAGGCTACTTGGGGCCCCCAATACCCAAAGAAACCCTCAAACACTTTTTGCATCAGGATGTGGGCAATCACATCGACCTTCAAACCCTTTTTCAAACCCTAAACCCTGAAACCCCCAAGCAGCTCTCAACTGAAGGCCGTTCGTCCTCGCCAAGAACTGGGTCGATTTCGCGGATACCGGCCTCCGAAGCCGACTCTGGCGGTTTGAGGTTAAGGGGTTTAGAAAGCTTAGGGCTTAGGGGTGAGGGTAGCACTTTTCAGCGACGCCGGGAAACCCGACAAATTGTCTCATAAAGCTTTGCTGCGGAAGGCAACCCTCCTCGTATCCGTTTAAGAAGTGAAGCTCTTGCTGAAAGCTAGGTCACTTGGTCGCACGGGCGCGACCCCCAAAGCCACACGGCGACTCCCGAAATACAGCGTCTCATTCATCTTGCCCAGTGAGCGTGGTCCACACCCCTTCTGACGTGCAGGGCTTGCGTTTCACAGATCACCATTCGACCAGCTCTACCAAGAGGACTCATACAGTTTGTAAAGCCTTGCGTGGCCAATGATACTGTGCTGGACCCTCGCATCACACGTCTGTTCCCCCATGCAGCTGCCCACTAACTTAGTTTCCTTGCATCCTTTCCGCATTGTTCAGCGAGGGAGAGAAACACAATCAGAAGAGAGAAAAAGAGAGCAAAAGAGAGAGAGAGAGACAGAGACCGAGAGAGAGCGAGAGAGAGAGAGAGAGAAAGAGATAAAAAGAGACGGAACGACAAAAAGCCAGCCGAACCAAGGAAGGTCGAAGATTCGCGGGGAAGCACAGCACCGAATGCAACAGTGAGAAAGAGACACTCGCACACATACACGCACATCCCATGCTCCGTTCCAATCCCCCGCATGAGCCCTTGAACATCTCTCCGGATAACATCCCGTTCCAAGAGCTGAGCAGCCGAGAACACACCCTGCCCTCACATCCCATGAACAGAGAGATCCGGAAGACCAACTCCACTTCTTTCTCATTCCTTGCTTCCACCTGTTGCCCTTTGTTTGCTGCCCTTCTTCTGACTCTGGGTGCCTGCGAAAGTGGCATGGGCTTCCGAAATGCCCGAAAACCCTCAAGCATTGTACGTGATATCAAAGCAGCATACAGCCTTTACGACACCCTGCACAACCATTCTGAATGCCCTGCAGTCAGTGACCTCGGATTCTTCTGTCGTGACAGACAGACTAAAGCCAATGTCCATCTCATCGTCGAAGACTGTCGAACTTGGAGGTGGGCTCACCTCGGCCCACCAGTGTATGGCAGAAGTTGCAAGCGGGCGTCATGCTGCAAATACTCATGGGAAGCAGGTGGGTCCTGAAAGCAGTAGTCATAACTTGTATATACTTGCATGGTTTAGGGTTCAGGTTGTAACTGTGAGAGCAAAAGGACTTGATCGCGACATTTCATGAGGGCGATCACTGGCCCTGGGGTCTTGCTGGGCCGTGAACAGTCTTGTCCGGTACAGTAAGCATCCATGCATGGATGGCCTTCCCCGCGGAAGCTCCAAAGTTTTTGTTATGTAGGGACCTTAATAGTAAGATTAGGGTTTGGGGGTATATTCTATTATACTATAATCATAATAAGGAACCCCCACAATAGTACTGGTAATCCTATAGAAGGATCGCATGTTCGGCAGTGAAAGGCTGCTGGAGTCTCTAGGACGTGGTCTTGAGATTGCATGTGGAACTGGTCTGGTGCTCGGCCAGTCGGTTTTCAGTTTGAGCGTACCGCCATGAGAAACCCAAAACCGAGGGCGACTATGAACACACTGATGTGAAAGACGTGTCAATTTCCGTCGACCTTCTACAGTCACATCACGAAGCAGAAGATGATATGTCAAATTGGGCAGGTACCACACTGCAACTGCAGCATTTCGCCACCTCTCCGCTCCGTGGCTAAATAGGGGCACCCAAGAGACAATGAATCATCTCGCAGTCGACACTGGCAGCTTTCCCACCAAGTTACCCCACGCTGCGGCAGCGAACTTGCTTTCCCTGAGCCATTCGAACAGATCTCATCATTCGGCGCGCCTGCAAACAGACAAAAGGCTGCGTTAGGCGGCGACACAGCGGTTCTGCTCGGCGAGAGAATTTGCCGAAACACATATGCGCTTCACTGACACAAGGCTGCAACGAGGCATCTTCGATCTAGGTCCAAAACCAGAACACGAACCTCTGAACAGCATTGTAACCCTTATCCCCAAACCCGAGCCACAGAAAGTTTTGATTGCAAATGCCCCGAGCCAACCAACAATCAAGAACCAGAATCTAAAACCTCGTCTAAGGGGCCTTAATGATTAGAATAGAGTTTGGGGGCAGCGACCCCTCCCTATAGTGTATCCTCAAGAACCCGAAGCCAATCAAAAGCCCCAAAGACCCATGGCAAGTTACGAAATCTTAGCAGCGCTCCAAACGTAAGCTCGGCAATCAAGGTGGCATTGCTTGCTAGGCACCATCGTCGTCGAGGTCCAAGTCCGGGTGCGCAGGCGGCTTAAGATTGGCGAGCATGCTCCAAGACTCGTCTTGTCGACCTTGTAGTGAAAGGACAGGCTTGAGGCTTTGGGTTGGAATGAGATGCACTGGGAGATCGCTTAGTTTGGATGGCGATGAGAAATCTATCATGTCTGTGTATGAAGGACTCGCAACTTGCTGCTAGGCGAGCCTCTCGGCTTTGATAAAGGGACCACAAGATGTGCTGTTCCACCCAGTACTGCTCCAAAAAGTCAGATTGGCATCATCCCTGTTCTCGTCTACTGAGGGTCACTATCCTCACCAGTCATCACTTAGGACCGTATCTAGTCATAATGTGTTTCGCCGTATGGTTTCAACCCTCGATCAAAAAACAAGCCTACTCTGCCGGCTGCATTTGTTGATCACATTCACGATGGTTGCCCACAGCTGCTGCTGCAGCTGCTGCATTACACCCGCGACTGCTAGTAGCAGGGAGGGTAAAACAAAACTTCTATCTTGTCACTGAAAGGTCCGAAGATGCCTTCTGAAACACAGGCTGACACTTTGGCCGGCGCAGTTTCTGCAGTCTGCTGGGGCATGATCTTATGCACCCTTACACTGGAACCCTAAACTTCTTGTGTAAGCGCTGGACATCGACAAAGCTGCATCAACACCATAAGCCTGATTAACAGCAGCTTCCAACTGTACGGCCGCACGAGAGTGCCATTTCTTGGCGCT
This sequence comes from Symbiodinium sp. clade A Y106, assembly GCA_003297005.1. Lineage (NCBI taxonomy): Eukaryota > Dinophyceae > Suessiales > Symbiodiniaceae > Symbiodinium > Symbiodinium sp. clade A. The sequence continues at coordinate 236,793 of BGNK01000484.1, read as the reverse complement.
AGCCGGAACGGGTCAAACGACTAGTCGGAAAGCTTCCACAACTCCCTAACCCCTAAACCCCTGTTCCCAAACCCTAAACTCCAAACCCCAAAATCATAAACCCTAAACCCTGCTCTGCAGTCAGGTCTCCATCTCCTGAAAGGAAGGCATCGGGTCGAGCTGGAGCGGTCAAAGAGCGCCCGATCATCTCGGGGCAGGACCGGCCCTAGTAATGCTGCTCTGATTTGATACTGCTGCATTAGTTCTACTGCTGCTACTACTCTCTACTACTACGACGTCGACGACTACTACTACGACTACTACGTTCTATTGCCGGGCTTGCTTTGGCTTTGCCTGCTAGTAAACCTGAAAGAAGCGTTGAACGGCCATGCGCACCAGCATACATGAATAGGATCTGCGCAGCCAGACTCTAACACCCCTAACCGGTCCCCTCCATGAGGTTCCTACCAAAGCAAAACGGCGGCGAAACACAGAGTCCAGAATTGCTTGGTCTTCTCGATCAGTACATGCCAGTACCACAAGATAGCACAAGCGCCTCCAGCCGTTTCCGTTTCGGGTTTAGGGATTCAGGCGTTCAGGCTTCATGTTCTTCTCGTTGTGATCGTCTGCATGGGCAGTTCGAAGGCAAGCCATTGTTGCAAAGACATTTCACGGCATGGAAGGTGTAAGCAGGACTGCGAGAAGTGCTCAATCTTAGAGAAGTAGGCAGGATGATTTTGTGGTCAATGTTTGGGTACATCAATTTATGAAGCTCGCATACGCCTGCGATCTCAGAGCTGTCTGAGGCTTGTTTGCTGCGGTGGCCACCCTTCAAGTATACTGCCAAGGTTGTACCAACCTGAAATCCGAATCCCTGGCTCCAAATCCTCATTTCCTGGACCCCCAAAGTATGTAGAATAATAACCTTGTTTGGGTTTTGGGCCATTATTTTACCTACTTTTGGGGGTCTAGGTTCATTCCAGGATCCCTACTTCCTACGTCCCCCGCAATCCCTGCGTGATGCAGCGCTCTGCGCCCTCGCGTACGCTCTCTTGCCAAGAGACAGCGCAGTACTCGCCTTGGGGGTCTGGTTTGCTTCTGTACACATTCTTCACGCATGCAGGTTGATGAGACATATTCCGTGTGCTTTGATGACACTCACATTACAGTGGATCCTACAAGTTACAACTCACGTTCGTAGGGACATGATGATGAGGATCACTGTTGCTGTGATCAGCCACTGCTTTGTGGATCTGTTGCTTCAGGGTTTCCATCATCTGTGCTAGCCCTGCAGCACCTCTTGCTTCTGCATCTAGCCTGGCGAACAGGTGGCAGCACTGTGCATACATTGACCCGCTGCAGTTTCACAAGCAAAGGGCCTCAAAGAGGGGGCCCCCGATAACAGGGTCATGTAGGATTGACATGGTCTATGCTAGGGCCTCACACTTTCTGAAGCTTCTTATTATGGGATGGCAGGGGCATGAAGCAGGCCCCAACTTACAGCCTTGTTTGCCATTTCCTAATCGGCGCTCGGCAAGCCGCTCCAGCTCGAAGCCGTTTTGGGGCAGATTTTGGTTATTGAAGCCTAGACATCAATACTACAGTACTCTTAAGTCACAGCTGGTTGCGTTTACTGGCGTCCTGGAGCCCACAATCTCTCAATCCAAAGCTTCTCTTCTTCACCGGTCCTTGCTACAAGGACGCTTGGCCCTTAATTGCGGCATTCGTTAGGTTGCAGGATTTTGGGGTTTGGGGTTGTAGGGCTAAATGCTTTAATTAACGTTTCAGCACTCACAACTGGGGCAAGCCTGGCGAGGTTGCGGGTATAAGGCATTTTTGACGCTCACACTCGGCAACACCAGGTGTAGGGTTTGGGGTCTTTGGGCTGTACGCTCTCGCAACTCGCAATCTGGGTTTTCGGATGTGGGATGCAGGGCTCCGGCATACCAAGACCACACCCAGCTCTGCTTTGAGTGGAGGCGCCTTGAGAATCAGCAGTTGGGTTTTCAGGGCTCAGGTGGTCTAAGGCCGCTCAAACCGGCAGCAAGGCTTTACCCTAAAACCCTATGCTCAGAGCCCAAACTCCTGACACCCCCCAGTCGTCCCTGCCTCTCCATGTAACCCACAATGGGGTAGGTCGAAGCCTCACGCAGAGGAAACGCGGAAAGAAGGATTCAGAGTTTCGGTTCCCGAAAGACTCCCCGCACTTCGGGGTCCGTCCTTAAAACCCAGAACCGAACCACTGAGTGAGCGCAAAAGACGCGCGATCAAGTGATGGAGCAAGCGAACGAGTGAGACTGAAAAGGAAGGCAAAGAGAGATGGAGGATGAGAGGCAAAGAAAAAAAACAAATCGAGACGGAGCAGAAGACACCCTGGCGCAAGAACATTTTCAAATACATACACCCGAATATACAGAGTCAACCGAGCCGCTTTATTCAGCAAGTATAGGGAATAACAGAGACCAAAGCATACCCAAGCAACTACATTACCAGCGGAAGCCGGAACACTCGCAGCGACGAGCATCAGGTTTGCTTTTAAGCTGAGTTGACCCTTTTACATCCGCCAATGTCAGGCACCCAACTAAACCGTGCCAGCCTGTCGGCAAGGTTAGCTGGCGAGCTGAAATCCTTGGCTCGGGAACGAGGAACCCAAAACAGGTCACCTCTTGGTTGAGTTTCTCTTTTTATGTGGGTATGGGATTTAGGTTTTAGGGTTTCAGGGGTTTAGAAGTGTGGGGGTTATGCATGGTTTTGGGGGTTGGGTTTCATTGGGTTCATTGGAAACTTGAGGATACTCTAGTTGGGTAGAAGGGCGCCTTGCCGGCAACGCTTTTCACAACCCTTGGAAAGCCCTTGCAGAGTCACAGAACCTTATAGAAGTCATAGAATTCTTCCCAAGACCTGTATGGAACCTTTGGCAAACCTGCACCAAATCCCGTTGCAGCCCCATGCAGCTCTACTCTTGCCAAGCTTTCTGCGAGCGAGGGGCTTTGAGAGAGGCCAGAGCCTTAGCAGACCATGGATGGCGAAGGCATGCAAGAGGTGATGTCTGCAATCGGCATCGAGGTAACGGTATTATCGTAGAATGTAGCGAACTATAGCTTAAGATAAGAGAATATAGCATGTCCCGATGGCATGCTACACTATTCCCGGACAGTACGGGCAAGTACCATCATATTTCAGGCAAGGCAACTAAGCTGAAGGCCTTGGTGGAATTTTGGTGTCAGATCAAGAACCTTGAGATAACAGCCTGCTTCAAGTAAGGGCTTGCGAGATTGCACTGACCTGCACAACCACTGCAACGCTCTGTCAGCCCGGAAAACCCAAACCTCTAAACCAGAAAACCTCTCAGCCGAAGCTGCTGTGGTAGCAGCCGATCTCCACAGCTTCGCAGTTCGTGTGGGGCATCTGCGCGGCCATCGACGAAAGCCTCGTGAGTTAACTGGACTTCATACTAGCAGGGCTTCAGAGTTTCGGGGTTCTTCGGTTTTATAAGATTTCAAGGCTTCGGGCGTAAGGGTGTGGGTCGACTCAGATGCTCGCACGAGACAGGCAAGGATCACGACATGTCTGCCGAACTGCCAGCGTACATTTGCTCTCACTGCGTCTTGGGCCCTGAGATTGTGCTGACTCCTAGACAGACCACGCAAGGGCAAGTGGCTGAAGCCAACTCGTTTTGATCCTTTTCACAGGGGAACGAACATCTGTCTGATGCCCCGTGAGTACCCCAAACGGCCTCCAACACCGCTGTGACCAGCTTGTTTCTGGCCTCCTGACGGTTTCATCTCTTGCTGTCAGAAGCCGCTTTGATCGAATTTCTTTTGAAAGTTCGAATGCCTGGATGCGGAAGCAAACTTCCAGTAGATAGAATGCCTCCGCCTGATGCGATGAGTCTGGGTTACTCTGCGGACATGTAACAGCCAACGGCGTGTCTTGATTCTGGACGTCTCGGATTGAGCATGCAAGCCGTTACAGCAGCATGCTTTCTGAACGAGTGCTGATAGCTACTATCGTGCGTACGCAGACCCGAAGACCTGGAACTAATGTTAACCTTGAAGCACGGTAACAGTTGTAAAGTGAGAGTGTCAAGACAGTAATTCGGGTTTGACCCGACCTCTAAGAGGATTCTGACTAGGTATCGGTTCATACTTACTTCTTGGCCATTTGGCCCTGACTGTGGCCGTCCTCGCTGCATGGGCATTGCCTCGAAGCATCCCCCCAAGAGCAGTGAACCCTTCTGCAGCTGAAGCGATGCCGCTGAAAGCTTGAAGATGATGCTGCTTCATGTACAGGGGGAGCATCAAGGTTTTTGCTCAGAGTTGTAAGTGGTTCCGTCGGCTGCACGCTGGTTTCGTAGAGTATACTTGGCTCGCAACTGGCTTCTGGGAGCGTTGGGACGAATTTTGACAACCCCTGGGGCGAAACTGAATGACGCAATCGACAAAGAAGGTGGAAAAGGGTGATTTTCAGAAACCCAACCTCGATTTGTTCGGTTAAGTTCTGTTCAAGCTACCAATTGATTGAAACATGCTAATTACTTACTTTCATACAGAGGCCTCAGCCATGCGATGACTTTAAACCCCGAAGCTCCGCAGCCGAATCGTCTGTTTCAATCCTCATCCTTGCAGGCGGCGAAGTGCGCAAATAGCATGCCGACCTTTTCGGGGAACTCGGGTTGGAGCTGCAATGAAGGGCTGGTGGCGGCTGGTGTTCTAGTTCAGGCAAATCGGATTGCAGACTGGGAGAATCGTGCAAAGACGCGATAAATTATGGGGAAGGGTGCCAGGGTTTAGGAGTCATTAGGCTAAGCCAGCTAAGAATTTGCTTCCGAGGACCTTGGGTTTGGGATGTGCTGCTTCTACACAGCTCATCTTTTGTTGTTGAAGCTCGCGCTTCATTGGTACATCCAGCACGACTAATCAGTGACTAATCAATTTCGATGTACATTGGGTACAGATGTTTCTGGCTCACGCATAAGAGACAAAAGCCTTAGCTCAATGAAGCAGCATCCGCGGACCTCTTGTAAATCTATTCCCGCTAAAACCCTGTTTCAGCTGCCACCGATCTGCTGCCGTCGTGTCGTTTACATGCAGCACTTAAACCGAATATGCAGCGAAACACCCCCTTAAAGCCCCTAAAGCCCCTTAAAGCTTCCTTGAAACCCCCCTCCATGCTCCTGTCTCAGGCTCAAGCAGGCACCACGCGCGTGACTTCCCCATGAAGGATCATCTGCCCCGATGCCTCGCCCAGCAGGACACGTGTGCCAAGACCGAAGGGCAATTCAAGGTTTAGGGTTTAGGGTTTAGGGCCATTCTGGTAGGGGCCGTAGGGGCTCGGGCCGTCTTCTGGGTAATGGAAGAGAAGGTGCACATCGGCTTCTTGGTTTTCTGAACATCAAACAAAGTGAGCAAAGTACCGATCGACGACATTCCACATAGAGAAGGCACAGAATTGTGCGACTCCAAAATGCTGCTGGCTCATTGCGAAGCTTCGTAACATTTCGTAACATTGGCAGTTGAAGACTGCTGCAGGCTCTTCTCAGGCATGCCTTCCGTTCCCAAGGCTTTGGAATCAGTTCGCCAGTGTAGACTGTAATATAGGGGCCTGAATAATTAGAATAGGGTTTGGGGGTATATTAATCCCTTCCCCCTAATATTAAAGCGCTCCCCCCCTAATATAAAAACTGATTTCCGGGGATTTGGTTTGTATATTAGGGGGGTTTCGGTGCATCCGGGTATGAGTCGGATTGACAGCAATTCGTCAGTACAGTCAGACAGGTCACCAGCGAGAGATTCCTGCGCAGCCGTTCCGGCTGTAGACCAGACAGTCAGAAACCCTAAAGCTCTGGTCTCTTCGGTTTCATTAATTAGTACTGCTGTAGTCTTTGGCTCTATTAAAACTAATACAATCCTAGGCCCCCCCCCCTAATGTTTCTAATTAACTTTCAATTGTGGGCCCGAAAACGCAAAATTCCGGGGGCCGGAATTTTTTATATTAGGGGGAGCTTGAATATTAGGGGGAAGGGATTACACTATCATTATAGTAAGGAACCCCCAAAACAGCAGAGGTAATTATTGAGGCCACAAGAGTAGACACCCCATTGTTGCTTCTAGTCCAGACACATCCGCCCCCGCCGAGCTCGCCTCATCAAACTCGCATTTCTGGCCATCCAACCCAGCCTGAACAGCTGATCTTTTAATAATATTATTACTATTCTTACTATTATTACGGCAGCCGTAGGCCAACGGCCCCTACGCGTGCATGTGAGTGAGCACCTCTGTGAACTTATGCGAGTCTCTGCGTCTGTTTGTGCGTGCGCATGCTCTCAGGCATCCTATGCGGATGGATGATGTCTTTGTGTAATAAGCCTGTGAATGCATGCACGTATACTTGCGATGTACACACGCCCACACATAAAAAGAGGCACATTGCGGCTGGGAAGAGCAAGAGATTAAACGAAGCCATACCCTAGTGTGGCCTCATCAAAGGCCTCTCGCAGACGCGCCGCAAAAGCGGCGACGGCCATTTTCACCTCCTTCCAGGATGACCAAACGAGATAGCAAGGCTTTACGCACGGTGGAGCTAGAGGATTAAGACGACGGGGTTTCGATTGCAATCAAGTTAGATGGTAGAAAAAACGCTACTAATGTTGGAAAGATTTTTGGAAAACATAAGAATATTCAGAACAGTTTTCGAAATATTCCAAACAATATGAAGAATATTCAAACAATATTCAGAACAATTTTCGAAATATTCCAAAATATAAAGAATGTTTGAAAGAATATTCAGTAGAAAAAACAATATTTGTGATTTTGGGCTTCATTTTGAACCATGACCACCACCGGCCTTCTAAAAACACTCAAGCTAGGCGCACCTCCTCAAATGCATCCAGTGTCGAAAAGACCATTGCTCATAGGCACTACCGAACAACTTACTTCTATTAGTCTGCCGCACTCCGCAAACGCTCAGCTCTAATCGCTGGGGCGACAAGGAAGCCTCTCTGATCCCAGGCCTTCTCGAGGACGGGCGGCTGGTTTGGCCAGGTGGTTGTTTCGGCTGCGCTTCCCTTATTCTTGCTGCTTAGGAGCTTGGGCTTAGCGGCTCTAGTCGCTATTCCCAGGCTTCATAAGCAGTGTAACGAAGCTCCTCATGCATGCTTTGGACGGGGCTTATCCAAACTTGAGTCTGCAGTAGAAGTCTTGCGGGTTTCATGCTGGAAGGCTGTGGCAATCCTGACAGAACTCTGCGAGACTAGCAGCGAGAGATGGAGAACCTTGCAACCTCCTGAGTCATACTGGTAACAACCAAGTTGTATGAAGATCTGACCATGCTACAGCACCACTTGTAAAGGCTTGTGTCATTTATGAGAACCCTTACGAGCTAAGAGCCTAACGTTAGCTTCCTCGAGGCTTCCGCTGGCATAAGCAAGACAAAACTGCATGTGCTGGACCCTTCGCACACGCTTGAGCCGGATGTTATATGATCGGGTCTTAGACGGCGTAGGGCTTGCAGGGACTGCAAAGGGTTCACCTTTAGCCGGTATGGTGTATGGTGTGCCTTCTCTGTAGTAGAGTTCTCACAGAGCCGGGTTTGGAATCAGGACCTACAGAAAAGCAGGTTGTGGCAGTTTGAGGTGGTTCAAATCTCGTGATCGCCGCCGCATGTCCTCGCCGAGTTCGGGGAACCAGAATCCCTGCGTTGAAGGAATTCAAACGTTCCCTCATGTAGTTACAGTACAATATAACCCAAAAATACCCGAAACCAAACCCTATTCACACTCTTAATGCACCTATAATTTCAAATGCCTGTAGACCTTCGCAAACAGCAGGGTGCAGGCAAACACTCGAATTGACCAACAGCACAGCCCTCCAAAAGAAACACCTGTGAAGGTTCAGGTGTCAGTCTGGGGCAAACACGACCAACAAAAACTTGCGCATTCAGTTCCCGTGCCTATCTCCACTTACATGGAGCTTTCAACTCAGAGCACTTCGTGTATTGCAGCATCGACTTATCCAAAAGATGGGGTGGGCAGGGTGTTCGGAAGATCGTTGTCAATACGTGAGCAATGTTGTAATGTCCTACACATGCATCCACATCGACGGCACGATCCACATTCCCATGCAAAGCTTCTGAGTCCTTGATGCATAACTGGCTAAGATGCGAAGCATGAAACTTGAGCTAGAAAAGTGGGTCATGAAGCCCTATAAACCCAAACGAGACTTCAACAAGAAACGCAGATCTTTAATACCTTTTGCGCATCTGCAGGTCGCCAGTTCAGTGGTAATCTCAACCGCTCAAAGGCACGGCGCCTCACCCAGAAAGGTTCCTATAAGGGGTTGCGATAAGATCTACCAATCCACCAAGAGTCTACTATAATCAAGGGGTGCCATAAGGGGGAATAAGGAGTACTGCACTCGGTCTTCCACGTTTCTTGCCATGGCAGCTTGACCAAGGCGCCTTGAATTTCACAGCTAGCTTTAAGGGCAGTCTTGACACGGAAACTACAGCAGCTACGTACTCAACCACCCTTGCAGTCTTCAGCAATATCAAGCCCTGAGCCTTACCTAGACCCCCAAAAGTAGGTAAAATAATGGCCCAAAACCTATAAAAGGCTATTATTCTACATACTTTTGAGGTCCAGGTACAGACCCTATAAACCTCTTCCCTCAACCCACAAGGCCCTGTAACAACCGCCTCATTGGATCCCCGCTGCCCATATGGCAGCCCTTAATTATCGTAGCCCTTATTGTAGCCCCTTATCGTACCCCTTGTATAGCAACCCTTATGTCCCATAGACCCTTATAGAAGTAGCCCCTATGGTAACCACCTATGGTACCCCGTCCCGTGCACCCCTTAATTACAGCAGACCTTGTACTGTACTACATTTTTATAGTACCCGTTACAATGGCCCTTATGTGCGGGCTCTGGTTCTTTAGAGCTCATAGCATCCCTTATAGTACCCCTTTTGCAACAGGCAAGCCCTAAACCCTAAAACCTGAATCCTACACTCTAACCCTAAACTCTAAACCCTAACCCTTATGTCTCATGGGCTCTGGTTCTTTACAGTTCCGCAGATGATGGCGCTGACCTCGTTCGAGCTCGATCTTCGAGCCCCTGGATGAGAAGCTAACGACTGATATCGAGGCCTCATTTTCTGCCTTTAGGGGTTCAGGTTTAGGTTTAGGGTTTAGGGTTCAGTTTTAGGGGTTTGGGGTATATCGAGGCATCGATGGGTTTAGGGATGCAGAGTTGGGAGCCCCATGAGAGGCTTCGCCGGGCGTCGGGGTAAAGGGAGCGAAGGGTTGAGGGTCCTTGATCGTCTGATCGGACTTGGGTTTAGGCCCTAGGGACGTTTCTAGACATGTATGTGTATATGTATAGATAAATCGGGCAAAGACGGATGAGCAACAAACTGAAAACTATATGCAGAACGACAGTCATATTTGAGATTATCTATCTAAGCTGTCTATGAATGCATATATCTACATCTCTCTCTCTCTCTGTCTCTATCTATCTATCGAACTATCTCTATGTATGTACGGGATATACAGATATACATGTGTGTGTTTACATGCATGTACAACTTTAGTGCTTTAAACTTTGGAGACACTATGGCAAAACACGTGCATGTATGTGTATGTACGTATGTATGTATGTATATGTATATGTATATGTATATGTACATGTATATGTATATCTATATCTATATGTATATGTATACGTATGTGTATTTGTATGTGTATGTGTACATGTAAATGTATATGTAAATGTATATGTGTATATATATATATACATGCATGTGTTGTATACATATATGTAGAGTTATATGTACATTTCTGTAGGTCTGTATGTGTGCATATGTGTGTGTGTATGCTTTATATAAGTACGCATGTACGGACGGAATCTTGTAGGAACTGAAGTTCAGGCCCCATATCAGTTCATGCAAGGAGTCAGCTAGACCTGATTCGGGCTTTGCATGAAACACAAAGCCGACACTCCTGCCAGGTGCTTCATACGAGGGGAGCATACTTGGAGTTGAGGGTCAACAGCATGACCGAGAAACTCTTCTGAACGCGCGGTGCTTGAGCTTCGTCGCTATGCTGTGCATTACCAACTATATGTCGGAGGCAGGGCTGTAGAACCTGTGGTGGTTGAGCTTTGTCCCAATCGGTGCGAGAGGACAGCTAGGCAAGGATCGTGCCCATCAAGCCCTAACACCCCCCAACAAAAGTCTGAACCTGCCATAGTTCAACCTAGAAAACCTTCAGAGAGCTCGGGTACAAGTAGGAGTTGAAGCCTCGGGGTGGCATGTATGACTCGGGCTTCTGAAATTCCTGCATCTTCCCGCTTGGGCCGAAGATGGGAGCCCTTCTGCCAGGTTTGCTGGAAGGAAGGCAAAGGGGAGGCTTTGAGACGCATAAAGCTATCGAGGCATTTGAGCAGATGAAGAGCAAAAGTCTCTTCCCATGGCTCAACTGGCCCGAGGTCAACAACATGACGATATGTCAGCATGCTTGAGGATGGTTGCCTCCCCTTGTGCTCAAAGACTCGGAGAAGCACGAACCCAGGCCTTAAGCCTTAAGCATCCTGGGCGATTTGAGGCACGGGAAGTCCGCCCTCATCGGGGCCGAGCTTCAGGTGATGGACGACGCCTTATCTTGCAAGGTACCACAGGTCTCAGCTTACGGCTTGTGCCTACTTTGGAAGCTGGGATTTTGGATTATGGGGTGCAGGGCTTTGTGCCTGCACTATCGACCGCGATACTTGCGCAAGACTTAGTCAACGACAGAAGCCGGTTTGCTTTCTGTTGGAGAACTTATTGCTGGGCAAGTACAATCCCTTCCTTCCTGATCTCAGTCGCTGGATGGAATGTCCGAGCCCTGCCAGTAACCAAAGACCCGGTCACACCCTACCTCTCCGTGAAGCACGTTAAGCTGCAGCGCTCAAAGGTGCACACAGCGCCCCGCCTTTTGGTCCGGGTTCACGGCTTCGCTTTTGCCCTCTTGCAGGCCGGTGAGCCAAGTGCGCTGGATGGAACTGATGGATATCCTTCAGCTCCGACGAAACCGAGCTGCTGTCCCCGCCCGCTGCAGGACAGCCCCAGGTCACCACCCTCCCGTCTCTGCGCAGAGCTGCGAAAGCGAAGGAGGTGCTGCGGATCAGGAGGACATCCCGAAGCTGCTCCTGGTATCCAAGAGCCAGGCAAGAAGAGAGGAAGAAGGAAAGGAATCAATACATACATACATACATACATACATATATATATATATATATATATATATATATTAATATACATGTATATTAATATACATATAGCTATATCTAACTATATATAACTATGTATAACTATGTATATATATATTATATATATATGTGCAAAAAGCTGCCCTCTCCTGCACGGCACTGCTGTCGCCGCCGCAAGAGGGATCTCCCCAGGTGACGACGGAGCCCCCGACCAGAAGAGCGGCAAAGGCTGCACAGGTGGACTCGATCCGCTCGACGGACTTCAGCTCCGCCTGGGTCGTTTTGCGCCGCAGTAGGTACGGATCGATCTCGGTCTATGCCCTTGCCTCTTTATCCAGGCCTCTGTCTCTCTCTCTCTCTCTCTCTGTCTCTCTCTCTCTCTCTCCCACACCCCGGGCATACCTGGACGGCTTGGCTGTTCCCTCCAGCAGATGCATCTCCCCAGGTGACGACGGATCCATCACCGAGGATGACAGCAAAGGCATCCGCTGTGGCCTCCGTTGCGACATTCCAGAGTGTGAAGCCCTGATACGCAGGCCTCAAAATCCCAGAAGCAGCAAGTGCGGAAGCAGATGATGAGGATGACGGGGATGGTAAGAATGATGGTGATGGTAATTTCGCAGAAGATGGCCAGAATATACGAATTGAGTGAGACCGTCTAATCGGCTAGGGGTGGTACATGTCGGGGCTGCAGCTAGATGTGATGGTTGCTATGAAGGCTGCAGAAAGGACGATGGTCCGACGATGGTGTTGCAGGAGCTGTTGCTGCTGTTGATGTTCATGATGATATGCTGAATGTTGCGCGACAACATGACCCTTCTTGTGTCACTCGCACTCGACGGATCAGGCGAGGTCTCCGCTGAAAGGTCCTCTACATCTCAAGCACATTGGCTTGCTCACTTACGAACACATCAGCGACTCCAAGGAGATCACATACATCCATGTCCACACCTCTGCAGTTCCTAAAGCCCGCACACAAGTCTCCAAATGCTCCAAGGTATCTGGGCACCCAAAAACTGGGCCCTAGCTCTTAACCGCCAGCATCCCGGATCCACTTCCATTGCACCTGACTTGTATGCAGCTCGCCATCTGAAGTAGAAAGGCCAGTAGAAAAGCCACTTCACCAGTTGCCACCTAGGGCTGTCCAGCACAGTCACTAGAGCAGTTCTGCCAGCTACAGCCACAGCTTGGCCTTGATTGAGAGAACTTCCATGGGTGCCTTTGCTGATCAGTCATCCCCTGCTGGCTCCACTGAGTTTTGGGTTTAGGGTTTTAGGGTTTAGGGCTTAATCTCAGGGTTCTTGCAGCTTCGGCCGATGTCTGCATGTAATTGCCTATCAGGCAGGGCGCATTTGCCATCACCTGGCCGTCATCGGCGTCGTGTGTGTTGGCCAAGCCAGGCCAAGTCTGCCGCTATGCCCCTCCAGACCCCAGCTGCTGTGGATTCAAACCAGTGTTCCTTCAATACAGCAAACTGCTCTATGTTGCCACTCGTCACTATGAGGTCGTGTGCACTGTAGCTGTCCAGGCTATTGTCATCGCCCGGAGTCTTCCAGGTACCACTTCAGCTTACAAGCAGCTAGCCAGCTCGCGGTCCAACGCCGGCCATGGCGACTACCTAATATACTAGGTTCTCGAGGTTTGCGGCCGTCTGGTATTCTGATATGAGGGGATATACCCTCGGCAAGGTGTTGGCATTTTCAACGAGGGGATAACCTTCAGCCAAGAATGTACTCTCCAGCCCCTCACCGCAGGAGGGAGCCAAAATGAAGGGGGAATATACCCCCACAACCCATGACATCATCCAAGGCAGCATCATCCACCCATACAAAGCGGATCATACCAATGCATAACGCAGCACCAGCACCCAGGGCAGCAGACATCGCATGGGGATGACATCAAGCAAAATTCCACAAGAATCATCATCAGACATCAGCAACCTCACAAGGTTACAAGGTTACACGAAGTGTTACGAGGTATCATGGCTTTCCAGCAAACAACTTCATCAGGTCCAAATTACTGCGGGGTGCTAGTTACGAGAGAGAGAGAGAGAGCGAACCTATCTTTTGTTGATCCGTTGAGCCGACATGGTTCCAGAGCGTGAACCCTTTCTACAAGCTCAGAAACTGCTCTTCGACCTGAGAACAGTCACCACCGGAATCTGATTCACCGCAGGAAACGACTGTGCCGTTTGTCAGTATGGCCACAAACGCGTGATAGCCGGCCTTCAGGTGTTGTACATTCCGGAGCTTATGCTGGACCGCGGAGCTTTCACCGCCGAAAGCGGAATGGCCCCATGTTATGACAGATCTATCTTCCAGGAGTGCGGCAAAGGCCTTGTCTGCCCCATGAACCTGCTGCACCTTCTTAAGCTGATGTTGGACTGCAGAGCTGTCACCACCCATGTCTGCGATGCCCCACGTCACAAGAGATCCATCTTCCAGCATTGCAGCAAAGGCGCCGCCGCAGGACCAAAGCTTCCGCACACCTTTCAGCTGATCTCGGACAGTGGAATAGTCGGCCCCCGCAAACTCTGAACCCCACGTGGTGATAGATCCGTCTTGCTTCAGCGCCGCAAAAGCACCGTTTGTTCCCTCAACCTGCTTCACTTTCCTGAGCTGATCCTGGACATCATCACTGTCGCCACCCTCATCCGAATGGCCCCAAGTCACGACAGATCCGTCTGCAAGAATTGCAGCGAATGCTTCTGTCTAGGTCCAGACTCAACTTGCTTTACGTTCCGGAGACGAGCTTGGACACCACTGCTGTCACCTCCAGCATATGGACTGCCCCATGTCACAACTGACCCATCTTCGAGGATGGCCGCAAATGCTTGAGGTGTGGCCCGGAGCTGCTTCACATGCTTCAGCTCTTGGACGTTGGCAGTCACCCCCCACATCACCCCAGGTCACAACTGATCCGTCTGCCAACAAGGCAGCGAATGCTCCGTATGCGCCCAAGACGTGCTTGACGGTCTTGAGCTGATGTTGGACTGCAGAGCTGTCACCACCCATCTCTGAGCTGCCCCATGTCACAACAGATCCATCTTCCAGCACTGCGGCAAAAGCACCGTTCGTCGCTGCGATCTGCTGGACACCTCTGAGATTGCCCTGGACTGCAGAACTGTTCCCGCCTTCAGCCGGTTTGCCCCATGTGACCACCCTATCTCCTCCGCAGATGCACAAGGCAAAAGCCGCCGCAGATGCAGAAAAAAAATCGGCTCGACTGCAAGAGCTGTAACATGGTCTCCATCTTCCAGCCCAGCAGCTTGCAGAGATTCGGTGGCATCAGACAAGACAACACCACTGGCAGTCACTAACTTCACAAAGCCTTGCCCGAAAGCTTCTTGGGCAAGAGTCCTCAAATCTCCCACGTTGGAAGACTCAGGAATCGAGAGCCGCTCACCGCGACCGCTTGGGAAAGCAACATGGATCTGCCTCATTGAAGCAAAGCGAAAACTGTTTGAGCCGAACCCGCTTGAGCCGTAGCCATTGCCCTTCAACTGCCAAGCATTGGTGGTGGTGAGAAGTCGAACATATGGGGGGTGACTTCCTTACCGACGATGACAGCTCGCGGCAGTCATGGCGATGATTCTGCAGCTGCTGCTGGTGGCCATGCCGATGAATGCGGTCCTGATGTTCGTGACAATAGGAAAGACTAATCATGGACATTCAGCAAACCGCTGTCAGAGCAAAAATCCAAGCATGACACCTTCTAGCACAATGCCTGTAATTGCTGCTCCTACTTTCAGCCAAGGGCCTGCACGAGCTGCACATCGCGCAACTGCGACTGGACATCGGCCGAGTCTCCCCCAAAGCGAGCATGACCCCACGTTACAACCTTGGAAAGTGCTGGGCAGGTGGAAGTTTGTATGAGCTGAGGAGGATGATTACGAATATGGTGATGGTGATGATAGCAGTGGCGAGAGTCAACAGCTGCTCCGCTCATGAAAAACAAAGGTTATGATGGCAGCAACGCTCAAGGTGATGATGCGGTAATCGAAGTAAGGACAACGATGGCCACGATGAGAACGATGGTGTTGTGCAAGATGTTCATGGTTTCTGCTGCACGGCAATATTCGGGTTGAAGACTGGCTCCAAAGGGATGCGGAGACTGTCGGCTCCGCGGAGCGTGGACAGTCTCTCCACCTTTCCTTCCAATTTGCACCATATTGAAACTCTCCTCCCGGCTCTATCAATTTCTACCGAGGCAACCGTCCCATCGCTTCTCAGCGCCGCAAAGGCTGCAGCAGAGGCTTGCAGATGCCAAACATCGTGGAGCCGCTCCTGCCACTCTCTAAACCACAAAAAACCAAAATTAAAAAGCCATTGTATGCCAGCAATGACAAACAAGATCCACCAACAGTGTTTCTACTTGTTGGCCAGTCGATACCAAGACAGTGCTAGACTGCAGGACTTCTACTCGTTGTAATGACCTTCGCTGCGTCCACCAATCGAGCCTACCATAAGCTCATGCCGCACAGCTACGGTACTACAGGGTTTCAGGGATGTGGTACTGACAGGAAGATGCCCTCGTCAAACAAATATGCATATCGCAACTGCTGCTGTACATGCGTGATGCTGACCAACACATGGTCGCGCGGGCGTCGCTGTGCTGGACTGCGCAAACCCACCCTGCACTCACTTCTTTGCTGGAGTGGCACCTGCACATGTTCGCTGTCTCCACCGTAGTCTGCATCGCCCCACGTCACCACAGAGCCAGACGACAGAGCGGCAGCAAAGGCTCGCTCGGTAGCCTTCATCTGCGTCGCCTTCTCTGAAAGCTCCTTGTATGGACATAAAGGATCACGCGGTAACTCTGGGACAGATTTACGCTCTCGCAACTTGGACACAACCAGACGAGGTCTCGGTTCGCAGTCGGTTAACAGTGGGAAGCATGGCTCACAGCATGCACGGTCATCTGCTTGCAGCTCTGGGGACAGGTTTAGGAAGCTTACGGAGGGCTGAAGTGCCAACCCTCCACTTCTCCCATGCATGGCAGTCGGTGCGGCTGCTTGGATGTCCTGGCCTTCTGCAAAATCAAGCCCAACTCGTTGCGACCCCAACCTAAGCTCTTGCAACATGTGCTCGATGTACCGGTTCGTAGTGTGATTTGGGCGAGGGACTGTTGCAACGATATATCTACATGGCAAAGAAATTCTATGCCGAATGCTGGCAACCTCCACCCAGATTGTGCACTCGCCCAAAGCCCGCAGAGGCGCTGCCCGCTCGCAGGTCTAAAATAGCCTAAATCATAAATATATGAAGCCCCCTTACATAAGGTACATTCCCTAATCAAAGGCTATACATCATGCTACCAAGTGGCTAAGTACAGTCCCATCAGCTAGGCGCGCTGCCATCGAATGAGCGGTGGCCTCCAGGTCCTGTTACAGCATGCCTCAAGGGCCCGATCCAAAGTAACTCCGATGACGATGGAAGCTGCAGTCGTCCTTCCTAATGTAGAAAGCTGATGAAGAAACCTTGGGTCCTCATTCGGGTTCCTTGTATGAATCCGAATATTTCCCAATATTTTGGCGGGCTATAGGGCCAGGGTTTCTGTATCAGGTTCCTACATTACGAAGGCTAGCAAGTTTGTCTGAATCTATCTGCTCAGTGCAGCTCTTTGCAGCCGTGCGCGAGGTCCAGGAAATGTGTCAAACCCTCTAGTTTGAGTGCACAAGACCAAACCACCACCACCGCAGTCATTATCATGAAGCATATGCGAGTTAGGACAACCAAATATGACAAGGATTGAAAAGCATGCATGCAGCAGCCCGGCTACAAGCTGCGAGCCTGGGACGGGCCTCGCAGTGAGTCTCTTCTAGACTCTAGGTGATCCTATAGAGCATGAGTCCTAAATCCAAGCCCAGACCTAAGTTCTAACCCCCCAAATCCCAACACACAAAAATCCCAAACCCGCATGTAAATCGAGGCAAGACCCTCGATCCCCAACTCATCCTATAGATCCTAAAGTCCGGATTTTCAGGTTCTCCTGAAGATCCCTGAGCCGGCTTCGGAATCCCAAGGCTTCCAGCTCCTCTCGCATGTAGGCGCCTCAGCTGCGGGTTTAAGCTTCAGGGTTGCTTCAGCCCACTCTCCCGGGGCTCCAAACAGCCCGAAACAGACCTGCTTTACAGACTTTGGTGACCCCAGTGTAGGTGCTACTTGTGTGCTTAGATCCGGAGAATCTTGTTAAGGCGCTTATGTACTTACGACGGCAAAAAGGCAAGAGTGGCATTTACTAAACATCACCGTTTTTGCGTTCTGAAGCTGCTTGACAAGAACCCCTCTAAATCTCCTGTAGCAGCTCGAATCCTGCAGAAACTGTTTCTCGGCACCAAGCAATAAGTGAGCGAAGCCTAATAGAACCAATGACACAAAGAATTAAAACCAACTAAAGTCCGGCACACCCTAACAAAAACCCTGAAAGACCCCATACTAAACCCAAACCCAGGGCACCCCAAAGCACGGTGGAGCCATCCTCAATCTTGGCCGCAAAGGCACCGCCAGTGGCTAAAATCTCCTTCATGTAGAACAGATGCTTCAAGACAGAAAGTTTGGGGGTTCTGCTTGCTTCGCATGATAGGCCCACAGTCTTTAGCATATTTCAGTATACTCTTGTAGGCTTCGAGTAGAATTGACACACACACACACCTTGGCGTATTCGTCATGTACCGAAACCACTGCACCCTGAACCACCCAGTGTCCTTGACGTTCTGAACGTCCGGCTGCAAGCAGGGCCCCTGAGAATCAGCGCTTTTTCCAAACGGCTCCCAAGCAGCTGTCGTTCGGGTGATGAGGCGAGCACCGCAAAGTGAGTTGTAGAGCATGCGCATTCGCTGTCTGACTACCTTCCTGTATTTATGTGTGTTTGTGTATTTTTTCAACTCCTACAAATCTGCATGTATGTACATATGTATGTATGCATACATTCATACATGCATACATACATATATATACATATGTTTACATACACATAAACAATATACAAAGAACCTAATACATTTACATATACATCTGCAGAAAACACATATACACATGGGTGCACATGTTTGCACATGCCCATGTAAGCGAACAGGCATATGTATATGTACATGAATGCTTGGCTGATTAAGTATAAAAATGCGCACGCGCACACACACACACACATATGCATGTGTAAATGTATGTAACTACCTATATCTATATTAGCCTATACTATCTCTACAAAGAAAAGTATATGTTTGTGTCTAAGCCCACCTCGATCCATTGGGGCGAGCCCCAGGTCAGCACGGAGCCATCTGTCCGCAAAGCAGCAAATGCCTCTGCTGCACCTCAGAGAATGCCAGGACTCGTGGAGATCGTCTCGAATTTTGCAGGATCACGCCAGTTGCTGCAAGCGCTATATAGGAGCACCCTAACTGGGATGATCCCATTTCGCTGCTCTGAACAGATACCCTGTATCACTTGAGCATCTCGGCAGCTTGCCATTCATGTGTTTGGGGCCCCTGAAGACTTTGACCCCTGCATCCCAACTCGGACGACAAATCTCGAAAACCAAATCCCTCAACCCAGCTGGCCTTTAATTGGAGCTTCTATTCAGTGGGGAGATTACAACATTATGATACGGGTTGGAAGATACGAGCGTAGGGTGGCGTATAGTATGATGTGCAGCTCAAGGAATGTGGCAGCCGTGGCACCTTCCACCTTGTCCACGTTTCTCAACTGTTCCGGAGTGGAAGCCTCTTCTCCACCCAGGTAGCCCCATGTGAGCACAGTTCCTTGGGATTTGAAGCCTAAGCGGTTTATCCCGAAAACCTACATCATGCAAACCTAAACCCTTATACTCTCTAAACCCTACTACAGCTCAAAAACCCCAAACCCCTTGACCTGAAGATCTGACTGATGGCCTGGGCCGCATTTTCTTCGGATTAAATTGGGATTGATTTTGCCTAAAGCTAGCGAAGCAGGAATCTGAGCCTGAGCTCAACACTTACAACTCAATCGATGTCAACAACCTAACACAGGCGCCTCAAGAATCAGAGCAAGGTCTTGGGGTATATTATGGTTTAAGGAACCCTAAAGATTGATCTGGGTTATTAATTATTCAGGCTTCGATACCACTTGAATGATTGTGGATCTTGGGAAGACCCCCAAAGCCCACAGCCCTCTATAGAACTGAATCTCACTATAAACCCTAAGCCCGAGCGAGTGTGCGAGTGGAAATAGGGTGTAAGAAATGCCGCGACTCCGTTCACTCGGACCAGTGCAAAGGCGCGCGAGCTCGAGTACAAAGCGGCCTGGCAGCAATTAAGGGGTATAGGGCATGTTTAGAGCTAAGGCCGACCGTACGTCACCTCTTTTGTCATGAAAACAAGAGTAATGATCACTGAGTATCTGTTCATCAGGTATTCTGTTGCTGCTCCTCTCTCCTAGCCGAGTAGCGGCTGCGTGCACGTATCTAGGTTCGCACTCGTTGACATCTGACCATATTAGAGTGAAAATCCGCTGCGGTGGGGCATATCTGCTTTCTGGATGTCGAAGGCTCGGCTATGATGCGCGACTTGTTGTGTGCCTTGCGAGCAATCACCGTCAAAATGTCGCCGTCCTGGAGATGCAAAGGTCGCAAATCCCCAAAATACAGCTAGTTGACTCGAAAGGCTTCACATGGGTTTCCTAGCTACGCGCAGCCGATGTCCTCGAGTTCATATGTTGCAATAATATACGTCTTGAGCCTGCCCTGGCCCCAAGCAGCGTTGAGGGCTTCGGGTATCATTCTTTAGAGGGTACTATACGGGTTCCTTTAAGGGATCTATAGGCACCGTTGGGCTCTGTCCTGAACGCCGGCAGAAAACAGGGTATCCGAGCACTTCAAGGGAGAGCCTTGCAGTTCGAACTTCAGCTCTAATGAAACATCAATACAACAATGTCTTATATCATGCTATACTATATTATTATAGATATAAGATATAATCTGTATAATATTGCATCAATCCCACGGGTTAGGGAGGGCGTCCAAGGACCCTAAGCCGCTGACACCTGCGCGCTTTACAGGGACATCAGCTTCTGAAGTTCTGTGTCCAGGTGCATTGTTGGGCTCCCGGGTTTCTTTGGCCTCCGACAATGCTAGGACGTCGGTTAGCAAGCCGCGCCAGAGGCTCTAAAGGTTACGAGGACTTGGAGTCTGAAAATTTTGGGGGGTTCATTGCTCAGGCTCTCTCCTGATGTGTAATGTATTTTTCCCTCTCGCATGGCTGGCAACTATGTCCACTGGCGAGGAAGTGGGGCTTGGGCTTTGGGTAGCAAAGCAGCGGCCAGGTCAAAACGCTGGTCGTGTGCAATGCTTGCTGCCACCCCCAGGCGTCATCCTCATTTCGATAATACAGGCAGGCCGTTACGGCACGGGCCCAAACGGGGTGAGTCGGTGTGGTCTGCGAGCTTCGAGGGTTTGGGGTTGGCGGCTTCTTAAAAAGTTACGGGGCCCAGAGGGGCCTCCACTAGTTCTGTAAAGATCGTAACACGTCATAAACTGCAAAAGGGCGTGGCGCGTAAGGATTTCAGGTGAAGGCCCACACTCTGCAGGCAGATGGAGAGGGTGTCCAAATAGCTCTCTTCTCTTCGGGTTCTCATTGTGGGAGTAAATGTACTCTTCCGGCGGTACCAATATCACCCTAGAAGCCCGACCGTAACTCCCAAATCAGACTTTTAAACTCAGTTCGAACTTGCAGACCCTGTCTACCTAACACCCAAAAGCTCAGTCCAAGCTGTTTATCAACTACAGCTACAGTACACTCAATAAGACCTGGACCTAAACTCTCAACCTGATGTCTCAAGCATACAGCAGATCTAGGGCTAATCGCGGCTTCAACGTCTAAGCTGCACCAGGAGCTGCAGGAAGGAAAAGAAACAAGGCAGTGGATGTAGGTGTTGCTCCAGAGTTTTTTTTTTTAACCCTCGTGTCTTTGCTCCAGAGTTTGGGGCTTAGGGTGTGAGGCTTGGGGTTTGGGAGTTTGACTTCGAAACGATCAGGGAAAGAACTGGCAACCAAGCATCCCATAGAGCAGATCAGCCAGCGGATTCCAACTCCTGGGCTTTGACCGAGAGCTTAGGATGTAAGGTTGAGGGTTCAGGGTGTAGGGCCAGTGTAGGGCTTCGGGACACAGAAACGATGGCAAACGCGATGGTCATCAGCATGGGGCTCTTATCCTTTGATGACTTTGGGGCTTGGTGACTGGTGCGGCGACCGCTGTTTGCATGGAGGGGGTGCTGATTGCTTTTTGGAGGATGAACCATGAGTCTGTCAAGTTCCGTTTTGGAGATGTGTGTGTGGTGGGCAGGAGAGGCAAGGGTGCGGCAAGGAACACGCTTTCACACCATATAATCTCAGCGGGCGCATCTTGGGAGTTTCAAAAGGCAGAAGCCGTCGGAGCAACTCCCTGTGGGCAGCACTACTTCAGATGCTACAAGAGCCAGAGATCCCTGGGAAATGGCAAAAGCCCCGTGGAGACATCTCAAAAGCCTGAACCCCGACCTGTGACCCGTGAACCCTAGATCCCAGATCTAGAACCCCCAGAAGCCTAGTAGTCTTCCTGTCGGCACAGCGTCTCAGCTCATTCTGAGCCCTGTCGATGAGGTCCTCAGCATGCAGTCGGGCTCTAGCTGCCAAGTTACGAGTTGCGGTGAGCATGAAGTCAGTGCATCATGGCATCGCAAAGGCATCTTGCAGACGCCTCCAATCCTAACGCTGCAAGGCCCAAACCCGAACCCTCCAACCTAGAAAGTCAAACCTCAACCCCCAACCCTTCACGACTTCCAAACACCACTTCCCCACGCGAGTCACTCCTGTACGGTGTTGTCCGTTGCCACCTCCACAGCTGCCTGCGCCCCGCTCAGCAAGGCCACTGTCACCCGCATGGCGGCAACGAGATCTTATGAGGTGGAATCAAGTCATTATGGCTAGTATTTTATAATTAGTATTCTGATCAGGAGTATTATTACGATTATGATATGATGATTATGATTATTAGCCACTATACCACCGACCCTTATGATTTTGGAGCTAAATGTTGAAGGTGAGATTGCCTTCGTTTCGATGATCATACTTTTTTCAGAATTTTGCTTGGATCGTGATCATACTTACGACTTCTACAGCGAGTCTTGTCTGCAGGCCTCCTTAAAGCTCACGAAGCTACTACATTACTACATGCTACTATCAACTACGGTAACTACGCTTCAGCTTTGGAAGACGCCTCCGGCAGTGGACACAGTCACAGCTGAAGCGCAATATTCGCGCTGCAATCGGCATCCTGAATCTATTCTGTTCCGATTGCCTCGAAGTGGAGGTCTGACGTAATGCTTTTGGGCCTAGTAAAGGCCTGAATAATTTGACAGGGGCTTGAGGTATATAGGATAGCTATGCTGGGAATGGGAAGCCTTCGGAGATAAACTAAGTCATTGTTTAGGCCTTCTACATTAACTTAACACGAGGGCATCCTGACGCTCCTTCAGGCTCCGAGAACTCATGGCCCAGGGCTTCAGTGGTGCTTTTCCTCCCTTTTGCAGACCGAAGTGAACCTTGATCCCCCTATAATTCGGCGATCCTGCAGAAATGACCCTTAAACTGCCGCACTCTGAGCCTGTCGGTTCTGTATACACCTCAGAATTCCGCGTAAACCCTAAAATGCCAACCCAAAAAACCTAAACTCAACCCCAAATAAGCCTTAAACTTAAACCCCAAGCTGTAAGGATCCTGAAGCCAAAATAGCTTTAAACTCTAAGGATCCTTTAAACTCCAACGACAAGCACACCTCAAACCCTACAAACCCTGAAGATCCCTTGGGGAAGACCTGGAGACATCCTGAGAAGCCAACGGTCCATGGTGCGCTCCATGCTCCTGTACTCCATGTATCCAAACATCTTAGGATCTTGGGGTTTGGGAATGCTCAACAACGGCTGTAAGGGTTATAGGGTCATAGGATTTTCGAACCCCACGATTTTCAGGTTTTGTGCATAGGTTGTGGGTTCTTCCTCTATGTCCGTCCGTCCCCTGGTCTGGGCAGCTGTCTGCTCAGACTCTGTCTTTGCGAATGTCAGAGATTGGGGGTATGTTAGAAGATAATTTAAATGTAATAAGGAGCCCTATAGCATTGGTAATTAATCAGGCTTCTATCAGGTGGCTTTCCCGGCGCTCCACAAATGAGTTCTGTAGTGTCAGCAATCACAAGGTCCAGGCTAGATGGCCACCACCCGCCCAGTCTGATGGTTTCGGGTTTGGGGTTTAGTTTACGGGTTCCAATAGCACCTGGATGCTATGGAAACTTCTGATACCAGCAATTGCTGCAGAGCCGTGCTGACACCACCATCGTCAGTCTTGCACGCGTGTGACAGGTACCTTATTTTGGGGTCCTTATAATAAGGATCCGACTATTTAGGGATACTATATTAGGGCCCCATGAGCTTCCCCACCAATGCGCTGTCGCAAAGGTTCGGACACGAACAACTGGGCACAAGCAGCTACGATCAAGAAGGCATTCCTGGATTCTGGATCCCTAAACCACGTCCCCAAGCCGTGATTAGACTTTCTAAAACGGCCTTAGTCAATAATTTTGCATTTTCTGTTTCGTGCTGTCAACACAGCTGGTGGAGCAGCTCCTGTTGTGTAGCGACTCCGAAAGACCCTAAACGCTAAATCCTCTAAGCCCAGAAACTACCCTGAACCGAGAACCATAAACCCCAAACCCTTTGCATCCTGAACCTTAAACCTGATATATTCCTGACCTGGACCCCAAAAGCATGTAGAATAATAGCCTTTTATAGGTTTTGGGCCATTATTTTATCTACTTTTGGGGGTCTAGGTGAGCCGTAAACTCTAAACCACCCTCTACGCTGAAGCTCCTGTTGTGCAGTGCCCTCTCCAGATCCAGGAGCTCCTCGCCACAGGCACTGCTTATATAGTATAATTGGAATCGCATAAAGGGTTCCTTTGAGGGGTTTTCTATAAGGTTCCAGTATAGGGGTATTAGTAATTAAACTATAGGGTCTTGAGGATATGTTAGAGTATAACACTGAAGGCCCGGTTTTGGATGTACAGGGACTCCATGATAGATGCAGGACCTTAATTACATGAATAATGGGACTAGGGTTTCGGTGCATATGATGCTGCTATTAGAACAATTAATCGGACTAGTGGACTATAGCGGGAGAACATTGCTGTAGCTAAGCTACTCAGGCTTCCAAAGTAGGGTTTCAGCGCTCGCATTCGGACACTCTTCTGTGCCGAACTTGAAACTGACGTGATTTCTGCCCACCCGCCCGCCTTGTGATGCTTGACCACCTCATCCGTGTTCTTTCGTGCAGTCTCCTCGCGAAGCAAGACCAGCTAACAAGGTAGACTAAGCACGGTGCGCTGCAGTTCTCGGCAAGGAAGCCTGCAAACAAGTCGCGGCGCTGCAGGGGAGCCCAACCATCTCATCGGCATGGAAAGGTTTTATATCTACCACGCTCCGGCCCAGCGCCAAGTCAACGTGAAACTAGCGAGTCTACTCGCGAGTCCAGGCAGCAGCAACGCAAGGCGGATAACACGGCGCAGGCACAAAGGCGCTCACTAGACTGCTAAGTCATTATCCTCAAAACAATCAAGGACCGCAGCTCATCAGTGTGTTTATCGCGGTGGCGGCTACCGTGGCAGAGATTGCAACTGTGGTGGCGGAGCTGCTGTGGCTTGCTCTAGTGCTGTTGGAAACCTGACTACTGGCATCTGTGCCATCATAGTATAGACACATTCTAAGCAGTGCTAGCAAACTTGATTGCTGGATTGCGCTTTGTTTAGGTTAGCTAGGCACATGTGCTGATTAATCACATATGTTCTCCTCATGTACGTAAAGGTGGAGAAGGATCAGGCATGCCAGGTGCTGATGAAGGTGGTGGTGGTAGTAGTAGTAGTAAGTAGAAGCAGTAGCAGTAGCAGTAGCAGTAGTAGTAGTAGTAGTAGTAGTAGTAGTAGTAGTAGTAGTGCAGCAGCAGTAGTAGTAGTAGTAGTAGTAGTAGCAGTAGTAGCAGTAGTAGCAGGAGTAGTAGTAGTAGCAGCAGCAGTACTTATTAATATTTGTATTAATATTATTATTAGTAGTAGTAGTAGTAGTGTGTTCAGCTTGGCATGGCGGTTGCAGACGTCCTTGTTTTGGTAGTTGTAGAAGTTGTTGTCTACTGCAGAAGTAGCAGTATGACGGCAGGCTTCGCAGCTGTGCACTGTAGCAAGGTGATCAAGGTGATTTCATGGCCGAACAAAGCAGCATGAAACTAAGCAATTCGTTTGACCTCATGCAAGACTTAAGAAGCAACCGGCCCTCCTGGAATTCCTTCAGCCGCGCCTCCTTCCTCAGTTGACGTAGCAGGGTGGAGGAGAATTGGCTTCGTGCAACACAGGACCTGTTGTCCAAAATGCGGACCACCATACCAATGCTCCTTACATGCCCGACAACAGTGATGATCAGATAGATGGGCGCCACGTGTATGGATGGGTGGAGAAATGCTGGTGCTAGAGCTGTGTAGGTTCGTTTACATAAACATAACATCCACAACGACAAGCCAAGTCTAAGTGTCAGTCTCGCCTCTCGCGCCGGACAGTGACTCGACAATGCTAGGCACTTCCTGTCTGCCAACTTGCTAGCTGACTAGCCTGGAAATGTAGTGTTCTATCTCCATTCATCGCAGCCCGGCTGGTACTTGAATGCACAGAACGACAATGCAAAAGGGATTTGATGTCTAAAATGATTGAGCAACGGCCGCTCCAAGCAGTCTCCAGTCGATGAAGCGTTTTCGGTATCACTTACACGGCGCAGTGTATGGAGTCTGTTCTTGCATGCGCTTTTGGTGTATCCATTGTCCGCCAGGCCGTCATTAGCGCGTTTTGCCGTGAATGTGATCTCGGGTAGTCACATATGTCTCTGAGTTCTTGTGCATGTTAAATGCATCGTTTCTTCTTGCTGCGGGTGTGACATTTTTACCGCGTTGTTACTTCTTGTCCGCATCGCAGCCACAAGCCCAACAACTGCAGCCTCAACCGGAGCCCCACGAAGCCTTGGAACCTAATTAAACCGATAACAACCTGCTGCAAACACTCCTTACTCAAACCCAAATGCCAAGGATAAAGAGCTGGTGGCTCCGGAAAGAAAAAGCTCTTGGGTCTGGACTCCGGTGAGCTTTAGGGCTTTATGGTTGCGTGGTCTTCGATGTGTAGCATAGAAACCTCCGTGATCAATAAGCACGATTTCTCAGACCTCCTTCTTATTCAACATAAGGCATTATGGCTCAAACCCTGTGCCGACCCTTGAAGCCCTCACATTGGGGCATGCACTCTAATCTCCCCCCAAGCCCTGTTCCATCCATTTAAAGCCCTAAGCCCGAAACCCTTATGGTTGAGCATGCAGCTATGCCAAAAACACGCCGAGAGTCTCCGCATAGAGAGCATCAGCTTGGTCTTTAGAGGTCTGGAGCTCCTTTACACGGGGCTTTATGTAGTATAGAATAATTAAAAATATTTTAGTATAATATAGTGTAATATCGAATACTTAGTATAATACAATACAACATGATGTAATATCATATCTTATACTGTGTACAGGTAGGGTTTAGGGTGAGGCTTAGGTTCAGGGCTTAGGGCTCCTTCGTGACTTGAACCCACCGGAGCCCGATCATAGTGCATGTTGAGGGTTTAGGGTTTGTGGCTTTGGGTATAGGGTTTAGGGATTCGTGGAGACTAAGTCATTGACATGCAGAAGTTAAGGGGTTGACGACTCTGCCCTGTGATTGAATTTGAGGACTGCGCCATAATCTTAGCTAGTGTGCTATGGCATCTGCTTGGGTCTCGTCCCGTCCCCAAGCTTAAGGCTGGACAAATCTAGTCGTTCTACCAAAACCAGACATGGAAAGGCCTTGGCAGCTCCCAAAAGGAGTAAGTTCAGCACCCTAGAGCCGCCAAGTCGTCAATGTGCTGTCATTCAGAGCCACTGAAGCTCGAAATTCCCGAAGTTCCCTTCCAACTTCCCAAACTCCCAAACCCCTGGTGCGGTCACCATCCTCCCGAATTTCTATCGCCCTTGCTTTCTCATGCTGAAGCTTCTCAAGGGCGCCTGCTCCATGCATGCCAGATGCCGCTGTGCCTGATCGATCGCCTCAGTGAAGGACCGAAACAGGCGAGTGTGGAAGCGCTTCAGTCGAGTGCTGCAGAAGCTGGCCTAGATAACGTCCTAGTATATTTGGAACAAGGTTTTGAGGTATATACTTTAGTCTAAACATATTGAGGGACCCTAAGGAATGACTCTGGAAATATTCCGGCCCCTGTATCACCGACGGATGTCCAGCGCCTGCATGGCATCGACAACACTGTGGAAACTACTCAACAATCACTTCGCACTTGGCAGGGTTTGGGAGTAATCGAAATGCAAAGGATCCCTAAAATCATAACACCCTCAAACACTTCACCGGGACATATCAAACAACAACGTCGAAAGCCCGCCTCTGCTTTCTCCCGTCCGTTTGCGTACCTCGGTCCGCGGCTATATCCGCGCTTTCGCTTTTTTAAAGTACGCATAATGAGGGCGCTATGTGCGAGATCCTGGTGTGGGCTAGTAAAACCACAAAAAGACTGTTCAGACTGTACCTTACATAAAAGGCCCCATACATTTCTGCCATGTATGTACCTGTGTATGTGCGTATGTATGGATGTATGCATGTGCGCAAGTGTAGATATGTACATAGGTATGTAAGTATGTATGTACGCATGTAGGTAAATGTAGATGTATATGATGTGTATATAAAAGTGTGTTTGTGTTTGTACCTGCCAAAGTACCTCTAATCATGCTATATGGTACTGTATTATACTATATTGTCTCATATCAGACTATATTCTAACATATCCCTACATGTCTCTTCCATCTTCTACATTCCATCGTATTCAAGTATATTAAACATAATCCAATCGTAAGGCCCTGTCGGAACGAGCCTCAGGTTGAACCCCAGAATGATCATGCAAGCTTCAACTAGAGCTGATCCGCTCGGAGCTTCGACCCCAACAAAAGTACATCGCATCGCAATCGCAAGGGTCCTACATGAAAGAGGCCTGGGGTAGTAAGTCGCTCAATGTGGAGGTTACTCTATCCAAAGATCCCTGCATCTAAGCAGGGCTCTGATGCCGAACCCTCAACCCCCAAAACACGTAAGCCCACAATTAAAACCAAGTCCCCAGAATGCTCAAGTCAACCTTGAACCCCAGAGCCAAAAAGGTATCTCTTCATCCCCAAAGGAGAGCTCCTGAGGCCCTGGCAGCGCGTCCTCCATCAGTCGTTGGCGCTCCAACAGATGGGCATCCCTGACAAGTGGCGATGTTAGGAGGCATTTCAAGGGCTCTAACCGGCTTCTTTGAGTGTTGTATAGGGTTTTCATGAGGCTTGATCGTACACTGCTTCTGGCTCAGGAACCTAGCTTTCGCTAAGGACTCAACTGCAAATGCTGCGCTATCCTCATAAATGATAGTTCAAGCTAGCATCTGACTTACGTGCCCAGAGGGCTTCGCAGCTTTCCTAAGGGCTTACATGTGGGAGGCCAACATCAACCCACGTTGCAAATATGACCGACTTGCAAGCCCCACGATCCTTCCAGTGAGTGACTTGCTTCAAAATCGATTCTGTTGGCTTGCCATGACAGCTTGCAGGCAGCTTTGGTGCATTCAGGGTTGAGTGGAGCGGGTTCGCTAACTTCGTTTGGGTTTTACATGGAGCTGTGGGATTTGG
Source organism: Symbiodinium sp. clade A Y106 (assembly GCA_003297005.1). Classification (NCBI taxonomy): domain Eukaryota; class Dinophyceae; order Suessiales; family Symbiodiniaceae; genus Symbiodinium; species Symbiodinium sp. clade A. Next base: position 207,803 of record BGNK01000484.1, on the reverse strand, counting down.
TTCCTGTGAAGGTTCTTCTATGAATACCCACTCAAAGCCTGGGGCTTGCTAGGTCCCAAGGCACCTCAATCCTTCGAGACCCCCTTTACACCTCGAGTCGGAAGCTGGAGACCCCGGCATGATACGGTTTAGGGTTTAGGGTTTAGGTTTTTTTTTTTGAGCTCCTTTGTATGTCTGCCCACTCGTCTGAGCTAACATAAGGCTGATCAGCCAGGAGCCCAAACCCTAGCCAAACGACCAGGAACACATAGGGTCACACAAAATCGCAGTGCAAACAACAACAACAACAACAACGACGAGCTCGACACATCTACGCTTCCAGGAGAACTTTCGAAGCAGCTCGTGATCACCCGTTCCTCAAGACATGTTGATATAGAAAAGCAGGTTTCTCCACTAGAAATCGTGCTATTCTTGCTTTTCCCAGCCTTCCTGCATTCCTTGGCAGTTTCCCGGAACCCATAGTTCAACCCTAAACCCAGATCAGTGTTTCTTCGTAGACGGCCCTGTGTCGCCTCATGTTGGCCTCTGAGCGCATCTTCGCCTCCAACTCTCTCCTGCAGCTCTGGTTGCTCATGTCAGGGCTTAGGGTTAAGGGCTTAGGGGTTTAGTGGTTTCGGGTTCAGGGTTTCGGGTTTATGATGTTGAACCCGAAAGGGCTTTGAAGAGAGGATACTATTCTGATTCCTGACCTCCTTGGCTTCTTGTGATAGGACTTCGGGTGTATCAGGTTCGGGTTTGGTAAGGATCATCAACCAAGCAGTGCTCACATCCGGATTGACAAATGTGGGCCAAAACCAAAATCCTTGTCCACATCCCGCATCTTGCTCCAAGCACCCACAATATCTGCCCGAAGGGTCACCCATGATAAGCAAGCCTACGGAGTAATATCGGTCATTGTTCAGGGCTCCGGGCTTCTATATTAGAGAAACTCCTCCTTCGAAGCCTGCTTGTCATGGCTTCACAGATAGACAAATCTCTTGTATCGACTCTTATGGAAGTACCTGTCCTATGATTCCGCTCCTATTGATATCTTGCGGTGCCCCATTTACCCGCTGGTTCGGGCTCACCGAGCAAAACACCAGAGCTCCTAGGCCTAGTTGCCGAGATCCCTGCCCCTCCCCCTCCTCCCCCCCCCCGCTCGCGAAACGAAACCAACGTGTAGACTCTCCCCCAACGTTCTCCCTTTCGGTGTAATTAAACTTACCCCAAACTCTAAATCGCAAGCTTTGAGGCCCCAGCGCCCTGGATTCCGCGGCAGCGCGGACTTCTGCAATGCGACGCTCCTGGCGGACGAGCAAGGTCAATCACGGCAGGTAGACCCCTTGTGCGCTTTAGCATTTAGGATTTGGGCTTACAAAGGCTTGGGCTCTCGGAGCTCGGATTTGGGTTTCGGGTCTAGTGTTTTGGGTTTTGAGATCACTGCTCAGCAAACTTGGAAAATGGATGGTATTTAACCTTGAATGCATGGCTCGGTACGTGTGATCATGCACAAGAATTGCTGCGAAAGCCAAACGTCCCTCTGGGGCTCTGGGAAAGCACGTAACTGTGCTTTAGGCAGACAAGGGCCGCTTGTTTTATGTATGCATCTCCGTATGTCATGTTGTGTAACATCAAAGCGCTCATGCACAACAATTTGCGCCCAAGTATCTGCTCTTCGACACTGCTACTTATCACGAGCCCTATTTGGGGAGGCCTTTTCGTTTATAGGGTTCGCCGATGTCTGTAAACCACCCGAGGCCTCTCGTGCCCTCGCAGCCACGACATCTTCATGAGCTCGCTTCCTGCCAAGTTCCATGGCTGGTTGGTCATACATACACGCACACACACACATATATACATGTATATGTGTATATATATATATCTATATCTATATACATATATATGTATGTATATGTAAATACGAATTATGTATACGTATGTTTGTTTACCTATCTGTTTGTGTAGTCTACAACTATGTATCTATATCACGATCTATACCCCTATTTATATATATATATATATATATATACATACATACATACATACGTACATACATACATACACACATATATATATATATATATATGTATCTGTATATGTATGTGTATATGTATATGTATGTATATCTATGTAATATATATATATGTATATGTATGCATGCATGTATGTATGTATATATTCATGTATGTATATGTGTTCTTATATGTATATATATATATACACATACATATATATATGTATGTATGTATGTATGTAGGTATATATATATATATGTATGTATGTATATGTATATTTATATGTATATGTATATGTATATATATATATATTATTTATATACACTTAATATATACAGAAGAGGAGGCTCTGGGGCCGGCGTTTTTCAAACCACTATTTTCAGCGGTTTTGTAGTGCTTGGGTTATATTCAGTGGTTTTGTATGTTTCGATTGGTTGTGCGTGGGTTTCTGTGTCAGTTGGTCGCTCGTTTTTGTTTCCAACTACAACATCAACTCTGACTCGTTTCAAGCCCTGCGGTTTGTTTATACACACAGGGTTTGTTTATAAACACGGCGTTTCGGTAAACCGTGCTTTCAGCGTTTTGAGTTTGTTGGATTTGCTCGTTTTCTTGTATGTCTATTCTATGATAGTTGGCTCTTGTCTTCTTGTCTTATACGTGCTGCTGGTTGTCTGTTTTTGGTATTCATGTTTATATGTCGTGGTGTCGTGGGGAAGCGGTGGAGGTGGGGGGGGACGGCCGAACCGGGATCATATATATATATATATATATTATATTATATTATAGTATATTATATTATGTTATATTATATTATATTATATTTTCCACATATATTCTCAATTCCAAGAATCCAGAGCTTCGGGATGCAAGGTAGGTCAGGGTTTAGGGTTTTGTAGGGCTTTCGATGGTTTACAGGCTTTCGACATGCATAGTCTGGGGGATTTCGGCTCTATTTGAAAGGATCTGTCTTGAAATTTCAAGATGCTGCGGTAGCAATCAGGGTTTAAGCTCCTCAGTGGTGTTTAGGGCTTATGGTTTCTGCAAGACTGCAAGAAGGGTTCACAGGGTTGTGGTCCCGGGTTGTGCAGAGGACGGAGGCTTGAGGCGATCGCGCTCCACATGTATGCAATGAGCAAGCTTGGTTTGGCTCTTCCAAATACGGTTTCTTGTCTGGGCCTTTGCTTTCGGAGCCGAATTAAACCAAAAAGACAACATTACACACAAAACAAGAACGCCGAAAACGAACAACCCTGAAGCCTGAACTGTAAGTCCCATACCATAAACCCTAAGTCCTTGCCAGGGTTCCAGCTGCCGATACCATACCAAGCACAAGCGATGAGATGGTTGATGGCCAACATCACACAGAGCCCAGCCACCACCTCAAAAGGGCGGCTTCGGGTTGAGACCGGCATCCTGGACCCCCGAAACCCTAAACCAACACCGTCTCCAGAATTGGCTTTAGGGCTGCAAGATGCTTGAGGTAATCCCCCTGAACCCTATATAATCCTATCAACCTTTTAAGCCTGAAATTCTCGAAGGACTTCTTACTTCGGCTTAGCTGAAGGGCCGACGGCCATCTGAAACGAGTGGTGGCCTTCCCCGAAGCCAGAGACGGTGCCGGTTTAGGGGTTAGGGTTTAGGGCTTAGGGTTTATAGAAACTGTTTGGGGTTCAGGTCCTGAGTTTTGACCCTAGGGTTTAGGGCTGCTGTTGCGCTGTTTCGGGATAGTCTATTTTATTCTACTCGATTCTGTTTTCCTATGTTGTGATGCTATATTCTACTATGGCCTTGAATGGTTTCTGTGCATCTTTGTCATAGCTTTTACCGAAGGCTTTCTTAGGTCAGCTAGTGTTTGTTTGTCCTGTTACCGGGGATCTTACATCAAAAAGTTTAGGTCCTTTTGGGGTCTTATATCATGGTTTCAAGTGTTTTTGGGTCTTCTATGCATCGGGGTCTTAATTATGTCACACCTTTTCGGGTTGCGTTGGAGCTTTTTTATCATGTCTGTTAGGCTCTTTTGGGTCTGGCTGAGAGCATATACAGCATGCGACACGCAAAATATACACAATGACTCGAAGAACAATTATGACAACAACAACAGGTGTGATCAAAGCGACAACCTGAAAGATAGTTTCGAAGCCTACACGCTAAACCTCAACCCGTCAAGGAAAAGCCCCCACTGTAACTCCGGAGTGTCCTCATCGATTCATGACAAGCCCATCTAGCCCTCCTCCCCAACCTAAGAGAGACTGCGCCAACACCCCCAAAGATCCACGAGAGATTAGAGTCTGCTCTTCTAGGATCATGCAGCACTGTTTGTATGCGTGTAGTGACTTGTGCACCCCGCCTTCATGACCATGTAGGCGTAGGTGGACAAAAAGCGGTTGGCCAGCAATGACAGCTCACGATAGAGCTTGACCACCCGAAGAAGCCTCCGAAGGAGTTCACTTGGATTTTGCATGCTGGGTTTAGGGTTTAGGTTTGGGTTTTGTGTTTAGGGTTTTGTGTATCAACATATGTTGACGGACCTTTTTCCTGCCCTGCCGGTCCTCTGTGGGACCCAGAGTGTGACACGCATAGCGAAGGGTGCTTGCACTCACAGACATGCCGAATCATGTAATCGGTAACTGCAAGGGTCTCATGGAGTTGAAGCGGCTTGTTCAGGAGCCTCAAGCGGAGATAGTACATTCATCCCTCATTCCAGCAAGGGGGTTCAGTATCCACCATGGACTCTAGCGTATCCATCGCATCCACAGGCTCAGTTACAGAACTACCACCACATGATGTTGCACCATTGATCCCTCCTCCTCAAAGCTCCTCACGCATTCACAGTAATGGAAACGGAATTCAGCATCAGCATCGCAATGCCGGCAAACACAACAAAAAGAGCGACCTCAGTTTTGGTCACGATCTGCGCTTTGAGTCCATCCACCTTCTGCTCGTGGTCACCTTTAGACACCATCTGCTCTTTGAGTCCATCAACCTTGTCCCTGAGTCCCTCTACTTTCTTGTTCAGGTCCTGGACATCCGTTTTCAAGGCTCTGATAGCTGTGTTGCACCACTGTCCTTGATATTGCCAGCTCACGATGTTGACGAACAACGTCGTCACAATCACGCCAAGAAAGCCGTAAAGGGTGCTGATCACGTTTTCTGGCAAAGCCAGATCTTGGGCGGCTGGATGATGCACGACGTTTTCTTTGTGGGGTGTCGGCTGAGACACGAATGGGAACGCCTGGCTGAACATAAGCAGCTGCACCAGCGGAAACATCCGTCGAAGCTGCCGTCTGGCCATGTCTCCAGCCATACGCGGCATCAAAGGGTTGCCTATGGTTCTTGAGCCGTAGTCAGGGTTTAGAGTCAAGGATTTCGATCTGGGGTTCATGGTTTGCTTCGCGCACTGAACATGGCCAACTTCTACAAGTGCTCCACCTCACCCGAAGCCTTCGCAAGTACTCTTTTGGGATGCAGGATAGTCTTTCGAATTCGGTGTCCGGGCACGGGCTGAGAGTGTCAGAACCTTACATATCCTTAGGGCCCTAGAGCTCCAGAAACCTCAATAATGGGTTTACAGTGTTTCATATGTTATATGGTTAGTATCGCTATTTCGGTAGCTGGAGCCCCAGGGTATGAGTGATCCGACAGCCTACTACACCCCCCCGAAACATAAAAAAGAAAATACTTGCAATATTCTCTCGGGTTTTATATGAACGAAACTTTAAAAGGTTTAGGGTTTAGGATTTAGGTTTTGGCTAAGGTTCAGAGCTTGTTTAGGCTCAGAAGATTTGTAATGTAAATCTTGTGCAAAACATCAAAAAAGCCAAACACACTGAAACCGAAGATCTTCCTCATTCCTACACCCGAGACACTACCCCAGGGGTCCCCAAGTACCCAATAATCATATACTCTCCAAAGTCCGAACCTACATAACTACTATCCTAAAGCCGAGTACCTGATTATTGGGTCCTTTGGACCCTTGGGGCTAAAGTCCTAAACCTTGAACCCTAAACATGCGACTCGTAGCCCGAAATCCTGAGTCCTGCACCCTCACACCCAAAATCACACAGCATCCCTCAACCCGACAGTCAGGAAATAACAACTTCAAAAAAGCAAACACGCGACCGTTCAACCCAAAGCACTAACCCCTACTAAACTCTCAACCCTAAACTCTAAACCCTGTATCTCCATCCAGGGAGACCCGAAACTCTGGGTTCCTTATGAGTTAAACGTTCGGTTATAGGGGCATGCCGCGACCCGGGATCGGAGCACCTGCTTTGATAACAAGCAAATCACGCACCACATGTCTAGTTTCTAGGTATAGTCCGCGCACGCATTTGGATTCAAGACCTGGTGACAACCTGATAACAAGGATGATACCTATAGAGTCATACCCTGCCCGCTTTCTAGGTCACCTACTTTATTATTTGACAGATCCTGAGCTAAACTAGCTACTCTAAAAACAGGGGTAGGGTATGACCCTCAACGTAGGGCTCATAATTTTCTCAATCTCTCACACCACTCCGCAGCACTTCACCAGTCGGCCTAAAGAGCCGAAGCAGGCGCAGCGTACGCAAATACCGGGCAGACTTCAACCTCATGAGTTCGCGGGTTCTTTCAGACAAAGGTCCCTGATTTAGGGGTCCTTGGTCATGATGGAGGGTAAAGGCATCATGCATATATGCATATATAACTTCCTTACATGCATTTATTTTTTGTTTATGCATTTGTTTGTGATATATATATATAATTACATATATATATATATATATTACTATATATAATTGTATGTGTATATATATATATATCGGTGTGTGTATGCATATACACATAAGTAGATATTCTGTATATACAGATGCATACATACATGTGTGTGTGCATTGTAGTGGGCTATTTGGTTGCTGAACTATTTATATGGACTTGTTGTATACTTGTTGGTTTATCCGTCCATTTGCTTTTACATGTGTATTAGATCTCCCAGTTTTCCGCGACTCCCGTGTATCGGTTTGGGTGGGCAGGCTGGTGCCCCGTTAGACATGGGAATCTGTGGAATGCCACTCGCACGAATTTGGTGTTTGGGGTTGCGCGTGCGTCTGCATTCTATAGCTGGCCACTTTGGCTTTGGTCCGAGCCTCGCACTTTGGATGTCGAGATGCTGGTACGACAATTGTCACCACTCTCTAATCGCTACAAACCCAAACTGCTGATGTGATGGGCAAGAATTGCAACTGGTGACTGGTGCTTCATCTCCACCTGGAGGTGAGCAATGAGGTGAACAAAAATCCTTGTAGAGTTGTCGTGCGCACGAAGATATCCCTAAAGCTCCAACGACGATCATCGAAAACGGTGCTCATGTTCACAGGAGCTTACTACAAGAAAAGCGCGTGCACACACATCCGAAGTGTTGAGCCCATGTTAAGCCAATTTTGGAAGATCCTCAAGAAATTGTGAAGAGAAGCTTGATGCATATATGGTCATATCTGTATTTATGTGTGTGTACACGAATTCTCATTTACTTCCTTGTATTCATACGTGTGTCTACAGGATAGCATTTCTATGATTATTTCTGTTCTTGTTACTCCTGTTATTGGCAATTAATATTGTTGTTATTATGCGTGCCTACAAATACACAAATGAATAACTCTCTGTATATGTATATATATATGTAACATTAGTATATACAGCAATATAATATAGTCTCTGTGCACGTATCATGCATCCGTGCAACCCAGTCTGATTGTTATTTCTGGCTTCGCCCATCAATGTAGTTGGGACTGAAGTTGAGTAGGAACAGCACCTTTCCGATGAAACTCGAATGAAGGAATGGGATGCAAATATGATTCAACCTGTTGTTGGAGAACTGCCTTGGGACATGAGGACTTGCCTAACATAGGAGCCTTAATCATATGAGCCGGCTTCCGGATGTGGATACATCAAGGCCACGACAAGCCCTTTTGTACGTTAAAGGGAACCCGGAACCCTAAATCATATAAATCCCGAGAGTACCCCGAAAGATCCCTTATAGGAACCCCTATAGCTCCCAAAACCCAAAATCCTAACCTCGGGTTGACGCCTTTTGGGATTCAGTTTGACCGAATGCCAAACCCGCGTTTCGGGTTCAGGGACAACGCCTGCGGTCCAACCGTCTGAATCAATTGCCTGTATAGTACGTCTGTGAAATAATGTACATAGCGCATGCAAACAAGAGCCTTCAAGCTTGCCACGTGTCTCATCTCAACTTAGTCTTTGATTACTTTTCGGGGATATGGGCCTTCTTGGTTTCCAGTCTGCGTGAAAGCACCTACCTGTGGGAATTCGGGCTTTGGCGTACTGGGCTCAGAAGCTCTCTGCAATTCGTTCTCGCACAGCTTCATCACTTTGCTGGTCTACTCCTGCGCCCCTGCAAACCAGAGACCTGGCGATCTGGTTGGTCCCTGCTGCTTGAAAACCCAATCATACCCATACCCAACTCGTATACGACTCTGCAGCTGTCCAAGCAGCACAGACGTCTCGTCTGATGACATAACAGCAGCCTCGAGTAGGAAGAGCCTTGACGCAGTGATTCAGGGTTCCGGGTGCTACAAACGCTAAACCCCTACTGCATCACAGACGTGGCATTTCCCTGAATTCTAGAATGACGCGTGTGCCATGTACGTGTGCAATGGTGTGGGCTTGTTCGTGTGGGCATGTTGGTGTGTGTGTGTGTGTGTGTGTGTGTGTGTGTGTGTGGGTCTGTGAGTGTGTGTGACTGAGTGTGTGCGCAAGTCTCTGTGTGTGTGTGTCAGTGTCGCTGCGATCTTCGTGGAGCTCGGAATGAATGTAGACTATGTAGACATCAACATTTGCATCCGGACCACAACCTTCGCTGAAAACACAAAAATGCAAGTTAGCAGGCAACCAATAAATAGTATAGCAACGACACAGCCCGAAAAGGCTCTTGCGGCTGTCAATGATGATGATCTGAAGATGAACTTGTTGTTGGTGTTGGTGCTGTTACTGCCGCTGCTGTTGATCGGTGCTGGTGCTGGTGTTGGCGGTGCTGGTGCTGCTGCTGCTGCTCTGCAGAGGGATCTTGCGAAGTGATTAGAGTGCACAGCCTTCAGCCGAAGCTCAAACAGTGTACATGGGTACCGATTTGCTTGGATTTTCAGCACCTGAGCTATTGTGGGAACGCGGGATGCTGGCAAGACGGTAAGAAGGGGATCAGGCATTAACAAATCAGAAACCCCACCTCCCTAGCGAAACCTAGAAGCTGTAGAAGCCCTAAACTCTGAAACCTAAACTACCCCGAAACCCTAAACCCCAAAACCCTAAACCCCCTCATCAGCCCAGGGTCATCCAGTCAATGAGGACAACGACGAGGTCCACCAAAAACCAGGATCTCAGGTACCTTCGGAGGAACGGTTTTCCAATACCACAAACAAGCACGGGTTCTGGGTTGAGGGTCAGGGAGTTCGTTTTTAGGCAATGTAGGGTTAAACATTTGGCGCTTACTTGCACCATTACTTAGGAGCAGCACGTGTAGACAAATAGACTTACACGTGCCTTAACTGAGGTTACCGAAGATCAATGACTTGTACTACAGTCAACTTAGTCAACTTAAACGTAACCACACAAAACCATTAGTCTAACTCTAACTAACCATGAACTATTCTGGCTGTGAACCTGCAAGCTAGCACTGGAATAGTCAGTTTGGTGTCGATGCCTGGGCACCAGAAACACTTGCCCAAAAGACTTTCTCGCTGAGGGAATCAGGGCTGTGTGCGTTCAACACATTGACAACATGACAAGTATAAACCGCCGGCTGAAGATGGTGTCTGAGAAATGCGGACATGTTCAACAATCGTCCCGTAACCACATGCCAACAAGACAAGTGAGTCTGATAGTCGATCTCTGTAAGCAGATCTTCATACGCAAAGCATCGTGGATCCAAATCCGATAAAGGGTTTGAGCACAGCTCGCTGCCGTAGGGTCATTTCAAATTCACGGCTGCGTCGCGCGAGCTACAGAGTTGAAAGTGAGCCTGTGCTTACATGCACTCGCTGAGTCCTGTGCCAGCTTACTCGACAAGACTTTCAGTCAGTGCATCCACTAGCACCAGAGTATTCATTTTCAAGCAAGGGCCCTCTCCGTTTCCCGAAACCACAAATGCAAAACCACAAACTGTTAGGGAATCCCTTACGTAGGGGGAAACGAGGCACCAAAATGACGTCCAAAACGACAAAACAAACCTACACCCTAAACCCAATGGAAGCGCATAACCCCAAACCCTACTTGAAGGGGCAGGGGACTTAGTAAGTCGGTTATAAGTAGGGTTATATTTGGGGTAACTCCATTTAGGGCACTTATAACTCTACTTATAACCTACTTGCTAAGTCCCCTGCCCCTTCAAGTAAGGCCCTAAATCCCGATTCCCATACAAACCCACAGCCCCTTCCCTGAGGGTGCCTTTGCACGCATGCTCAATGCTAAGATACATTGGCCGCAAAGTACCTATATACTACAAGTACTGAAGTACTGTACGAGCAGTAACAACATGGACCATTACTGGATCAATACTAATCAGGGAGCGCTGCTTGTACATGGACCGCCCTGACTAAGCCCCAAGCCCTGCAACCCGAAAGCCTAAACACCCAAAGGCCCCTTGGGCTTCGGTGTCGCTGGCAAGGGGCAACTGGGCCAGTTTCTGTGGCCGCAGCTCCGTCGTTCCCTCGAGCCTGACGTGCTACTGTAGGAACCTGAGTAAGAAACCTTGGGCCTTTATTAGGGTTCCTTATATGAACCCTACTATTTTGGGGTTATAGGCCCAGGGTTTCTTAATCAGGTTCCTACATTACAGTGCTTAATGTTCCGGATGTTCGGGTCTTATCACCGTGTTTTCGGGCTCAGGGTTGAGGGTTATGTTCGGGTCTGTACTAAGTTACGGCGGAGGGTAGTTCCGTATATGAACCATAAAAGTTTGTGCAACACCATGCGCTCTTTGTGAGCCCACCTAAAGCTGAAGATCTTAGGATTTGGGGTCAGATTTCAGCGTGGATGAGAGTCTAAAGTTCAGGGTTAAGGGCTGAGGATTTGGTTGCAGGATCGCTGCACGCTAGCATCGGCGCGGGGTGGTGCTTGAAAAGGCATGTTTATATAGGGACTTAGGTTCTTATAAGACGGTTTCAGGGTTTAGGGCTTGGGGTTTAGGGTTTATAGAAGTTCCATATAAAGAATGTAAGGTTGCTTGTTTTTGCTGGCGACATCTTATAAGGAACCTCTATTCCCTCAGCTACGAACATATCCTGAAAGCCAAACATACCGAGCCCTAAACCAAAAGCTCTGGATCGTGACCCAAACAGCCGATTCCACTAGTCTCAAGCCCTACTCCTGCAACTCTCATATCCTAAACCGTCATAAGTAAACCTGCTTACGTTATACAAGGACCAGAATGGCATAATTCGGCATAATCAGAAGCATCATTACTCTTACTCTGCAGGTACCACAAACATGTTATTAGTGATGCTCGTACTGTCCTCACTCTCTAGTATTCCTATCAGTACTGATATGTATGAATATACATTTTACTTTGGAATGTCTGGTTAGTACTACATTTATAGTACTCTAAATACTATACTTCTGAGTTATACAGTTATACAAAGAAGTGTTCATACTTACCTAATCTGGTGACATTGGCTCTAAATACAGAAGGCCCTTAGCCAAAGAAGCTGCACGCCGAAGAAGAAGTGTAGCGGGATGTCCACCATCCAGAAAACCTCACTTCCACTCTCGAACCCGACTATAGGGTTTAGGGTGGAGAACCCGGTCCAGCGGCCTTGATCAATCGAATTTTTTGCGTTTTGGCGATTAAGTATCTCAAAAGCCATTTATAGTGAAGTAATTATTCAGGGGTTCCATGATTCCACAATCTTCTGTATTGAGCCCTAGGCCGTATAAACTAAACCGTACACTGCCCGAAGGATAGGCCCTAAAGCCGAAACCCCAATACTAGACCCCTGCACCCTAAACCCTAAACCCGTAAACCCTAAACCCCTAAACCCCAAACCCCTAAACCCCTCAACCCCTAAACCCTAAACCCCTCACCCCTAAAAACCTAAACCCTAAACCACTAAACCCTAAACCCCTCAACCCTAAACCCCTAAACCCTAAACCACTACACCCAAACCACTAAACCCTGAACCACTAAACCCTAAACCCTAACCCGAAACCCTAAACCCCTAAACCCCGAAGCCCTAAACCACTACACCCAAACCACTAAACCCTAAACCACTAACCCCTAAACCCCTAAACCCCTAAGCCCCTAAACCCCTAAACCCCTAAACCCCTAAACCCGAAACCCTAAACCCCTAAACCCCTAAACCCTAAACCCCTAACCCCTAAGCCCTAAACCCCTAAACCCCTAAACCCCTAAACCCTAAATCCCTAAATCCCTAAACCCGAAACCCTAAACCCCTAAACCCCTAAACCCCAAAACCCTAAACCCCTAACCCCTGCAAGCGATTGGCTTGCACGGCGATGGATAAACCTTCGAGCTTTAGCAGATGGTAAGATCCGAGGCTCCTCCTCCTAAGATGGCAGGCCGAAGGCTGCGATGATGTAAGGAGGCTCTTTTCCCCAGACTCTTGATCTGAATCAGCTTCGTATGCATATCTCTGATACGCAGGAGAGGCTTAAAGAGAGAGACAGCAGTGGAACTCTTGCATCCCACCCTGCCGGAAGTGTCAACGACTAAACTTGCTCCTCATCTTCTACTACCTGCTTGTCTTGCTGCTGCAGCGGTGACAGGCCTTCTGCTTTACGTTTTCTAGCCGATCTCATTCTCTCGTCTTCCACAATGCGCCACTGGTGACCCATTCTGTAGTAGAGCTCCATCTCGCGTCCGCCGTTCGCCTTGGTAAGCGTGTTGGAAAGCTGAGCTTCTGAGTGTACCCATCGAATGTGGACCTCGGTTCGGTGCTGGGATTCCTTGAGAGCTAGTAGCGCCAAATTAGCCCGCTTCTCAGCTCCTTTGATCGATAGCACCTGAGTCTGCAGCTTGTCATACACATTTCGGGAATCGGATGTTGCTGTCTGGGTCCTTAGTATCCACCGAGCCGAACATAATCTCCGACCGTTGGTACCTTGCAAAACAGAGCTGATCTTCTCCATTGACTGCGGCTTGTGTCTCCGCAGCTCCTGGGCTACGGCACACTCGATCAATCTTGTGGGAATGCCAGCTGATAGGTGTGATAGGACACACCTCACCCTTCAACAAGGCTGTGGGGGCAGCGCCGATAAAAATCCCTTGTGTGCTGCCTCCGTCATGTCTGTTCTGGCTAGCCGCATCCACCCAAGCGAACATACCCAACTCCACACTAGGACCAAAGCTATGTATCAGCATCTGGTGATCCTTTCGGGCCTTGGTGCTTTGAAGTAGCTGGTTTGCCTGAACCAAGTGTCTCACTACACTCGTGTTGACTTCAGACAGAAGAATTCCGACTTCTGCACTGATGTGAGGGGCCACTTGTTGTGCGTGCCAGCTCAGAGCACCCAGGAGACCACGCAACTGCGTTTTCTCCCACCCAGTGGTGGCACTACCCTGTTCCTTGCGACGAGAGCTGTTGATTGGGATCTCAGGAATTTCGCTCACGTACTTTTCCTGTGAAAGAACAAAACCCTTGCCCTTTCTGGAGACCTTGACACCACATTGAACAAACTCATCCTTATCCCAGTCCCCCCATTGAAATCTTTCCTTGATTTTTCGCACGATGTCCAGCCAGCCTGGGTTCTCCTCATTGCCGGAAAACAGAAAGTCATCTACATGGTCAGAAATCATGGCTTGAATCTTTCCTTCTGGCCGCCAGACCCATGCGCATGCATCTGACCATAATCGTTCCAGGCCTAATGACTCGAAGAATTCCGACACTGTCTTGTACCATTCCAAGGGTGCATCCACTAAACCATAGCAAGCTCGCTTCAGCTTAGTGATGGAGCCTCGCGGAATCTTCATACTGTCACAGATTTCATCACATGGAACGCAGAAAAGTGTTCCCGGATATTCTCGTCCTTGAAGAAATGCTCCTGACACGTCGCCCTTGTAGACACTCCAGGAATGGTTGGCCGCTACTTGTAATAACATCTGTCGTGTCTGTCTCGTCAATACTGGTGCCGTTGTAGCGCGATGTTCATAGCAGGGATCTTGATATCCAAGCAAAACTGCACGTGCCTTCGCCTTAACCTCACCAGTATCTTTAGTTTTCCATGTAAGCACCCATCTCATGCCAATCGCTTGGCTGCGACTGGGTTGGAGATGCCTGGGCAATGCTTCGAAGGCTTGAGCTGCGAGGAAATTCCGAACCTCAATCATCTTGGCATCACGAAATTGTTCACGCTCTGCAGCTGTAAGACGCTTCTCTGACACTTCAATGATTTGCCGCTTCAGGGCTCCTGTGAAGTAGGCTGGCAGGTTCCGCACTGCTTTTTCCCAGTTCCTGGCATTCTGCGGTAACTCCACTTCGACTTCCACCGCGGCATCTTGGCTTTCCCAGAAGTCTGTGGCCTCAGCGGCCCAGGCTTGCTCATGAACGTGGTTGTGCCACGTCTCGGCCATCTCAGCTCCTTGAAGTGGATCTCTTGGTCCTATGCGGGCTCGTGGTCCTCGGGGTCCTGCAGAGGATGCGGAAGGAGTCATATCCTGATCGTCTTCTGGAGCCACTGGCTCTGGCTCCATCCTCTTTCCCCGCAACCGGAAACGGCGAGGAGGATCCTCCTCTTCGGGATTTTGTGCTCGAACCCACTCCGCCTCGGTAGGCTTGTGTTGTGATACATCCTCGTATTGGGTACCGCCGCCGCCGATCTCCGAGGCGAGTCGTGTGAAGGTCCAGGGAGTAGGTTCCTCACCGTGCTCACGCGCGACTGCTTCCAACAGTTCCTCCCGTTCGCTCGCTGGCCTTAATTGCTCGGGGCAACACTTCAAGAGTTGTCGGCCTCGTATGCACCACACTGCGCTGCCTGAGCGCAGACTCCCATCAGGTTCCCGCTTGGCTTCGACAGCCAAAATCCGAGCTGGCCCAAGAAATCTTCCTCCTTTATTTCCTGGCTGTCTACGTCCTTGTCCACTTTCCTGGGAACGCCAGAAATACACAAGCTCACCGGGCTGATAGGAGTGCTTCGGCCTCGCTCTGGAGTTCACCGCGCGGCTGATTCGCTGAGCTGCATGCCACTCAGCGTGTGCCTTCTCAGCTGCCAATCGCAGCTTCGCTGATCTCTCGAACTCTGAAGTTGCACTTTCAACGATAAGATCATCAGGAACACTCACGCATGAAGGAATGATCCTACCGGTCACATCGGGGCTCCGGCCGAAAGCATGCTGGATGGGAGAAAACCCTCGAATGTGCTCTCGATGATTGAAAACCGTCACCGCCATCGCCACCGCTTCTTCAGGAGACAACTGATCATCATCGGCACAGAGTTTGGACATCACCTCTTTGATCCCTTGCACAGCTTGTTCACACACTCCTATCTGCCAATGTGCGTCCGCTGGAACGATATCCAGGAAGATGTTCTCTTCGTCACAAAAGTCTACAACCCCTTGCGACCTGAAAGCCCCCGCAGGATCCAAACGAAGAGTCCTAGGCAAACCGAAATACGCACCCCAACCTTCCCGAAGGTACTGCAGGCACGTTGCCGTTCCGGGCTGCTGTTTTTGACCCTTACTAAGAACCTTAGCGACTCTAAAGCGTGAACCTTCATCAATGATCACCATGAATTGTACATGTTCACCTGTGGTCGGATGCCTCCAGTGCCCAATGTCGGCTGATGCAGTATGCCACTTTGGAGGGAGCGCTTCTAAGGATGACAAATGTCGCGGCTTCACTCTACTCTTCTCTTCGCAAACCGAACACTTGAAGTCCTTGGCCATCTGAATGATTTCGGGATGCGCATTCCTACGCTTCAGAACATCTACCAGAGATTTCACACTCCCATGTCCGGTGGCAGCATGCAACATGTACAACTGTTTTTGGACACGAGCTTTCTCTTTAGCTTGGAGTTGCTTCAGGTTCTGGTGGCTGGAAACAGGATTGTGTCGGGACAGGGCGAAAGCTTGAGCTTCAGGCTGAGGAGGCTTGAACCCTACACGTTCCAACTCCTGAATCTCCGAGTCAGACAACTCACCCCATCCCCTACTCACATAACTCGTCAAAGTCGTCCTAAGGCCCTTCCACGGTTCTGGACCGTGCCACGCCTTCGGTGGAAAGGCGACCAATTGATGGCGAGTCGCATGGCGTCGTCCATTGAGCATCGTACCATCTGGTAGAACCTTGCGGCAGGAAGTGGATGGGGATTGTTCTGTGGGTTCCTCGACCCACAGTTCTCCATTTGTGTATGGACCTAAACCTACCAGTCGGTTAAAATACTCCGGACTATTGTTCACATCTCGATGCGAAGGACAACGCGCATTCTTGTTGATCACCAATGACGTACAGGTGAAGCTTCCTCCATTCAAGGACGTCATGTATCCCAGTAGATAGCGAACCGTGTGGGGAATTTGTCGAGTACGTCGGGTCACACCGTAGTGGTTACCAAACGAGTACGCGCCTAAGGTGATGTAGGTTTCGGGCTTTTCTCCAAGCATGTTCCTATGTTGTTTGCGAGCCTTGAAGGGTAACATCTCCAACAACTGTTCACATGAACTGTGTCTGAAGTCCTTAGCCTGGAACAGCCTTTCCGACAAAACCTCAAGATCCTGAATCTCCTCTTGACCAAAACACTCCTCTTCCGGTTCAGTTCCGCTGGGGCCTTGGGGGTCCTCTACGAATCCTGGAGTCTCACAGTTAAAGGAGTTTGGCTTGTAGAGACAATGAGAACACTTCCGGGGTCTCTGTGGCAGGGACACTTCCTTACACACACAACAGGACCCTTCCCCAAACAATGGCGGCAGCTGCGTTTGTCCTTGGCATTCCTGCATGGTTGTGCACGAACTGTGTTCCTGCAAGATCGCCTTGGCTACTTTCTGTGTGTACTCCTTTGTATACAGTTCGCTCCGATGAGTGCATCGGCCTTCACACTTCCCATGTACAAAGGTTTTCGAACAGCGACACGGAAGATTCATGATTTCACTAAGTCTCTGATGCGTGGTCAACAGTTTCCATCCCTTGCGCATCAAGGGTTCCTTGGGGCTGTTTCTCAGTCCTACCCTACATCGATGGGTCACAGCTTCAAACAGTGAGTACTTCTGTTTCAAGCTATGCAGTATGGGAAGTCTCCAGGCTTGGCACCTCTCAGGCAGCTCCAAGGAAACGTGGATACCCCTTTGCACACATGCATGAAACACCACACCCGCTCCTACCAGGATGCTCGTTGCTTCCTTACGCTTCTCCTGGAGAGCTTCTTGTTGGGAATCACTCCGTTGGTTCAGGTTCTGCAAGGGAGAAAACGCATCACTGGGAGGGGATATCCAAACATGGGTAGGACTCTCCAAGTCCACTCGCTGCAGCACGTGTCTGACACCTTCGTTGGTACTAAGATTTCCACTGTTCCACCACGAACAGCGTGATGCAGCTTCCACATCCTCTGATAACGACCGGACAGTCGTCGTCAAAAGACTCTCCGGACTACACGCAATCTCGAGGAGGGCTGATCTTCGAGTGGCAATCAAACCCTGTAGTAAACTCGGAATCACACTCTCCGCTCGTTCTTCTAAGTGCCGGGCCTTGCCTACAGTAAGCTGCTGGCTTAGCCTCTGAGAGGCACTAAGTGATGGGCTATAGTCCTCCTCGAGCACCGCGGGCCCTTCATACTCAGGAATCGCTGAGTTCACGGACTCCCCGACTTCGGGTTCTTCGGGTGCACCACCGAGAAAGAGCCCTCCGTCTCGTTGCCACTCTCCTCTGTGCGGTAGCCCTTCTTGCGTTGCGGCTGGCCCTTGAGTTCTCCGATCTCCTCCTTGAGGCTCTGGATCATCTCGAACATGGTCTGCATCTGCGCTTGTGTGGCTGTCGAGGAACTGGACGCGGCGCCCTCCACCGGAGGGGGGTTGGAGCGTCGAGTTGCTGGCTTGGGCTTCGGCTCGCTTGAGCGAAACTTCGTCATGAAGTCCGGCGTCTGGTTCTTGTCCGGGAGGAGCTCCTGGTCGTCTTGAAGGCATAGCCAGCGAGCAAGACGTCGAAGTCGTGGGTCGCTGCTTGTCGGGTTCTCCACGGCGGTTGTCTTCACCCACTCCGCATACTGTGGCTCGTGATCCCGAATGTGCTGGTATGTGGCCTTGAAGTGCTTGCCGAAGGAACCACATCCGATCCGTGGGGAGCCGTGTGCGCGCTGATGGCCTTCATGGCCTCCATCTGGAGCTGGGCAATGGTCCTTGTTCTCGAGGTTGGTGAGGCTCAACTCGTTGGTGCAAAAAGCCAGAAGGTCCGACTTCTTGCGAGAGGCGGTGTTGAGCCTCTTCACCATGGTTTGCATAGGAGAGGTCTCCGCCGTGTTCTTGTTCTTCACATTCACACTGGTGTTCTTCCCAGTCACTTCCTCGAGACGGTACCTCAACTCCACCTTGGTCCAGTGAAGAGGCACATCCTCTCCGAGGCCCTTGAGGGCGGTCCTGAGCTCGGCCAAGCTGAGGTCCGTGATCACCGCAAGGGATTGGAGCAGAATGGGATTGATCGTTGATTTCTGCACCGGCTGCGGCTGTGATAGTGTTTTGCACATCAGAACACATTTGAGGAACAAGTTTATCACACTTCTCCCCCCTGTTGCCAAAATGGCACTGTACATGATTTGTTAGCTAGATCTGCTGCACAACTTGATTCAGCTGTGAGAAACCCCTGTCTTGAAACACACACATGTTCCTTCCCTTTTCCGTCAAGACTCGCAGGAGGAAGGTGCTGTCCCTACTCGGAACTAGCATCGAAAACCCTAGAGCCTGCTGACGCATGACACATCGTAGTCTTCACATTGCTAGACTCTGGCTGGGAAAAATCGAGGCTCACATAGTCCTTAAGCCGTGGCACTGGTCTCGAAGTGGAGGCGGCGCCTGCGAGGATGTCGCCGGTGAGGGGCATGAGCAAGTGTCCTGTGGATGACTGTTCCAGGGTCAAAACCTTGGTTGGATCGACTCCACGAAGAACGATGCTGCCATCTTCGAAGTCAATGATAGCTTTCCAAGATCGAAGTGTATCAATGGACAACAACACCGGGGCATGGCCTTTGTCCAGAGCGTGTACTCGTAAAAGACCTGGACGCCCGCCGGCACAAAGTCGAAGATGGAGGGTGGACACTCAAGTGTCCTCCGAACTGTTTCCGAACCCAAAAGTGGGTCGGTTGTTCGTGTCCGCCTCACTGATTCCGTTCTTACTCAAAGCCATGATCCTTTCCAAGGCTTGCACTGAGCCCAAAGACTTCGTCGCTCCACAGTCCACCACCGCCTTGCCGTGCATCATGGCCTCGAGGGTGCTAGGAGCTTTCGAGATCGTCTCATTGGCATGCCACGCCTCTTCTCGTTCATCGCTCTCGTCCACGTAGCACACAAAAGGAGCCATCTCCTTGCGATCCACCTTCGGTTGAGGAGCTGGACACGCGGCTGCCTTGTGTCCCGTAGCACCGCACCGGAGACAGGTGATCTTGTCATCTCGGGAGGCCGGCGCCCTCGAGGAGGACGAGGAGACCTTGAAGTACTGGCGGCTCTGCTTCACTTGCTTCTGGCGATCTCGGGCTCCTCGGAGAGTCCGACGGGCCTGGTGCAGGGCCGCCAAGGCCGTTTGCACTTCATCCTCGGCCTCAGTCCGCATAGCCAAACCCTCCGGCGTCAACTCCTCTGCGGCCACAAAGGAAGCCTCGGGCTCGGCTCCACCATCATCTTCGTCTTCATCTTCTTCAAGACGTTCTCCCGCAAATCCTTGATGTCGTCGGGAACCATCTCGCTTCTTCAAATCATGGTCCGAGAACTGATTTCGGAGCTCCTGCGCCACGCGCTGTAGCGTCATGTCTCCTTGGTTCGCAATGATGACCGTGTTGCGCTCCTGGTATTCTAGACCAGCGTCTTGAAGAAGCATCCACGCCTGCACAACTCGGGGACCAACTGGGGCAGCGGCTTCCGAGCCGCCGCATGGTTCGAAC
Source organism: Symbiodinium sp. clade A Y106 (assembly GCA_003297005.1). Classification (NCBI taxonomy): domain Eukaryota; class Dinophyceae; order Suessiales; family Symbiodiniaceae; genus Symbiodinium; species Symbiodinium sp. clade A. Next base: position 187,725 of record BGNK01000484.1, on the reverse strand, counting down.
TTGCCGTATGGGAGGGCGTCGACCACTGCCATCCACTGGACCCGTAGCCGCTCCAGGCATCTGCCTGAGACCACCATCCTTGCCACTGCCAGTCGGACCACGTTGGGCGATCGTCCTCTGCTGGCTCACTGGCACCATCCGTTGGTGCCGCTGGTGTGGTCGCTGGCGCCTCAGCATCAACCTCTTCTCCGGGTTCACCTCCGAGAGTGGAGGCAATTCCGGAATCTTCGCTGACACGACGGCCCCAGCCGCCCCAAGCATCTCCGGCCCTCTTGGAGTGAAGTCCTCCAGTGTTGCGTAGCTCATGATGAGGACGAAGACGAAGCATAGCTTGTTGAGCACGGACATATAGTTCACACGTCCGCGTGATATAGTCCCCCATGAGTTCCCCGGGTCGTCGTCTAGAGTTCTTGAAGTACTTGCTCAACAAGTCCGTCAACTCTGGTACTTGGGGTCGTCCCAGGCTTCTCCTAAGGTGATCAAGCAGATGCTGAACTCCGCCCTCGAAGCACACCTAGTCGGGTGCCTGGCCTATTGTGAGTCGCTTTGCTGCTCCCTGAAGTTCATTCTGTAGCCTTGGAGCTACCAGGTACCTCTTATGGTAGGGGGTCATCTGTTCATAAAGCAAGGCCGATTCACAATAGGTCTGGAAGGTCTCGGCCGAGCCATCCCAGCTCGGAACTCCATCCCGTGTCTTGGTGGCACTCTCCTGTGCCATCGCTTGTCTTCCAGTTGGGGCGAACACCAACTGGTCAACCCTGGATCGTTCTCTTGAGCGCTCACCACGTGAGTCGCTCCGCTACCATGCAAGCGATTGGCTTGCACGGCGATGGATAAACCTTCGAGCTTTAGCAGATGGTAAGATCCGAGGCTCCTCCTCCTAAGATGGCAGGCCGAAGGCTGCGATGATGTAAGGAGGCTCTTNTGCAAGCGATTGGCTTGCACGGCGATGGATAAACCTTCGAGCTTTAGCAGATGGTAAGATCCGAGGCTCCTCCTCCTAAGATGGCAGGCCGAAGGCTGCGATGATGTAAGGAGGCTCTTTTCCCCAGACTCTTGATCTGAATCAGCTTCGTATGCATATCTCTGATACGCAGGAGAGGCTTAAAGAGAGAGACAGCAGTGGAACTCTTGCANAGGCTGCGATGATGTAAGGAGGCTCTTTTCCCCAGACTCTTGATCTGAATCAGCTTCGTATGCATATCTCTGATACGCAGGAGAGGCTTAAAGAGAGAGACAGCAGTGGAACTCTTGCAACCCCTAAGCCCTAAACCCCTAAACCCCTAAACCACTAAACCCTAAACCCCTAAACCCCTAAACCCGAAACTCTAAACCCCTAAACCCCTAAGCCCTAAACCAAACCACTAAACCCTAAACCACTAAACCCTAAACCCCTAAACCCTAAGCCGTAAGACTTCGGGTTTCGGGATCCACAACACCGGAGACGGGGTAGAGACGCCGTCGTCAACAAGTAGTCTAGCTGAGGGCTTAGGGTAAAGGGTATATATGGTCAGGCGTCTGGCGTTCCCAGCCCCCCCCCCCCCCCCCCCCCCCC